>JACEVL010000641.1:258683-332383 GCA_020284085.1 Aporrectodea caliginosa
ACAGCGCTTGTTGAAGGCTGGTTTTGAAGAAGAGAAACTGGAAGATATGTCACGTGAGGACATGTTAGAAGCGCTAGCTGAAGTCTGGCTTAAGGAAGAAGCAGAAGAAGAAGGTGCTGTCGGCGGTGTTGTGGAAAAGGTTATTGAAAAACCGCCTGGACTTATGTCTATGGAGATGATGATGCAGTGGATGATGATGAAAGAAGAAAGAGAGGAGAAACGAAGACAAGAAGAGAAAGAAAGAGAGGAGATACGAAGACAAGAAGAGAAAGAGAAAGAGGAGAAACGGAGACAAGAAGAGAAAGAAATGCGACAGGAAGAATTACGTCTTCAGAGAGAAAAGGAAGAGAAAGAGAACGTCTTCAGAGAGCAGAACGTCTTCAGAGAGAAAAAGAAGAGAAAGCAGAAAATGCACGACAGGAAGAATTACGTCTTCAAAGAGAGAAAGAAGAATTGCAAAGGCAGCAATTTGAAATTCAATTAGAGCAATTGAGAAAAGATAGAGAAGATGCTGAAAGGAGAAGATTAGAGCAGATGATTGAATTTGAAAAGGCGCGGAAAAGTGACGAAGAGATACGTCAGCAACAGATTGAAGAGAAGAGACTACGTGAAGAAGAAAAGGAAAAAGTGCGAATTTCAGAGTTGGAGCGAGCAGAACAGGTTAGACAAGAAGAACTGAAATTACAGAAAGAAAGCATGGAGAAGGCGGAAGAGGAAAGACAAGAACGTTTAAAGTTGGAACAACAAAAAATAGCATTAAAAGAAGCACAACTCAAAGAGGAGAAGCGAAATAGAGAAGCTCAAGAGCAAAGAAGAGAAGAAGAACGAGAAGAACAGAAAAGGAAACAGGAAGAAAGTGAAACGATGGTTTCGAAAATAAAGAAAATTGGTGATGCCATGAAACACGTGTTACCTAAAATGCCAAACGATATGATGGAGGTGCCATTATATTTCGAAACGGTAGAGAATGCGTTTCGTAGTTTCAAGGTGCAGGAACAATTCTGGGTGAAGTTACTATTGCCATTGATGACTCCGAAAGCTAGAACTGTTCTAAACAGATTGTCATTCGCTGATTTAGATGATTATGAGATCGTGAAACAGCACTTGTTAAAAGAATTCAAGTTGACACCGAGAGAGTACAGATCGAAGTTTATTGATGCGAAGAAGACAGCTGAAGAAACGTATACAATGTTTACAGCTAGGCTGAAGAACTTGCTGAACTATTATGTGAAAAGTCGCAAAGTGGAAAAGAATTTTGAGAAGCTGTTTGATTTATTAGTGGCGGATAAGTTGAAAGAATCACTACCACCAGGTCCACTACAGTTTGTATTGTCGAAGGAAGGAACTGATTGTTACGAAGCTAGTGTTGTGGCAGACCTAGCAGACATTCATGTTAATAATCGAATTGGTTTGGCAATTCCGAATAAGACAAGTTTTGATTTTGTACCCAATGTAAAAAGAAATCAACAGTTCACTCCAAATTTTGGTTTTCATTGGAAGAGCAATCAAGAAACAGGAAATCAGTTCAGAGGTGCAGAAGTGAAACCAAATTCTCCGGTTGTTCATGAGAATAGAGAGTCGATGATGACCAGACAACGTCAGGTATATAACAAATCACCACCAAGGTTTGTCGCGAGAGAAGGCAATGCATCGTTTACTCCATATAAGAGAAAAGAAAGCATCGAACAACGAGGTGCAGTGGTGAAACGTTGTCATAACTGTGGATCAGACAGGCATTTGATGAAATTCTGTCCAGTTCCTGTTACAACCTCAAATTATGGAAAACAAGAACATTCGAGGGTGAATCGAATTCAAGTGGTTGATAATTCTGAAAGTCAAGCCACAGAACATCAGAACAATGAAACTGAAGTAAAGTCAGTGATGAAATGTCACCTTTCACCTGATATTCAGAAAGAAATTCTATTGCACAATGGAATGCAGAAAGAAATGGTTGGAAGAGATGAAAGTACAGCATTGAAGAAAGTGGTATTGCAGTACGTCGAGGTAGAGATTCGTGGAACAGCAGGAAAAGAACCAATAAAAGTAAAAGCACTGATTGATTCTGGAGCAGAGGTTCCGGTGATTAGTGAAGAATTACTGGAAGGCATGAAGGTGGAGCAGATTGGAAAAGTGAACTTACAATGCGTGGCAGGAGATGCCATTCCTGCAAAGTTGGTGAAAGTTGATGTAAGGCTGTGTTGTAACGATGTGGAAGAAGAGGTAATTCCGCATAAAATCAAATGTTCACTTACACCTTATGTGACATTGATGTGTGCTAGTATTGCAAAAATGGGAAGCACAGAAAGATTCTTGTTGCATCCAGAAATCATTGCAGAACTTAAAGCCGTGCCACAAGTGAAAATGATACAAGGAGATGTGCAAGCGAATGTAACGACGAGATTGCAGAGTCAGCGAAAGAAAGTGGTAGATGTGGAAGAGGAAAGTGAAACTGAAAGTTCAAGTGAAGAGGAAAACGAAAGTGATGATCAACAAAGTTTAATACAAGACGGTATAACAGCAGAAATGAGTGAACAAGAGATGGCTGCATGCAAGAATGGTAATCTAAATGAAACGAAAGAGGATAATGAATGTGATGTGGAGATAGCAGATTTGTTTCAAGAAAATGAGAAAGATGAAGAACAACAGATGCAGATTGCAGACGCAAAGAAATTCGAAGAACAGCAGAGACAAGATGAATCATTGAAAGCATGGTGGAATTTAGCGCCAGATAAAGAATCTGAATTCTGCGTGGTAAATGGCTTACTGTACAAGAGATATCGAATATTAGAGCAAACGATATATCAATTGGTGTTACCAAAAGAGCGACGAATGAAAGTGATGGAGTTGGCTCACGAATCAGTATTTGGAGGACATCTTGGAGAAGAGAAAACTAGAGAACGAATAAAGTTGTCTTTTACGTGGCCAAAGATGAGAAGAGATATAGTGAAATTTTGCAAATCATGTGAGAAATGTCAGTTAAAGGCAAGAAGTTTGGTGATGGACAGGGTTCCTATCACTCCAATTCCAAGAGAAGATGTAGCCTTTAGAAGAATTACAATGGATTGTGTAGGACCAATCGAGCCAGCATCTGCTGCAGGTCACAAGTACTGTTTATGTATTGTCGATTCTTGCACAAGATGGCCTACAGTGTTTCTGTTGAAATCATTAACTGCGAAAGCTGTGTGTGATGCTTTGATGGAGTTGTTTATGAACGTTGGTGTACCTTCAGTGATCACAAGTGACCAAGGAACAAATTTTACTGCGAGTCTGACAAGAGAATTTCTGAATTTAATGGGGTGTAGTCCAAGATTTGATACGCCAGGTCATCCAGAGGCAGCTGGACTAGTAGAAAGATGGAACCAAACATTCAAGAAAATGATCCATCATGTAATTGTTGACAATCCAAGGCAATGGCACAAAGTAATTCCGTTTACAGTGTGGGCATTACGAGAAGTACCGAATGCAACTACTGGAATTGCTCCTTATATGTTGGTGTATGGAAAGATTCCGCGTGGACCACTGGCAATTCTAAAAGAAAGTTGGACAAGAGAAATTAATTTACCACCTCATATTGGAATCCAACCAGAAAAGTACTTGAAAGACATGAAAGCAAATATGGAAAAAGCATTATTGTTTGCAGAATCATATTCACGAGAGAAGCAATTACAGTATACGAATCAATACAACAAAAGAGCGAAACATAAAGAATTTGAACCGGGTGAAAAAGTTATTGTGTTGTATCCGACGTCAACAAATAAACTGATTTCACGATGGCATGGTCCATGTACTGTCATACAACGAAGGTCAAAGTACTCTTATTTGATTGATATGGGTGACGATTGTCGAAAGATAATTCACGCAAATAAAATCAGAAAGTACATTACAAGAGCAATGAGTTGTGGATTAATCGTTGAAGAAGATGAAGACTTTGGTTCAGTGGTTGAGTTGTTGACGAAGAATGACTTGCAAGATGAAAAGAATTCACTGAATCTTGATCCTGATCAGATTAACCATTTAACATTGACTCAACAAAAACAATTGCTGGAAGTACTAAACAAATATTCTGATCGATTTTCTGAAAAGCCTGGACTATGTACATTGGTTGAACATGAAATTGAACTGAAACCGGAATTTCGTGAAAAAGAATTTATGGCTTACCGTATTCCACTCATCTATCGAGCAGAAGTTGAACGACAAATTAAAGAAATGCTTCAAGCCAACATTATAAAACCATCTTCGAGCAGAATGGCAAGTCCGCTGGTAATTGTTAAAAAGAAAGACGGTTCTCTGAGACTTGCCTGCGACTACAGATACATTAACTCGTTCACTGTGGATTGTAAATATCCGATGCCGATTGTAAAAGACGTGTTGCACAAAGTTGGAAAATCAAATGTGATCTCGATTTTTGATTGTCGAAGTGCTTACTGGACTTGTCCTGTTAAGCAAACTGATCAATGGAAAACTGCTTTTGTTACTCACAATGGACTGTACGAGTTTACTCGTGTTCCTTTCGGAATGATCAACTCAGGAAGAACATTTGTTAAAGCAATTAACATGGTTTTACAGCCTATAAATGAATTTGCTGAGCCCTATGTAGATGACATTGCTGTGCATTCAGATGACTGGAAGATTCATTTACAGCATTTAGATGCATATTTAATGCAAATGAGACTGCATAACATTACTCTGAACTTAAAGAAATGTATCTTTGGTAAGAGTGAGGTAAAGTTCATCGGTCATGTGGTTGGTTCTGGAACGATTCAAATGAATCCAGATAGAATTGAAAGTTTAATTAATTTGAAAACCCCAGAAACGAAGAAACAAATTAAGCAATTGCTGGGATTTTTTGGTTACTATAGACAGTTTATCAAAGATTTTGCACAGATTGCGAAGCCTCTATCTGATTTGACAAGCAAACATGTTCCAGATAAGATTGATTGGACTGATAGACATCAACAGGCATTTAATTTACTTAAAGATGCTGTACGCTCTAAAGTTGTTTTATATGTTTTTGATGTTGGAAAACCTTTTAATTTGTACTGTGATAGTAGTGATTTTGCAGTAGGAGCTGTTTTAACACAGATGGATGATAAGGGAATAGAACGCCCTGTATCATTTATAAGTCAGAAATTGACTGACACTCAGAAGAGATGGGCAACTGTAGAGAAAGAAGCCTATGCTATTGTTTGGGCTCTAAATAAGTTGAAAGAGATAATAATTGGATCTAAAGTTCACATCTTTACCGATCACAATCCTTTAACTTATCTGACTGAATCTATGTCTAAGTCTGCTAAACTGGTGCGTTGGGCTTTAGCACTGCAAACTTTTGATGTAGAAGTTAATTATAAGAAAGGACGATTAAATGTTGTAGCAGATTGTTTATCTAGATTATAAGATTGTTTATTTTACTGTATTATATAGTATTAAGTTTATTGCATAATTTAGTACCTGATGATTTCGCAAATTTTTAAGTTTAATTTGCTCAATCCAAAGAAAGGGAAGGAGGTAATGTGAACTAATGTTTTGCATATATAATGAGCACAGGTGTTCCTTAGGTTGATATATATATATATATATAATGTGTATCGATTGTTAAGCGTTTTAGTCTTAGGCCTTAGTTGCGCTGTCGGCTCGTGGGCGCTTGGCCTAAAGTAGCCTAAACTTTGGCTGACGATAGATTCTCTACACGTGCAGTTAGCGCGCCAAACTTAGAAACTGCTGATGACAGTGAATTTGAACAATACAGTGTAGTAGTTGGTTTAATGCAGTAGAGAGCTGTATGTTAGAAGTTACCGTTGAGTGGTAATTGATAAGAACTTTGATATTAAGTGTACGTTTGAAATAACTGTGTTTGAAGAAAGGAGAAACATTCAAAGAACTGTGTCAATTTAATTCTTAAACAGTTAGAAGACGTTGAGCAATTTATATGTAGAGATAAGGAAAGTTCTTGAGGTAGGTCACAACTAAGAAAGAAAAGAGTTGGTGACAATGCCTATAAGAGAATTCATTACTATCCATGGCCTTAGAGATCCTGTCCTGAATATCCAGTAAGGGGTAAAGGAGATTCTTATGATTTATATAAGAGAAGAGTCTATCATACATTATTCTTTCAAAGATTTTAGAGAAGAAAGGCAAAATTGAAATAGGCCTAAAATTTGATATTTCGTTTTTATTACCTAGCTGTTTATGTATAGGTATTACCTTGGCCATTTTAATCTCAAAGGGAACTTCCCCGTTTCTAAGTGAGCAATTGATTATTTCCGCCAAGGGAGTCGCCAGAACATCCATTAGTGGGGATAGTACATGTGGAGCAAGTTCATCCAATCCTGCACTATGAGTAGCATTTAGAGATTTTATTAATGGCAAGAATTTCGCTGGGGTTAGTTGGGAGGACTACAAAGGAGTTCAAAGAAGATGGAGGCAGATAAGATTGAAAAGACTGCTTTGCCTCTGGGATTTTCAATGATAATGATTGAGCTAGGCCGGTAAAGTATGAATTAAAATTGTTAGCCATGGTAACCGGGTCAGCTATAGTCTGGTTGTCAATAATTAGTTCCTTTATGCCTGCATCAGTATGCTCAGTTTTAATTATTGTTTTGATTACTTGCCACGTTTTTTTAATATCATTATTATATTTAAGAAACTCATTGGCATAATAAGATTTTTCTAAGTTATTACGTACAGTCTTATATTTGTTTCGATAATCAGTAAAAGTTTTCTTGTTAGCAGGTGTAGGGTTCTTTATATAGGCAATATACAATTTTTCCTTTTTTTAATTGATCTTAGTAAGCCTCGAGTCATCCAAGGTTTCTGAAAAGTATTTTTCTTAGTAATTTTTTTATGTTGCAGTGGGCATGCTAGATTATAATTATGTTTAATTAAGTTTATGAATGAGGCATAGGCCAAATTAGTCTCGTTTGCCAAGCACAACTGTTGAACTGGTGTCCAGTCGGTTTTAATCAACAGTTCTTTAAACATGGCTACAGTTTCGTGTGTTATAGTTCTAGTCAATTCAGTCTTGCCTAGATTACGGGGTCGCTCAGGTTTGTTAAGTAACCAAGTGATGATCGGTAGGTGATCAGAAATATCAGCCATAATGATAGCAGATTCAATAATATTATTAGCAGAATTTGTAAATATATTATCAATTAGGGTACTGGATGTAGAAGTGATTCTGGTTGGTTGCAGAATTAGTGGAAGAAAGTGTCGAGCAATCATAGATTCAAGAAAGTCATTGGTGGGAGAGTGATTAGACGAGGATAGAAGGTCAATATTAAAGTCTCCTGTTATCATTATCCTTTTATTATTATTTTTTGTTAAATATTCCATAAGTAATTCGAATTCCTGGATAAACAAGTCGAGTTTCTGACCAGGGGGTCTATAAATGACACAAGTTAAGATATTAGTTATTAGCCTGGGTGAAACAATGCCAAAATATTCTTCCATCTGATCTCACCGACAGTATACAATTTACAGAACTCGCTTTATAGCCGAATTTGCAAAGGGCGCTTGTTGGACAGAAAATGAGAAATGTTTTGTCCTAGTTTGGACTCGGGCACACACGGGTGCGGGCCGAATCCTGGAAACGAATTTCGGTCGGATCCCCGAAATTGATTTTCTAAGTCCGACCCGAATGAATATAATTAAAAAAATACACATTTGAATAGGCAGTACATCGAATATATCAAGGCCACGCTAGGTCTATGTCATGTTTACAATTTAACTTTGAATAGCGTGGCCGATTTCTAGAAAACTGTTTTCGGGAAATCGGGCTTTTGTCTATTTCCAGCATTTTCAGGGATTTGGGCTGACCAGGGCACACCCCCAGTTGTTAACCAATAGTACCTTGGCATCCCGGGTCGCGTATTAGTAGATCCTACCATGCTATGAGGGAGTTTTAGGGACAGCAAGGCTTTTGATATGAGGTTATTTGGAGACTTATTATTCGATAAAAGCCCTTTACACCCTTCACACTCTCTGCATCTGACCAAAGGCTTTTGATATGAGGTTATTTGGAGACTTATTATTCGATAAAAGCCCTTTACACCCTTCACACTCTCTGCATCTGACCAAACCCATCAGGATGTCATTTAAATATGAGACTTACTTGCAAATGCTTTACACAAATGATTTCATTTTCCTCAGAAATATAAGGACAATGACAGGGTTATTAAGTTTTGGCATAGGTTGCTTTCTGAATATCATGCCAGTGGAGATAAACTTTTCATATTTCGGTTATCTAGGTACAGTGTAACTGGAAACCAATGTGTTTGATTACATCAAAATGCGCCATAGATACTGTAAAACGGTAAAGCATGTGGACTGGATTGATCAACCAAGGAACATAGAATACACTGTCATCAGTACACTTGAAGTTACTGTTTCGTTGTTCATACAGTTATATTCAGACTGATGAAGCACATGGACTGGTACTTCTGGGAGATGAATTTTGAATGCAGACTAGATAATCATGGTTACCAACTGTTTCAAAGCGTGGCTAAATAATTCAACTGTATTAATGGTAAGGGATATTATTCAGGTAAAGACAGATATGACTACTCTCAAGAAACGACTGGAAAACACTCCTGCATGGAATGGCCACATTTATATGGGTAAATAGCCTTATGCAAGAATAATGGAGTATAAATTAGTTAAAGAACTCCTGGAAAGCTCAGAAAAAGAGCCAAATGCCTACGTTACCTAGAATGATCCTTTCCAACAGTCTCTGAACTGACTAATATAGCCGAACTCTTCTCCATTACAGAACGCCAACTCCTACCTCTACTCCGACCCCTCCTTTAACGAATTAAGACTTAGAGCACACATCCATATTCTTCCACCCAAAGACAACTCTCAATTTATTCCCAGATCTTTTTATAAAATATTTACTATTTTAAAATTTTCTAATTATATTATCCATTATCACTCATGTTAGCATTTCTGCGTTTTTGTCAGATTGGTTTTCTGAACAAAACGAATTTTCATGTTCCACATATAGTGTTTATCTTACTTATTCTGCGGAAGCCAGAAATTAGGTCACGCACGCTATTTATAACTCGTGTTTCTACTGGCTCCTCACAGCATTGGACCCGTAGCATGGTAGGATCTACTAATACGCTCCCGGGTCAATGATACTCAACTTGGTAACGGTGGATGATTTGCAAATCTTGGAGAAACAAAGCTTGTATTTCGAAGGCTGCATGCATTTCAGTATGCATTGTGCCCATTGCTATCTTTAACGATTTCATCACACCATCGTAACACCATGCATTATTTAATAGATTTCTGAATGTTCGAATTAGGATTAAATCAGACTCAACGATGCCGTCTTGATTTGAAAGAATCTTGCAAATTTTTTATTAGCATAATCACAGGAAAATTAAATATTGTACACCATCATATTGTCAAATACATTCCTCAAAGCAAGCATTGAAACTGTTCGTTACACCTTAAAGACAATAATATACAATTTACTTAAAATGCACTTCTAGGTCAAACTTGGCAAACCCTGAATGAACTGACTGTGTGTGTAACAGATGATATTATTTTATCAAAACAAAAACGTCTGCGCAGAACAAATAATAATTCTTGTTATACAATGACACAGCAAACTACTTCAGTTCACACAAGCACATTCCAGGAAATCAGATACTTGTAAGTGCAGCTGGTTCCCTGCGCTTAGCTTTCAAATGGCGCATTTAGAAATTTATGATTGCTACGATTGTCCTGCCACCTACAAAGCTTTACAAGTGAATTAAACAGCAGCTTGATATTTAGCAGATTCAATTACTATGCATCTAAACAGAATTCAACTGTCAATGTTGTATGGCACTTACAAGCCAGCCTTGTAGAGTTGGCTGCTAAACTGTAATACAATTAATGTGGTACGTTTAAATACACAATACACATGTATTTTACAACATACATTTGTACAGGTATGTTTGTATATATCCTGTAGCTAAGCATTTGTATATCACAGCATTCACATAACGCTTTTAGCAAACTTCACAAGAGATGTATGTATATATTTAGTGTATTGTCACTACAGTGCACATGTAGCATATTACGGTACATGTACATCTGTGCACACATGTATCATGTGCGATGCAATATTGTATTGTATTGTATTTGTACACTTATTATAGCGCCTCAACCAGATTTCCCATTCAGAGGCGCTCCCGACTACTGCGCGACGCTGAATCGGAGTTTCACGCCGAAGCGCATGAGCAATTGCGAGTGAAGGACTTGCCCAGGGTCCCTACGCGGCGACTTTGAGGTGGATTCGAACCCGCAACCCTCCAGCTGCAAGGCACCGGTACAATGGTATTTGATATTACCTTCCTTCCAAAGCTCAGAAGTGCACACGACCATACGACAGAACATCAATGGCGGTCAGCAGTTGTGAGCAAAGGACTTGCTCAAGGTCCCTGTGCAGTAACTACCTCGGGCGAGGCTCAAACCTGTACTCTCCGTGTTACAGGCCGAGCGCTCTAACCAATCGGCCATCATGCCACACCACATAACGTATTCTGTAGTATACATGGCTGGCACATACATACAGGTATACATTGTGCCACATGTGCTCCATTTTACAACATGCATCTACTGTGAGGTTCACATAGACAAGAATTCAAAAGATACAGTCGCTCTGGTCAAGTGAAACTTAATTTATTAATATATGAAAACGATAATTGTAATAACAGGTGTTAACTAATTAAGTAATACATCAGACAATTCTCGTGCCAAACCCCCTGAAAAATACATCTTATAAACGTTTACTACAATACAGCAATTGCTACATAATATTAAGCAGGTAGCTACATAGTAAATATTATCATATGCACAGCAACATTCTCAACAAAAACTCCAACTACATGTAATTTTGAAACCATAACTGGGAAAAAGCAAGACGACTCTAATATTCTACAAATAACCATGGATTGGCCCAAACGTGCAGTACTTCATATCGCACGCAGTATGCATCTATAAATGCTCGTCCACGCTGCGAGTCACTGCTTGAATTCACAGCTCCAACAACCAAAAGGCACAGACAATGGGGCAGAACCCGAAGCAGGCAACACCAGGTCAAACGTTAGAGTGAAGCAATGTAACAGGAAATACACTACATTAATTTGTTTCAAGATGTTCTCATACGTGGAAACCAAGACATGCAACTGAAGTGGTTTTCTTAAGCCATTTAAGTGGCACGACTTGGGAATTTATTAAAGCAGAGCTACATAAAAGCACCACCCCACAAGATTACTCGAGTCACTGTACAGTCTTGTCTGCATTCGGGAAACACGGCAAGCCAGGTACTCTATTAAGCTGAACAGTTTTTGTACAAATCATCTTGCAAATTAACTTGAAAATACACGAACAAAAATGTGTGAGCAATAGTACCGTTAAAATATGATAGAGGCGACAGAAATGGCAGTGGAAAAAGATAGATGATTACAGCGAGGAACACAAAAATATGATCAGAACAAGCAACACAGCGCTAGGTCCTCAGATAAACAACGTCAGCCTGCGATATGACCCACTGCAGCATATATTTCTTTTCAAGATGGCATATGGACAGAAACGTGGATTCAATTAACAGAATTGTAATTTATATAGCGCCATTTCAAGGGAAGCAAATCGGAGGCACTACGGACCCGACAAAACAAAACCGCTATCGAATAAAATGGTATTCAAGTGCTTATGGAAATGCGGCAAAGAAAGAAAGACAAGACCAAGGAACTCAAATCGCAGATAGCAAGGTAGCTTATTTAAAAAAGATGGGCCAGCAACAGCAAAACTTTAGTATTGGGCCAAGGAAATTTCAGTCAGACTTTCAAATCTCCCTATTCATATCCAAAGAGCAGAATCAGAGATAGAAATGTACTCATCCCTTCAACAAGCACAGAACAGCAGTTGAAGAAAAACGTGGGTCCAGGCATCGTCGGAAAGAATGGGGTCGAAGGTCAAAGATTGTGCGAACTTGGTCAAATATAGGTTGTTTGCGTGTACTATTGTTGAACGATAGCAACTTCTTTGGCTGGAACGGCTTTTCCGTTAGCCAGGTGGTCTTCCAACCCGTCTTCCGACTGACGACTGTTGCAGACTTCGAGAATTTCACGGACTGCAGCCCGCAGGCAAATGAAATTGTAATCGATGATACCTAGAAGCAGTGAATAGTTGTTCAGTAAGTGTTCAACACGATCGCAAATTACTAACCATTGCTCAATGTTGCTCGGTAATAGGCAGTGTTTAACTGTGTAGTTAACAAAGTTCTAGTATACAGAACTAGTAGTTAAACTACTTTAAAAATAAACAGTAGTAAACTACTTACTTATAGTATAAAAACTCGATTTGTAGTAAACTACTTGTTGTAACTACTCTCTCAGCAAGACATTCATTCATTCATTCGGGAATTTATATAGCGCCCCTTCAAGGAAACTACTCAGAGGCGCTCCCGACTCCAACGCGCCCAAAAAGAACAGTTTTAGTTTAGTAAGGAAAGTTTCAGGCAGACTCCCAGGGTGTAGACGCAGCTCTAGAGGAAGGCCATTCCAAATCATTGGGCCTACCACAGAAAAAGCTCGGTTCTGCATCCACCACCAGGACAGGTGTCAGTTCACTCGGTTGTGTGCTTAACAACTCGACTCTACTATTATTACTGTTATTAAGCATTCATTAAGTGCCAGTATATAATGACCAAGCTTCAATCAATGACACCAAGCAATTGTGAGTGAAGGACTTGCTTAAGGTCTCTACACAGTTACCTTCTCAGGGAAGGAGACTCATACCTGTACTCTCTGCATTAAAAGCAGAGTGCTCTAACCCATCAGCCACCATGTCTCACAATCACGTGAATCACTTTAAATGGTCATTGGCTGAGCAATCACGATTTCTTCTTCGCTGTCTTACCGCGGTTCTCGAAGCTTTCTTCATTGATGATGCAGACCATCGCCAGATGTTGGTTGACTTCTCGTAGATATAAAATCGTCTGATTGTTCAGTCGTATTGTCGAAGAGGATTCCGAGTCAAAGCCGCCATTTTCCTCAATTGCATTTTCCCTAAAAACATAAAACCGGCATCAGGACTTGCGAGAAAACCTGCAGAAAGCTAACGAGACGACAGCTAATAGAGCTTTGTTCACTTTAAAGTCTTCCGTTTCATATGCCCATCCTTTAATACCCATATATCATATGCCCATCCAAACCCATATATCATATGCCCATCCTTTAATACCCATATATCATATGCCCATCCTTTAATACCCATATATCATATGCCCATCCTTTAATACCCATATATCATATGCCCATCCTTACCCATATATCATATGCCCATCCTTACCTATATATCATTTACCCATCCTTACCTATATATCATATGCCCATCCTTTAATACCCATATATCATATGCCCATCCTTACCCATTTATCATATGCCCATCCTTTAATACCCATATATCATATGCCCATCCTTTAATACCCATATATCATATGCCCATCCTTAACTATATATCATATGCCCATCCTTACCTATAATATCATATGCCCATCCTTACCTATATATCATATGCTCATCCATATCCATGTATCATTTACCCATCCTTACCTATATATCATATGCCCATCCTTTAATACCCATATATCATATGCCCATCCTTACCCATTTATCATATGCCCATCCTTACCCATATATCATATGCCCATCCTTACCTATATATCATATGCTCATCCATGTATCTATGTATCATTTACCCATCCTTACCTATATATCATATGCTCATCCATATCCATGTATCATTTACCCATCCTTACCTATATATCATATGCCCATCCTTTAATACCCATATATCATATGCCCATCCTTACCCATTTATCATATGCCCATCCTTACCCATATATCATATGCCCATCCTTACCTATATATTATATGCTCATCCATGTATCTATATTATCATTTACCCATCCTTACCTATATATCATATTCACATCCTTACCCACATATCATATATTTCATTTACTATTTAAACCTTTTAGCCATATATGATATGCCCATCCTTGCCCATATATGATATGCCCATCCTAACCCACATATCGTATGCCCGTCCTTACCCATATATCGAAGACACGTCAAGCACGACATCGATCATGTCGCAGCACAGTTCGTACGACTCCATTTCGACCGGATTGCCATCGGTGGCAATGTAGATCTTACTGACGATATCGAACAGAAAAACCTTTTCTATGCCTGAATTCTGAAAAGAAAATGCTTATGGTAAGAAAACGCAAGGAAAGAAATTTTAAGTAATCTCTTATTTACCATTTGAAATCTCTCATTCAGCATTTGAAATCTCTCAGCATTTGAAATATCTCACTTACCATTCGATATATCTTATTTACCATTTGAAATGTCTCACCATTTGAAATTTCTCATTTACCATTAGAAATCTCCCATATACCTTTTAAAATCTCTCATTTACCATTTGAAATCTCTCATTTTAGCATTTCAAATCTCTCATTTACCATTTGAAATATCTAAATTACCACGCCTTTGAAAACAATAATAATTAGTTATTATTATTATTATATGAAGGCACAAGTTAATTTAACTCGAAACACTGCAGATGCGCTACTGTACCGTGATGAATACGTTGAGAAGGTTTTCAAGGGTCGGCAGAACGGGTATCAACTTTTGGACCACTTTACTGAAGGCTTCGTAGATCGAATGATCGTAAATACTCGTCAAATAGAAACTGAAACATGCAACAGTGGCTCCATCTAAATCAAAACGCAAAGGCTAGCAAAAGAGAAGCCTATCAGAACCTCCATACAACTATCGCTTTTAACTATTTTTTAAATCTGAACTAATTTTACAGTCCACATTCCACATGCCTAGAATTCGTCTTATAAAAACATGTCAAAACGAGACTCCCACGTACAATCACTACAAACATTTATTGCTTATTGTTGAATTTTGAATCGAAAACATGACCATTATTACTTTACAATAATAACAATAACACAGACTGGAAAGCAAACAATAGCAACGAAAATAACAACCAATTTAATTAAATTAAAGCACATACACACTTAGAAATTTGATATAAATACAACAGACGATTCACGAAGCCTCTTCTGGCTGACACAGCTTAACTAGTCATACCCAATATTTATTGGACAATAATGTTCAGTGATATGAACGATAATTGCAACGTATGCATCAGCCAACAATCAAAATACATCAATATTGATACAGTACTATGTAGCATATTATACTGTTACACCCATTAAACCAGCTATAAACTCTATGCATCTTTGTGCCCATAACAGAGTTATACCCGCTGCTAAAACATTTGTTATAAGGATGATTTATTCTTGACCAAAATACTGTAGACAGCATAGTTTGAAAAACAATAGAAATTAAAATGTAACATTAGAGAATACAGACGATTGTAGAATGTAGAATGTAAACCAGAATGTGATTAGCAATTGGTGCAATAAAGGATATACTTACTTACTTACTGTCAATATTTCTGTCGATGAAAAATGATTTGTAAGAAAACTTAAATTTAAAGAACAAACTATAAAGTCCGACCGACCTGAGGTGAAGGTCGCCGACCCCGGCTTCCGCGAGTTCTTCCGTAGTTCTTTGATGGATTTCTCGTTGTAGTTCGATTTTCTGTTCGTCGCGGATTCCGTCGACTTTGTGGATAAAGACTTCGAACTTGAGATCCGGGTTGATCCGGTAGGCGGTTGTAAACGTCTTGTGCAACATCTTAAGGGCGTCGAAAAAGTCATCCTGGTGAAAAGAGAAAACACCCAGACATCCTGAACAATACAAAACGCACTACAGAACCTTTTATCATTCTGTTGATGCACAATGGTCTAAAAATGGAATAATTGGTAGAGGAGGCTTGTTTTTATATATCCTTTTATTGATTCAAACTGACTAGAATGCAGTACGATTACAAGAAGTCATAATATGAACAGATGATCACAAGTTATTACTGAAGTTGGATTTAACTGTGTGAAAGCCATGCAAGGCGCCCATCTGTCCTATTGCTCATTTTACAAACGCCATCTGGGGATGCCTTAATGCGTTTCAAGATCTCACCTGTTTCCATTTCTAGACCTGAGTAATTTTTATGTTCTTCAGATCATAACCATAGATATAACTGTATTTAAATCAGACATTCTATAAAGGATTATAATATTGCACTGGTTTTTCTTGTGCTACTGATATTGTGCTTTTATGCTACTTTTACCACTATATGCATAGTTGCTGTAAAGCATGAACGTTTGCCCCATGCTAATAAAAGAAAACTTACTTACTTAGTGGTTAGCATGACTGCATCAACGTTCAGGGTTCAAATCCCACCAAGGCAGAAAGCTGTTTTGAGATATCTACTCCACTTATTTACAAGTCTCCATGGAAACTCATCACAAGCATCAGTGTGATTCTCCTTACAGATTTTATTTTAGTTATAGTTACAGTTATAGTTAATGGTTTTTATTTTAGTTATAGTTATAGTTATAGTTAGTATTATTTTTTAGTTATAGTTATAGTTATAGTTAATGGATTTTTATTTTAGTTAATTTTAGTTACTACTTAGTTACAATATTTAAGGCTATAAGCAAAATTGCGCGTATTAACACGCTGTTTCACAATTTCCTCAGAGCTTTGAAAGCCTTTGAAGCTTGGGTGCATTCAGCTTCATGAATACACGAGTTTCCAAAGTAACTGACAAATTGCATAATAAAACTATCGCATTTTTCGTTCTCATTTATGTCGAATCGTCCATATTACACTCTATTTTATTTTTTGCATTAACGAAAATGAAGATGAAATTTCGTTAGTGTTATTTTCGTTATAGTTATAGTTATAGTTAATGATATTTTTAGTTATAGTTATAGTTATCGTTAACGAAATCATTTTATTTTCGTTAACGAACATTTTCGTTATCGTTATCGTTAACGAGAATCACACTGACAAGCATAAAGGCAACACGTTTTTTTTTTATGTTACACCTGTAAGTACTACACCTGTAAGTACCTGTGCATCGACCACAAAGATCAGGGCTCCGTAAGAGCTGAAGATGACCTCCGTGTCGTAAGGAAAGTCACAGATATCGATCTGGCCGGGAAAATCCCAGATCTGGAATTGGACGAACGAACCATTTGAAATGTCTGAAAAAGCGAAAAAAAAGGACAGCCGTCATATGGCATACAGTACAAAGCACTTACGGTAATCAGATATCGCGTGCTCTTGGCTTCATCCCTGGCCTCAACTTTAATCCCGACACAGTATCAATCTTAAGTACTGATCCTAAGTGATGATCTATGCACTTAATCTTAAATACTAAAGTACTGGTCTTTTAAGTGATCTAAGTACTAAATCTTAAGCACTTAATCTTAAGTACTTAAGTGCTGATCTTAACTGATCTAAGTAGCCTACTTAATCTAAAGTACTGATCAAGTCTAATCTTGATACAGTACTGAATACTGATCTTAGGTTTGAAGTTTCCGGTTAGTACTTCATTAATCACTGTGCTATGTTCAGTTCAAGACTATAGTTAAAAGTTACCGACCTTCTTTGTCGATCTGATTCGTGCTTTCGAGGAAGAGCGTGTCGTTTGGAGCCATCTTGTGGAAGACGACTTTCTGGATCGAAGATTTTCCACTTCTACTCCCAACAGAAAGACACATTCACGCTCAAATCATCGGATTATAAACAAAGTCAGATGCTAATCGCAACAGAAAACATAATCGCTATCATTGCCATAGCCTTAAAATGTGTAGCCATGTAATGTTAAATGTAGAATGTAAGTTAATGCGATGGAGCATATAATGGAATGATCCAAATCAAAATACACGTCCCAGATTCGAAAGAAAATGAAACAAAGGCAAACCAAGACTATGCTGGATAGATAATATAAATGAGAACAAAACACCACTTGGACTAACACTAGGGGAGCAATGGACTTGATAAATGACCGAGGACAATGGAGATATTTTTTCACAACCATCGATGCCAAATGGCTGGCATCAGGAACTGATGATGATGAATTACAGATTTATATAGCATCTCTTCAAGAAGCTCATCAGAAACTAATGACGGAAAGTGAGGATCAAACAGAATTGTTTTCAAATGCTTACGGAAAGAGGTAAAGAAAGACAATGGAGCTCATATCGTTATCGTAAGATGCAAGGCAAATTATTCCAGAATGTGGGACCGACCACAGCAAAAATTCTGTGCTGCAATGTGGTTGTTCTGGTTGTGGGTTATATATGCATAGCAGAAGAGTAGTCCCTAAAGCTATAGCACTGAGGCAGCCATCGGCATAAAGTGTTAGCGACTGCATTTTCTTAGCCTTGGCTTATGAGGGTGGGTGGCCAGTCCTCTCCCTTGCCGTCTCATCTTCCCACCGACAGTGTATGGTCAGTGTACTCCAGAGATCGGTAACTAATCGATTAGATGCTAATCGATTAGCTAATCGATTAGACAAACAGCTAATTCTAATTGATTAGCTATAATCTGATACTAATTCTAATTCTAATTGATTAGCAATTTTCAGCTAATTCTAATCGAAAATCGATTAGCTGATCGATTAGATGTCTGAAAATTAAGCTGTGAACACTTTCATTAAGAATGAGTTTATTAATATTGATTTTGAAGAATATACTTATTTATATATCTGAAGGCTGTTTCAAACCTGCAATGATCTGTTCATGGTTATAAGTCTATTCTGCTCATGTAACACTGAAAGATTTCCTTGTCTTCATGTTCTTCATCTACAGCATCACTGTGTTCCTGCAACCTCAGCTGCCATGGAACGCGTATTTAGTTCTGCTGGCTACATCATAAATGCTAGGCGCAGTAGGCTAAGTGATGCACTGATTCAATACATGCTAATTGCAAAATGCAATACTGAACTTATGCAGTAGCAATGTCAATAACTGCAGCATGTATTGACCGATGTGATGTTGCTTGCTGGTTTGTAGACTGTTCTCACATATAGCAGTTGTGCAGCTTTAGGCATTGTAATAGGCTACAGCTTTAGGCATTGTACGTAATAGGCTACAGCTCTTAGGTATTGAAATAGGCTACAGCAACTTGCTGTAGTAACTTGCTGTGCTCTAGGAATACAATTTGGACAAATTCTTGAAGCAAATATATGTATCGAACTATCGATTATCGAAATCTAATTTTAATTGCTAATCGATTAGCTAGAAGGGTTTGCTAATTGTAATTCTAATCGATTAGAAAATTTCAGGAGCTAATTCTAATTCTAATCGATTAGCAGTTCTAGCTAATTGTACCCATCTCTGGTGTACTCATTATAGCTGAGTTGGCCGGGGCGCAGGTGGAGCAGAAATCTTGAAACAAATTTCTGCCCTGGCGGGGATTTGAACCCGCACCTCTCGATCGACAGTCCAGCATACAAACCACTACACTATCTGATTGGTATGCACTGTGAGAGCCTGAGAGGCGCTTTATAAATCTTTAAATACAATGCAAGCATCCATCTGCATTTGAATGAGGTTGAGGTTATAAATTACACAGATCACGAAATTAAAATCCGAGGGAAACGAGAATCTGAGGCAGACCTTCTCATCCCCATCAGAAGCAGGCGGGGTATCTTCTCGGCTGAAGGGCCGCCCTGACCCTCGGCGTCGTAGTCAGGGCCACCACTGAAGTAGAGGTCCTTTGGAAAGGATCCCTCGGCCATCGTCATCTGTGAGGTCTATACGTTCTGCAACTTTGAAACATACGCAAGCCTTAAGAATCTTATTCAAGCTAGATCAGAAATGCTTTTTGCGAGGATTGTGCCTTCTTCACTGTTTGCTGTGGTATTATTAAAATTATTATTATTTTCGTTATTATTATTAGTAGTGGCAGTAGTATTTTACTACTACTTAAGTACTAATTAAGTAACAAACGGCTTATTGGTCATATCCCCAAATATGCCCCAGTTTCTGCCTACATGCGTGATGGTATTGTACTGGATACACTGCCTCACAATAGCATATCCTATAGGTTAGCAGCACTTGTCTGGCAGTGTCTCACTGGTAGTGCTCCGTCTTACTTACAGCTGCTAGGGATCTCTGTCGCCTGTTTCCGACTTAGCCTCTCGTCGAGCGCTGCGCTTTCTTCGACTAAGGGGGAGCTATTGGTCCCTAGGGCCCACTCTTTCGGTATTCAATAGGACCGAGCCTTCTCGGTTGCTGGCCCCTCCACTTGGAATGGGCTCTTGTTTAAATTACAGCTTACTTGCCTTGAATGATTTGCCTGCTTTCTACCAACTACTAAAGTCCTTTCTGTTTGGCGTGGCTGGGCTGGGAGCGCCTCTGAGGTAGGTTTGCTTGAAGAGGCGCTATATATAAATATCGAGGAATGAATGAATGAATGAATGTATGGTACTGTAATGGTGGATACAGGAGTCAAGGTTAGCATAAGCTATTGGTTTTCTTGGCTCCTATTGCACAGGACTTGCTGATATATGACTGTAACCACAATACTTGTTTTGTGCAATAAACAAACAGCCAGTCATTTATGAGTGATTGGGGTTCCAATAGCTGTAGGACAGAAACATGTTCCAAAATTTCTTCTCAATGAACGCGTTTATAAAACAAGTACATTTACTCATCAGTGGTTAACTCAACTGAACATAGCCACCAAGCGACATTCAACTATTCTGTCCATTAACAGAGCACTGGCACACCAAATATTCACCCACCAACTTGCCTCTAGGCATGGGGTAAGATGGCTAGCCTATTCGTCACAAGCATCTAGTACACCCTTATTGGTCACTATTTACGCACTTCTCACAGAGTCACCCACTAGACGTGAATCGGAATTATTCCAACCTAACAGTTGATTACCAAAAAATTAAGTTAATTTTTTTTTAATTCTTTCCGCCAATGTTAATAGTAGGCCTACACAGGGCGTCATATGACATCCCACAGCGCAGTTACCACTGAAGCCAAAATAGATCGGTTTCTAATATATTTAGACGATTCAGACATTACCTCTACAAGGAATATTAACTTAGCATGAAAAACAAGCCATGTCTAATAAAGACACTGTAATATGCCTGCCTTAAAGGCGCTAAATAATTTTGCAAACTATCGAGCGTCAACTGAGTGTAAAACTGACAGCGAAAAAGGAAGCGATAAATTCCGATTAAGATATACTTTCTCGACGTGAAAATCAGCTGTTCGACAAACGATATTTCTTTTGCGGACACTTTGTAAAAATAAAAATTCTTCCCAAGAAGAAGAAGTCACTTTAGGTATTGTAATAGGATACACTGTATACAGCTTTAGGTATTGTAATAGGATACACCTTTAGGTATTGTAATAGGCTACACCTTTAGGTATTGTAATAGGATACACCTTTAGGTATTGTAATAGGATACACTTTAGGTATTGTAATAGGATACCTTTAGGTATTGTAATAGGCTTTAGGTATTGTAATAGGATACACCTTTAGGTATTGTAATAGGATACACCTTTAGGTATTGTAATAGGATACACCTTTAGGTATTGTAATAGGATACACTGTATACAGCTTTAGGTATTGTAATAGGATACACCTTTAGGTATTGTAATAGGATACACCTTTAGGTATTGTAATAGGATACACTGTATACAGCTTTAGGTATTGTAATAGGATACACTTTAGGTATTGTAATAGGCTACCTTTAGGTATTGTAATAGGATACACCTTTAGGTATTGTAATAGGATACACCTTTAGGTATTGTAATAGGATACACCTTTAGGTATTGTAATAGGATACACTGTATACAGCTTTAGGTATTGTAATAGGATACACCTTTAGGTATTGTAATAGGATACAGCTTTAGGTATTGTAATAGGATACACCTTTAGGTATTGTAATAGGATACACCTTTAGGTATTGTAATAGGATACACTGTATACAGCTTTAGGTATTGTAATAGGATACACCTTTAGGTATTGTAATAGGCTACACCTTTAGGTATTGTAATAGGATACACCTTTAGGTATTTAATAGGATACACCTTTAGGTATTGTAATAGGATACACCTTTAGGTATTGTAATAGGATACACCTTTAGGTATTGTAATAGGCTACACCTTTAGGTATTGTAATAGGATACACCTTTAGGTATTGTAATAGGATACACTTTAGGTATTGTAATAGGATACAGCTTTAGGTATTGTAATAGGCTTTAGGTATTGTAATAGGATACACCTTTAGGTATTGTAATAGGATACACCTTTAGGTATTGTAATAGGCTTCAGGTGTTGTGACTAGGATACACCTTTAGGTATTGTAATAGGATACACCTTTAGGTATTGTAATAGGATACACCTTTAGGTATTGTAATAGGATACACTGTATACAGCTTTAGGTATTGTAATAGGATACAGGCTACACCTTTAGGTATTGTAATAGGGGATACACCTTTAGGTATTGTAATAGGATACAGCTTTAGGTATTGTAATAGGATACAGCTTTAGGTATTGTAATAGGATACAGCTATTGTAATAGGATACAGCTTTATTGTAATAGGGTATACAGCTTTAGGTATTGTAATAGGATACAGCTTTAGGTATTGTAATAGGATACAGCTTTTAGGTATTGTAATAGGATACACCTTTAGGTATTTGATAGGATGCAGCTTTAGGTGTTGCTTGACTAGGATACAGCTTTTAGGTATTGTAATAGGATACACCTTTAGGTATTGTTATATTACACCTTTAGGTATTGTAATAGGATACACTGTATACAGCTTTAGGTATTGTAATAGGATACACCTTTAGGTATTGTAATAGGATACACCTTTGGGTGTTGTAATGGGATACACTGTGTACAGCTTTAGGTATTGTAATAGGATACAGCTTTAGGTATCAGCTAATATGGATACAGCTTTAGGTATTTCTAATAGGCTACATCATAAATGCTAGGCGTAGTAGGCTACAGCTTGATGCACTGTAATTCAATACATGCTAATTGCAAAATGCAATACTGATACTTATGCAGTAGGCAATGTCAATAGGACTGCAGCTTTAGGTATTGACCGATGTGATGTTGCTTTAGGTATGGTAATTGTAGACAGTTCTCAGGTATAGCAGTAGGATGCAGCTTTAGGCATTGTAATAGGCTACAGCTTTATGTATTTTAATAGGCTACAGCAAATTGAAATAGGCTACAGCAACTTGCTGTAGTAACTTGCTGTGCTCTGAATACAATTTGACAAATTCTTGAAGCAAATATATGTATCGAACTATCGATTATCGAAATCTAATTCTAATTGCTAATCGATTAGCTAGAAGGGTTTGCTAATTGTAATTCTAATCGATTAGAAAATTTCAGGAGCTAATTCTAATTCTCTAAATTCGATTAGCAGTTGCTAGCTAATTGTACCCATCGTCTGGTGTACTCATTATAGCTGAGTTGGCCGGGGCGTAGGTGGAGCAGAAATCTTGAAACAAATTTCTGCCCTGGCGGGGATTTGAACCCGCACCTCTCGATCGACAGTCCAGCATACAAACCACTACACTATCTGATTGGTATGCACTGTGAGAGCCTGAGAGGCGCTTTATAAATCTTTAACACAATGCAAGCATCCATCTGCATTTGAATGAGGTTGAGGTTATAAATTACACAGATCACGAAATTAAAATCCGAGGGAAACGAGAATCTGAGGCAGACCTTCTCATCCCCATCAGAAGCAGGCGGGGTATCTTCTCGGCTGAAGGGCCGCCCTGACCCTCGGCGTCGTAGTCAGGGCCACCACTGAAACCCAAAGATCTTATAAAATGTGGTCTGCTAGAGTATAGTAACTGTGAAGATTGCTGCTGGTATAGGCATACAGTGAACTTTTACCCCTTTACTTGACCAAACTTTAGAGGTTGATAAAGGTGCTATGTGAATGTTTAGCTATATTTTTTACATTTATATTTTTTGGTGGCTATTACGAGCACAAAGTTAGCAAGTCTGATGTAAGGATAATCTGATAATTAAGCATGTAAGTAAACAAGAAGTGCAATACTTGTTCAAAATTTCAATGTATGATGTTTTTCTTTGATCGAAGGTGTTTGACATTACTCGAAAAGTCACATATAAGAATTTACCGAAATGGTATAAGGAGCTTCGAGATTATCGGCCAGAAATTCCATGTCTCTGCGCTGCAAACAAAATAGATGGTGAGTTGATTTGTCAAAGTACTTAACAGTATTGGTGGGTCCAAACCAAACCACTTACATTTCTAATATATAATATAATAGCACAGCATTGTGCCTATACCTCTGTTGGCCCTTTGCTGTGGAATAACCTTCCTGCTATAACTTGTGCTGAGATCTTATCTGGGGGCACTACTGTTTCTGCCCATTCTCTTAAGACTTCTTTTTCTAGGGGTTCTTTGCACTGGGAGCACCTCTGATTAGGTTGTACGGTGAGAGGCACTTCATAAGTTCGTAAAAAGAATAGAATAGAAAGTATGGCTGTGATGCGTGTATCTGGACTTTATAAAGAAAGAATATGTTTATAGAAAGTTATTTGAGTTTAATAAATGGGAATCTGTTAAAGGCTTCATTTGTGGCCTTGGTAGACTAGACTTACATCACATTATTAAGAAACGTCACATGATGTTCTATAGACAACTAGTCCATTTGACATCTAATTTCTCCACGATATTTTCTGGTGTTACGTTGTTGAGCACTTTCTTTATGACTCTGAACTCGCTGGCATCTTGAACGGTAAATTTAGTTTCATAAATGAACTCTACAAACATTTTTACAGTCTGTACATTTAACTTATGTTTGTTCAGATTTGTGCATGTATATTGTGACGTTTGATTTGTTTCTGCCTTTGGGCGTAATAAAGTACTGATAAAGCACATTTTAGGAACCCTTCAAAAGCACTACTGGTAAATTTATCCTTTAAACCATGTTTTATACATAGATTATGATAAAATTGCATGACATTCTCGTTATATATAACATTGTACGTTTCAGTCGATAATACTGTCACAAAGAAAAGCTTCAACTTTGCCAAGAAGCATGGAATGCCCTTCTACTTTGTTTCTGCCTCAGATGGAAGTAATGTTGTAAAGGTAATTCTGAAATTCTAATATGGCAGCAGAATTATTGAAGGTTTGAAGTTGCAACATTTGTAACTGTACAATTCTATTTGAAATAATACGCATAGATTTCTAGTTATTGTAGTACTATAAATAAAATATTTCAATAATTTTAAGGTTAGTTTACAGTTTTTCAAGTTCTTTTATTATCTCAATTTTCTGTTGCATGTTTTATCAGTGTAGTTTGGAAATACTGTTTTAAATTGACTAGAATTGAGAACATTAGTTTAACTCAAAGATCTGATAAAGAGCTGTTGTTTTTGATGGTATGCAGATGAGCATTCTCAGTAGTTTGCTGTGACTTCTAACACTTCTAAATATCTTCTGGAGCATTTATAGCCCTCAGAAATATTGTCAGTTGTTTTGTTTAGTGAATTTTAAATTAGTTTAAAGACAGAAGGCAAATGCTTCTGAGTCTTCTCCATTTTATTTGTTTACAGTGCTTTCGAGATGCAATACGTGCTGCTGTGGCCTATAAGAACAATTCAACAGATTTCATGGATGAGATCATGAAGGAACTTGAGGTTGGTCGTCATACAGCTGGTGCTGTTAATTCTGATGTGCTGATGATGTAGTATGTTGTGGGTACATTCTTTCCATACCTACTCAAGTCCAAAGTTTGCAGTTTTAAGTTTTAACAAATGTAGCAAAATGTTATGTTAGTTATATCCTGAGCAGTATTATCCAGACAATATCCAACCAAATGTTAATTTTATCTACACAGTTTTAAGAAAACAAACCAAAACCGCTCAGGGTAGTCACAATGGGCATTAACCACTGATGTCAGTGCCAATCAACGGTGCATCTTATATACAAAGAATTGTTGAATTCTATTGAAAAAATGCACTATTTTGCCAGTCAGCATCAGCTTTGGATTCATGACTTGTTCATGGAATTGATTATTGTTTTTATCATCTTGGTACTTCTTTGTCGTTATTCTTTCTTCTTTTCTTTGGCCATCAATTGACTTGACTTGACTTGACTCCTTCATTGTCATGAACAAATCAATGCATATACTGTTTATGACAAGGACAATCAAATTTTAAATTGTCAATTGTTGTTGAGAGAGTTGGATGGTTTTTGTGCTATTCAGAGCATGGAATTGACATCTGCTGAGAACGATGAGGAGTCAACCACAAATACAACAACTACTTCCAGCTGAAAGCGTTTATTCACAAGATCTACGAACATGTCTTCAAGTTTTCAGTGCATGAAGAGAAATCATTTCTGTATATAAAGATACCAAGCATCTCTTGTGAACTACTTCAGTTGGCTCTTGTCTCTACTTTGTCCATATGTTTATTGACGTAAATGGATGTCCATGGAGTTAGCGTGTTATGCAATTCGTTTACAAATTGACTCATAAACTACTTTGTAAGCTAACTTATTTATGAACGTGATTCTTGATCTGTATCTTCAGGTTTTGTGTCTTGTGAGTTTGGGAAATTTTTTCAGCTTTCTTCATAGGAAAATTATTGTCTAAATAATATGATTCTTCCGATGTAGCAGTTTGTGCCTTTCTGCTTTGTCTGATGTGTCCTTTCACGTGAGTTTTGTCTTCTAGGCCATGCTGCAAGTCTTTCTTGATTGAGAGTTGTATATGTGTGTGTTGCATCTTTCATGCTTTGTATTTCTGTGTCATTGTTGTCTTGATGGGTCTGACAAATGTCTTTCTTTTTATCCATCTAGTTTAACTTGCGGGAATCTTGATTGATTGAGCCACAGGCTAAATAGTCAAATCTTGCGACGACTAGTTCGATCACTTACAATCATTCAATCGTCGTGAAACTTGGCATATAGACTCGCCCTCGCACACACTTCATTCTATCAAAATTTCACCTCCCCCAAAAAAGGCTAGCTTATAGAATCGGGGACTAAACTTTTCGAAACGGGGAATCCCCTTTTCCGATACGGAGCGTTGTGATTGGCCAGCGTTGCCATTGGCCGCAACAGAAACGGGCGCGGTGCATCATTAAACGGGCGCTATGTTGTAAAATGAACGCGGACTATATATTTGTAGAGGTAACTGCTTCGTAAGACGCATTATAGGATACTAGATGGATATAGTAAAAAACTTTGTTTTACGGGCTGTATTTTATTCAGTGTGATTTTCATTTTCTGGGTCACTTATTTAGTTTTCTTTGATCTTTCGGGTCATGATAAGTTTACTTTCTGGTTGTTTTTTCCTGTGTGTAAGCATATATTCTAGGCATTGCTAGTCATGAGTACCAAAGGTACCAGAGTATTTGTATTCTGGAACTAACGTCTCCAGGAATTCCTATCCAGGTTTTAAGTTCAAGGCATATCTTCTCTATTTGGATCATGGTTTCTGGTTCATAGCCTCAGTGGAAATTGTAGACTGACCATGTGCTGCTCCCTATACCTATCATTTGTGTTGTATGAAACTGGTGTGCTTTAGCAGCTGATATGCAGCCTTCTGTTAGACTACCAGGCAAGCTCTTGCTAGCTATATAATGTTATGCCGTTCTTTATTGGGCTTCACTAAGCAGACATTTAAATTTCAGGGTTTTCTTAGTTTTTCCAATTCCATGTTTCTAAGTTTGTCTTCTTTCAGTTTGCCCGAGGCTAATAATTCAGGATTAAATTCAGTTCACTCAGAAAGTTGGGCTTTCTCAGTATTTTAAGCCACATGTCAACTGTACAGCTTCAAAGTACATGTAGTAGTTTTACTGGTTTCTTGTTATAGCTAGCTAGCATAGAGCTAGGTAGTGGGTTATTTCAATGTGATCTATGATAATTTTCCAATTCCTTTGGTTAGAAATCTGTGATTCATTTTTTTAATGGTGTAAATGTGATCGACAAAATTTCATTGTCTTTAGATTTTTCACTTTACAAACCTTTAGCCACATTGACTTTCAGGAATAATAGAATGCTTAGTCATGAAAATTTTGAATTTTAAAGTGGCCACAAAACACTTAAATCTTGTGAACTACTAACTATGGCAGTACCAAGAAACCTTTGTCACACTTCCTGAATTTATAGTCATTCATTCAGTCATTCTGGAATTTATATAGTGTCCCTTCAAGGAAACTACTCGGTAGTAAGTGGTCCAATTGTGTCTACCTAACACTATAAACATTTGCCTGTTGATTGCTACCTCTGCAATGCATAACTCCAAACTTTACAAAATGTATATATTGGGTCAAACAAAGTGTACATAGAAGATGTCCACTTACAAAACAGTTTCCCATTCAGTTTGTCCTACTCGAGTTAAGTAAGCATTTCATGTGTAGAACTTGTCTTGTATATACAGTGTTGTATCTGTTATTCATAGAGCTTGTGTGCATGCATGTTAAAGTGTTTCTTGTGGATTGTAGATATTTTGCTTTACTAGGCTTGCTGAACATACACGGAGTGGTCGCTCTGGTTGCTTGGCCAGTTTGTTGTGACTGGTTTTAGAAAGAAATCTTCTGTTACGTTGCCTTGTGTACTTTTTAACTCGACTGCTTAAGAACAGATTGTGAACCAGATGCTTTCTCTTTTCAGTTCAGTTCTCTAGGATATTAGGCCCTAGAGGCAGGGCCGGTTTAACCACTAGGCGAACTAGGCTTCTGGGGGCGGCAGAAAGCTAAATAAAAAATATTGTTTTAAAACATTGCGGGCGTTTTGCCACCATTCATTAATAAATTAATACGAAAATACAAAGCGGCTTCTGTGGCTAATAATGAGAGAAGCTTCTCGAGGCCACAGACTTTTCAAATTCTTAACGTCAGTCATGTGGCACGCCACGCTTGTGCCCTTAACTATCGCAAGTGTGAAGTTGCCTAATAGCGAAACATTTGAAATGAAACTGAGACCGCTCATCAGCAATGTTTTAATCCGAACTTCTAAAATTGGGTTTTCTGGAGACTTTGTGTTTTCACTAGGGTTTTTCTTGTTTTATTGAAGACTGGAGACTGGAGACTTTGTGTTTTCACTAGGGTTTTTCTTGTTTTATTGAAACCCTGTTTTCATTTAAAAGTTTAATCAATTTTTGCTAAAAACATAATTCATATAACAGAAAAATCCAATGCTAGTACAAAAAAAACCAGACACTAAAGATTACGGTCTGGATGATCGAGGTCAATAAATGGCGCAATATGTGTGAAAGATTGATATAGTCTACTAGATTTAAAATATAGTTTTAAATAATGCTAACACTGCTGTTACAGTAGGCCTACAAGTTTTAAAAATATAACAAGAGTTACATGACGCCGCATATTTATTCGATTTTACGTCTTCTTGACACTTCCAGCTTCTGTGGCTAATAATGAGAGAAGCTTCTCGAGGCTCAAAAGAAACATATTTGCGTAACCGACGTCCATGCTGCAAGAAAGACTTGTTGAACTAGGCCTAGCTATCTTGTCAATTGAACATGATAGGCCTCGTGCTGGAGACATTGAACTGATAGAACTCTTCTACATTTGCTAAAGTGAAAGCGCGAAAAATAAAATTTTGAAATTACATTATAATTATTTCTATAGACTTCCTAGACGTAGCCGTAGGATTTCTTACAAAGTGTTCAAACGAAAATGTGCACTGTCTCGTTATTTAATAGGCCTGATGTATTTACATTTTAAATTCCCATTAAACGTGTTACACCGTATACAACACTGACCCTAGGCTTCATAGCTAGTGCAGTTTCCAGACTGTTACTGTAATTATGGATAACTTTTAAATTAACTTAGTTAATTTAATATTAATTATGGGCCTAGTTATCGCACTTACCGGGGGCGCAGCGCGACAGGTTCGCCTAGGGCGCCAAATACTCTGGCGCCGGCCCTGCCTAGAGGTGTTGGGCACTGTTGGCACCATCTCAATATATGTCGATGGTTGGCACAGGGCTCAGAGTGGTGATAAGACCAGAGGCTCATCCAAAAGTTTTTAATTGGGGATAGGGTAAGTGAAACATTATTAAGTACAGAATGCTGTCTTGTTGTGGCGATGTTAGCTGGGTCTCGCCACAGACTACCTGCAAAGAGCTTTGTTGTCCCTCGGTATTCGAGGTTGCTACCCCTCCTCTCTGCACAGAAGGGGGTGCTTTTAGTCCCATTTGCACGAACTGCAACCATGCAGAAATCGACCCTTCTTCGTGGTGGGCCCCAGGAGCTACGCCTGCTCCTTATTTTTTTATTCAACTCAAAACTACTTTTTGGCCATGCTGGAATCGGGAGCACCTTTGAGTAGTCCCCTGGAAAGGGTGCTATATAAATTTATGAATGAATTTATTCTTTGTTTGGTTATATATCAGTACTGTCTGGATGACGATGACGTTTTTGGCGTCATAAGTTTTCATGACCTAAACATATGTCGCTCTCTGTCCATTACTAAGTCATTGCTTCACAATTATTGCCATGAAAAATTTAACTTTTCATTCTTCTCTTTCCCATACGCCATCTTAGGCACACAAAGACATATATTTTGGGTGTGAAAACTTGAGGAAGCCCACAATATATACTGGTCTCTTGACTGTTTACTTCTCTGTCATCTACTCTCGGTCTCTCTGGCCATCTACTTCCTGTCGTCATCTTTCCTCTTCCATACTCTGATCTCCTATACTTTCATTTGCTCTCCTTGTATTTCCTTTCCTCATCTGCTTGTACAGTATGTATAATTTTGTGTATTATATGTGTATATAATTTTGTATGTATATGTGGATATGTACCAGAGATGGGTACGATTAGCTAGAACTGCTAATCGATTAGAATTAGAATTAGCTCCTGAAATTTGCTAATCGATTAGAATTAGAATTAGCAAAAGGTTTTAGCTAATCGATTAGAATTAGAATGAGCAGCAGCTAATCGATTAGCAATTAGAATTAGATTTCGATAATCGATAGTTCGATACATATATTTGCTTCATGAATTTGTCAAATTGTAATCAGAGCACGGCAAGTTACTACATGTACATCAAGTTGTTGTAGCCTATTACAATGCTTAAAGCTGTAGCCTATTACGTGCAATGCCTAAAGCTGTGGCCTATTACAATATCTAAAGCTGCACAACTGCTATGTGTGAGAACAGTCCAAAAGCCAGCAAGCAACACCACATCGGTCAATACATGATGCAATTATTGACATTGCTACTGCATAAGTTCACTGTTGCATTTTGCAATTAGCATGTCTTGAATCAGTGCATCACTTAGGCTACAGCGCCTAGCGTTTACGATGTAGCCACAAAATTAAATACTCGTTCCATGGCAGCTGAGATTGCAGGAACACAGTGATGCTGTAGATGAAGAACATGCAGACATGCAAATCTTTCAGTGTTGCATGAGCAGAATGGATAGATAACCATGAGCAGATCATTGCAGGTTTGAAACAGCCTTCAGATAAATAAGTAAGTAAGGAATTTTTTTAAACTCAATGTTAATAAACTCATTCTTAATGAATGCGTTCTCAGCTTTAATTTTCACACATCTAATCGATCAGCTAATCGATTTTCGATTAGAATTAGCTGAAAATTGCTAATCGATTAGGAATTAGAATTAGCATCAGACGACAGCTAATCGATTAGAATTAGAATTAGCTGTTTGTCTAATTGATTAGCTAATCGATTAGCATCTAATCGATTAGTTACCCATCTCTGATATACACCTCGCCTTGAGATCTGCTTTACTCTCGATTCTTCTCTTATCTCTTGTGTCTGCTCGGTTCACCTCTCGTCTTATCTCCAGTATTAACCTCTTCGCTTCACTGCTCTCCTCTACCCCTTTAACACTTTAACGACAAGAGTTGAAGGGTGTGCTAAAAGTGACAGGGAAACCAATGCAGCTTGTCGTTAACTTAAAGTGTTAAATTGCTACTCTCCACCTCTCTCCTATGCCCTCGAAATCTACACTCCGCTGCGCTCCTATCCTTTCTCCTCTCCTCCTTCGTGGCCTGTATGGCTGCACATTATATCGTAAGCTGTTGTAAATGACGGTAACAGGTGGTTCTATGTTATGTAGGCTCCGTATATTATATGATACGCCTCACGGAGGAGCATGCCGTGTTGGCGGCTATTCCCCAAGCGCTCTGTTTCGCCGCTCTATTCCCATGGCCACCTCTTGAGCTCGTTACTGGATCATCATGACATCGTTTGCCATCTGTAATTAATTACGGCTGTGTTAATTAGTCTGATGCGCTAATTAACTCGCGCCGATATTATGTGAACCAAATCTCTTCCGATCAGTTGTAGGCTGATAAGAATGAATTAGGTCTAGGCCAAAACGTGAACTTTCTTCATCTGTCTTGATCTTAATGACTGACTGTAACCCATGTATAAAGTTATCTCCACTGTCTTGTCAGTTGCTTGCGTATTATTTAAGTCTGATTCAACGACTAATAATAGGTGAGGTGCAGAGTGAAGTATATGTCTGCTCCACTTTGCGGGATTTTAAAATCACATTTAGTCCTATCCAATGAAGACGATGAAAAGTCTTCAAGTATTCTTCCATTCCAGCTTTTCATCGCCTTTTACATTAAATAGCAATTGTAATACATTACTGAAAAACCATACATGACTGCTGATGAAACAGAGTATGTTTAGGTCTGTATCATATGAAGTGCAGTTTGTGTCGGTATGGTTGACGTCTTGACGACATGCGGGTATACCGTTGTGGCATTTACACGTATACTTTCTAAGTGTGAAAAGATCGAAGGAAAACGTTGCGCATAGGTCTACACCCTGAGGTGACTTGGATAAAACCAAACAGGCCCATATATAGGTAGAGTGAAGGTCATGCCTTTAGGCCTAGGCCTACTTCATTTCCGGGTTCTGTAAATCTTCGACAGGCATACGGGGTCTAGATCTGCACCGCCTGCCATCCGTTCGGCCTGTCTGATGATCCTTACGTGTGGCTGAAAGTCTGTCTGTCCATAAAGTATATGTCTGTCCATCTGTGATGCCGATCGCGACCGTCTGCGTTTCTGAGTACTGTAGGCCTATAGGCCTACACACTCGTCTATCTGTTTGTGTACACTTACGTAAATGCAAGTGTGCACTTTTACCGTAGTGATTGTATGGCCTCGACGATCGATCCTTCGATGAACTAATTTAGTGAAATCATTCACCACTGCTGCCCGTTTGAATGGGTGCGACGCCATTTAGTTCCACGTAAGCCTAGATTCGAATGTCTTGTATAACTTTATAAGCCAACATCTATATGTACCTCCCTATATTTCCACCTACACAAAGTTAGGGGAAGCACAATACTTGGAAAAGCACAACTGGCCTTCATACAATTGTTAATTGTAAATTTGTAATACGAAAAGTGGGGTACCTCAGTTCAAAACGTAGGGGTACGCATAGGCGGAGACTTGGTCTTGGGTTTGGGGGACTGGTGAAGAGCGGCCGAAGGACGATCGGCGAGGCGCGCAGCGCCGAGCAGGGGAGGGGTTTGGGGAGGGGATGACCCCTATCTAAATTTTTTTTTTTGAATTTCCACACTGTAAAGGTAGCATTTTAAGCTGTCATCTGAACAAAATTGCTCAATAATTTGAGTGCTGATAGGAACCAGCTGTCACTCGTAGCTTACACGTAGTTTGAGTCGTGTTTGAGTTTGGGGAGGGGTTTGGGGGGAGGGATGTGACCTCCCCTATCTAAATTTTTTTGAAATTTTACACCATAATGGTAGCATTTTAAGCTGTCATCTGAACAAAATTGCTCAATAATTTGAGTGCTGATAGGAACCAGCTGTCACTCGTGTAGCTTACACGTAGTTTAAGTCATGTTTGAGTTTGGGGAGGATGTGACCCCTCCCCTATCTAAATTTTTTGAATTTTCACACTATAATGGTAGCATTTTAGGCTGTCATCTGAACAAAATTGCTCTATCAATTTGAGTGCTGATAGGAACCAGCTGTCACTCTTAGCTAACATGTAGTTTGAGTCGTGTTTGAGTTTGGGGAGGGTTTTGAGAGGGATGTGACCCCTCCCCATTTAAAATTTTTTGAATTTCCACACTGTAATGGTAGCATTTTCAGATGTCATCTGAACAAAATTGCTCGCTGTCACTGTAACTACAGGGTGGGCCAGCATAAATGCACCGACTTTGCATGCATATAACTCCGCCAATTTTTACAAGTTATTTATGCTTGATACGTGAAATTAAAGATATTTCACTCTAGTATTAGCCTTGAAAAAGTCGAACTGGTACTATTTCAAATTTTAAGGAAATCTTTGGAACAGCGCTAGGTACCATATTTTGTTGTTATTAGTGACGAAATATGGCGCCGTTGACAGACGATGATCAAGTTTTGATATGAATTTTACTAACTGATAAGGGATTTGATGCGTTTCAAATTATTAAAGAGTTTCCTAACAGAGGATAAAATAAAAATACGTTGAATCGTCTGATACGGAAAATTGATGAAACAGGAACTTCGCGTCGTAAACCACGCGAATCGGTACGCACTGCGCGCACACCCGCTAACATTGCTCGTGTGTCCCTGTTGCAGCACGTGGTAGACATATTGAATATTCATTTGATTAGAAAAGACTGCAACAGCCTATCTCCTAATTAATAATTAATTTGCTGTGCTGCACACATTTCTGGCTATATGGTTTATTTTTTGTGTGCCGTTACTGTAAAAATTGTCATGAATTATTTTATTAGCTAGTTACTGCAAAAACGATGATTGTTGTTATGTCACGATCTACATCATGTAGGGTAAAGCTACAATAACAAATGTGTTTGAATTTTAATACTAGAATGAAATAACTTATCTTTAATTTCACGCATCAAGTATAAATAATGTACACAATTTGGCTGAGTTATATGCATCCAAAGTCGGTGCATTTATGCTGGCCCACCCTGTATTATTATTATATTCATGAAATATTTAAGAAATATTGGGGGGATATATGCAGCTCCGTCCCCCCATTCATCAAGTCTGCTGAGTAGGCCCCTCAGTCTCCGCCCCTAGGGGGTACGGAAACTCATCGCACCCACGAAAATTATGTCCATGTAACCTCCTTGGGCTTTGAATGTTTGCCAATTCCACTAGAAACTTTGCAAAATGCAGGGCTTTTGCAGATGCCTCTGATGGTCAGCATATAGGCCTACGTTTTTCGTCAGTAGGCCTAACTGTCAGCATGACTGATGAGCCTGCTTCCGTATACATTATAGGCCTGCAGTTCTCGGTAGCATGGAGCATTTCGCCATTGCAAGAAGTATAGGCCTATTTTGTGTATATCGAGGCAGATGGATCCAAGAGTTTTTGGACTTATATAATATAACTTAATTGTTAATAACTGTCCTATTTTTCTTTAATAGTTAAGATATCGATATCGCATACACAGGCATAAGGTATACAGGCTACAATACCTGCTTAATTCATCTGCTGCTTAGGCATACATACATAGGCCTACGTGTTTGATGAAAGCTGTAATATAGGCTACAGGACATATTTATATATAGGGTTCCTGTTAGGGCCAATAAATGGAGGTGGGACATGTGGTTATAATATTTCGTTTATTGAAATTTAACGAAATTTTAGGCCTACAATAGCCATGGTGCACACATGTGATCCGGGTCTCGGCCTCTATGGGGTTTCGCATTCTTATCCGGCTTTGACAGTGGTTGGGGAAGCACGTTCGAAGAATTCTGTGGGTGAAGATTGAGATCATGTGCTGCCCACACTTTCTAAATTTCACCTTTGCTGCCAATTCCACTGATGCAGTAGAATTCCCTAGCTATATATCTAGGCCAGCGATCAATACCATAGGCCTATAATAATATCGGTGATCTGCAGGTCACCGCAGTTATATTCTGTGGAGCAGTGTTATTTTAGATCCAGTATTTCTGGTTAGGGGCGTAAATACTACCAATCCAATCCCGTAAATATATATATATATATATATATATATATATATATATATATATATATATATATATATATATATGAAATTAGATCACGCAAAACTATAATGATCCTTTTTATAGAAAATGTTATGGAACTTAAAAAATATATAGTTTCTCATATAAAACAACTGGTCTCCACTGAAGGTTAACAGTGAAACGATTATAAATCAGTTATCGGTTTTGATCATGCAACCCTTGATCCAAAAAGAAAATAATTAAGTGTCACATGTCAGTGGATTAAGCAGTGTCATTCTCCTTGGATGCTTTCTGGCGTAGGCATTGATAATGTCATCAATGTCTAACTTGATGTCCTTGTGGACAAACAATAAAATGAGTGCATTAAATCTGTCCTCGTTCGTTGTACTTCGGAAACACGACTTCACAAATCGCAGACTAGAATTTGCTCGTTCAAGCCGTGACAGAAGTGAGCCCTGGCTGCCCCCAACTAAAAATAATATAGTCGATGCCAATTTATCATACGATAATTAACATATTGATGATAGAAATTGAATACACTAGTATTTGTATAAAAATAGATTCAATAAGCAAGGGATGGATCATGCGCCTCATCCATGGACCGCACGCCACTGAGCGTTAAGAGAATTATTATATGAGTAGGCCTAGTTCTATATCCTTGATTTGCTTTTGTCCATAATATCGGCAGCTGAACGCTTTCGGCGGCTAGAATCAGCACGACGAATTTCAAAATTATAATCATATGCCATCTTTTGAGATTTAGGCCTAAGATAGGCCTATGTCTTACCAACGGCAGTCGGCTTATTCGCGAATGATAAAACTGCTTGTTTAAGCCGTTTTGACGGCGGACCACTCGACATATTTTTAAATTGACCAATTTCTATTTACGTAAATTTTGTCTGTACATGAACTTTGTGAATGACGTCACGGCAAAAGTCATTGGTCACGTGGGCAACGTCTGCTAGCAACTCAGGTAAGTAGGTAAGAGAGCTCCGGTAAGAGAGCTCCATTCTGCCGGTCCAGCTACTTCAAACATCCTATTCCCAAATTGCAGTTATATTAGTTTTAGGTCAGTTAGTTTGAGAACATTTGCTGCAGGTTTAGGAGGGGCGTACGCCGGCTCCGCCCCCTCTAAATCCGCGCCTGGCAGTGTTATTTTAGTTCCAGCATTAATTTCTATTCTTGTTCTTATTCTATACCGCTGTCGTCATTTTTGTTCTAGTTTTAGTTCCTCTTTATAATTAAATTTTGTTCTTGTTCTAGTTCCACTTCCTATTTAGAAATAATTTTAGTTCCAGTTCCAGTTCCAGAAAATTTATATTTGCACTTCCACTTCCAGTTCTCACAGAAATGTCTAACATGAACGATTAATGTCTATCAGACTGTCACTCACACAAAACAGTGTCGACATATATTTATGAGATTACGGACAATGTTAATAAAACAGTTTCTAGACAAACACAATTTTTTTTTCTATTCCGTTGTCGTCCGAGAAAAATATTGACATTTTTATTCCTATATATTCTATTCTCGTTCCAGACTTATTTTTTATTCCAGTTTTCGTTCCGTGAAACTAATATAAAATAGTTATTATTCCAATTCTATTCTCAGGAACTAAAATAACACTGCTGTGGAGGCTAACTGCCGTTGGTGCTGCGGCTCAACTGTTTAGTTCTCCTTCTGCACACACATGCAGGCAGTGTTTCCGTTAACGCCCAAATGGCCGTTTTAACGTCCGTAAAAATCGTCCAAAACGTCCAAATTTTCGGTGTGATAGCCATTAGCGTCGCCACGGGGGGGGGGCAGCTGCTGCCCCAACCCTGGTCAGACTGGGTCCTGAGATTCGTGCAAATCGGTGAGTTTTTTTTGGGGGGGTACCCTATGTGGTGTGTGGTTTGTCATTTTACATTGAAGGTCCTCTTCTGCTCTTCCAAAGTTTGTTTTCTTTTCAAAGACTAATCACTAATCAACAGGTGACGATTGTGCTTTATACAACGTATACAGAAGAATAGGGAAAAGTCCCATGTTGTTTATCTCTCCTATTCTCAGTGGTGAGTCACGAGGGGTGATCTATTTAGTGTAGGACATTGTCCCCCTGGACATTGTCCCCCCGGACATTGTCCCCCCGACATTGTCCCCTGGACATTGTCCCCCCAGGGTAGGACATTATCCCCCCCCAGTCTAAGATATAATCGTATAATATTCTTGCGGAAATATGTATATGTATATGTGTATATATATTTTTATATGTATGTGTAAGTATACATAAATATGCATATATATATATATATAAGTATATACATATTTACATATGTATATATATATGGATATATATATATTTGCATATGTAAATAGGTTTGTATATATATATGTATATATATATATACATATTTGGATCAAAGTATATATAATTATGTATATATATATGTGTGTGTGTGCATATGCATATATACATATATATATATGTATGTGTCTATATATACATATGTAAATACGTATATATATATGATTTCTCAGTGAGTTGTGACGTTTCTAAGCATATTGCAAAAAAGTATATGGCGTCCGGGGTGCATGAACCCCACATAGTATGCGGCGGTTTAAGGTTAAGTTTAGGCCTACACCTGAATGAAATAGCCAACAAAAACGGCAACTAAGGTTTATCAATGACATGCAGTCTATAGGCTATTTACACAGAGGGGGACAATGTCCGGGGGGATAATGTCCTACGCAAAATGGGGAGGGGGACAATGTTCCAGGGGACAATGTCCAGGGGGGACAATGTCCGGGGACAATGTCCAGGGGGGACAATGTCCGTTCCCCGACCTATTTATACCAGTCCACACAGCCGCATTCCAACAGCTGAGCCCCCGCCATATAGAACCTAAGCCTCGGGCTAGCACGGTCCTTGCACGGGGACCTTAAATGGTGTCGCGTCCATTCGAACGAACGGGCGAGCAGTGATGAAGGATGTAACCCGATCAATTCATTGAAAAATGAGCAGGGTCAAGGCCGTATACGGTCACTATAGAAAAACGCGAATATTTAACATTTAGCTAAAAGTCACAGTTGGCTCCTATCAGCGCTGAAATAATAGAACAATTCTGTTCCGATGACAGCTTCAAATGCTACCATTACAGTGTGGAAATTCACAAAATTTTAAGTGGGGAGGGACATATCCCCTCCCAAACCCCTCTTCCTGCTCGGCGCTCCGCGCTCCTCACCGATCGTCCTTCGGACGCTCATTTCTCTGTCCTCCTATGCCTTGCCCCCCAACCTTGAAGCTCTGGCGACGCCACTGGGTCTGATAGCCGAAAGAAATGAGCTACGTCCAAAAAAAATTCTAGGTCAGGGCGCAAATAGGCCTACGTCCTCTTTTTGGACTCTAACGGAAACACTGCATGCAGGGCTGCATATAGAAATTCCGGGCCCCTAGGCAGAGCAGTCACGGGCCCCTAACTATCTTTAGACTTTATGAGAAATTTTTTAAAACAAACTGAAATTATATTAGTGCGGGTACAACCCTACAAAATTATATTTATATATGCAACTATTGTAGTTAAGTGTCCGTAATATTATATTTTAAAACGCATAAATCATAAACTTTGCATAACTGATTAGAATATTTTTCATAAGCTGATTGCTGGGCCCAGCCCGGGCCCCTAAAAGTCGCCGCCTCGCCTGCCCCCTCCTCTGCCCCCCCTCTCGGCGGGCCTGCACACATGCATTGCAATCCGTGGAGATTATTAGAATTATTTGCGAGTTTCATTGTTTATAACTATAGCATATGGTGGTAACTTATACTGAAGGTTCGTCCGTTGAGTCATGCAGTGCATGCACGAGGCCACAGCATCGTCGCAGTAGCCTATATTATGGTCCTTTGTAGGCCTACTGTAACAGTTTAACAACGACCGTGTAGATGTGCAAACAAGTAAGTTGAAGTAACTATTTTTCGTTGCTGAAACTAATGATAGTCTACAATTGAACGTATAACAGCGTGCAGCGTGGCGAATGAGAGTGTACGTGTGTCGCACCAGAGGGAGAATCCTCGCCCCAGCAGATGGGAGTTCGACTGACTGGCCATGCGGTGCAGACACACGTCGGCAGGTGGCGTCTTGATTGACATTTTACACGCAGAAGGTGGGCCGTAATTTATCTGCTCACCAGCGGCAGGAGGTTAAAGGAAGAGCCGGGAACAGCTGCCCGGGCAAATCAGCGTTTCGAGGGACAACGCTGCAATACACAGAACGCAGAGAAAAATACTAGCGGCAGATTGTAGATGGCGCTACATGTGAACGCCAGCAGTTTAAAAATGTATCCCGTCATTATATGTGGCATATAGACATGGTGGTCGACTGATGGTGGTTCTACCACTCGACCACCACCGAACGCACGTCGTTCGTGGCTTCAATGATCAACATTTTTGCCCTATTAACGAAGCAATGTGCTTCTCGTGAAGCATCGAAACTTAAAAGAAAAGCCGTAGGGAAGGACCGATTCTTGAATCGGAAACCGATTTTTGCCCAGACCGATTAATCGGAATCAGCGCATCCCAGGACTACCGATCCGATTACGACCCGGTGGCCATGAACCATACGACACGCCCGAAGGTGCCGAACCGCGCCACTAGCAACGCCGTCTACATTCGCGGAGAGATCAACGGACGACCGCAGCTATGCCTGATCGACACTGGATCGGAAGTCAGCCTGGTGCCTGCATCTACTGTCGACGGGTTAGAACTTCGCTCTTGCAATCGCTTTTTGATGGCTGCTAATGGGTCCGATATAAATGTCCTGGGAGAGGTGCGGGTGCCCATTAAGATAGAGAGGGATTTTTATATCCATAGTTCTTTCCTTGTGTCCGATCAGATTACCGGAGCCCATGTTAGGCATGGACTGGTTACGGGAACATCGCTGCCGCTTAGGGTTTGGTATGGGATTCCTATTTGTGAGGCGCAGGCGTATCTCTTTGGTGAGGGGAAATGGGTCCACGTGGTGCCGGCGCGTGATCGTCGCCGAGGAGGTGTTGGTGGCCCCTAAGTCCCAGAGGGATATACCCATTAAGACAATGTTTGGGGATCTAACGACCGTAGCGCCAGCCTGGATGACGGAGGCTCGGGAAATTCAGCCTGGGGTCCATCTTGCCCGCGTAGTTGTCAGAGACCACGCAGATGCCCGGGTAAGGGTGGTAAATTTAAGTGAGGAACCGGTCCGGCTGCCTAAGAATCAGCCACTAGGGGATTTGCATCCGGTTCAGGTAGAGCTGAACGAAAGGAACCGCGGGAACGGAGACGCGGTTTTGACCATGCCTCGCCGAGCGAGAAACTGCTCGCGGATTTGCCCGAAGAAGTGACGCCCGAGATACGGGAACAATTGGGCGCTTTGCTTGCTGAATATAACGATGTCTTTTCCGCTACTGACCGGGATTTAGGCAAAACTTCTGTATGCACCCATAACATAGAGACCGGCGATGCGCGCCCCGTAAGACAGCCATTAAGACGACAGCCGCTGCCGCATAGGGTCACGATCGATACTCAGCTAGACAGCATGTTAGCCGACGGAATAATTGAACCTGCTGTAAGCGAGAGGGCCGCGAACGTGGTGTTGGCTCGCAAGAAGGACGGCTCGCGGAGATTTCGCGTAGGTTATCGGCAATTGATTGGGATGCTGTTCCCCTTTCTCCTGATAACCATGAGCGGTGTCATTAAGAGTGGAACGGTTATTCCGAGGGCCAAACAGGGGGTTTCCTTGGTAGCTAGGGCCCTCGAGGGAAACATAGTTGTGAGGTATGGGGCTCCGCGTCCAATACTGGCCGATCAGGGTACAGGATTTCGGGGAGGCCTGTTTCGGGAGTTTTATGGGATCCATTGGCGAAGAGTGTTTAGCTGCTATCCCAGGGAGAAGGGCTTAAGTGGGCGCCTACCCAAGACCGTGAACGCCATATTTGGGGAAGTTATACGCAGCCATCAAAGGGTTTGGGTTGAAGTTCTTTCCCTTGTCCTGGCCGTCTCCCCATTCACGGTGATGGAGCGCTGCGGCCTCGTCACCTACAGGCTCCGCAATGCTGCGCACTCCAAGCCATTCGTCGCCTACGTCGATAAACTGAGGCCTTGCTTTGAAGAAGGCCTGGACGACGCCGGCGAGCACGCCGCTCATGACGACGCTTCGATAGACGATCTGCCTGAAGCCAGCCAGAACACTCGACGCCCGAAGAGAACGATTCGCCGTCCTGCCCGCTTTCAGTGAGCGAGCTGCCGTCAGTCTGAACGATGACTGAAACGCTGGAACTGTGACACTCTCGGCGCTTGTCTTCGATTGACAGAAAGACTTTGCCTTTTTTCTGTACGATAACTCTGTCGCCCGCCCTTCCCGTACGTGAAAGACTTGGCCTCTCTTATGGACTGTCAGATGAATCTTGGCTTTGATTGCTTTGTTGCCGAGAAACGGCCTTGATTGTTTGCGTTTATTGTGTTTGGTCCTTGCTTATTTTTCATGTGCCGAGTTTTTGGGCCCGTTGGCCACCACTTGTTAATAGAAATTTAGGTTTGCGGACTTGATGGACCGCTCGTGTTAGCCAGACACTGGCAATAATTTTAGGCAGAGGACATTATCCTGAGAGACTTTGTTGGTCCCGTTGACCACTCTCGTGTTAGCCGGACTCGGCTGAACATTTTGGCTTTGTTGGCTCGTTGGCCTCGCGAAATTTTAGAGGGACATTTGTAGGGACTTGTGTTGGCCCGTTGGCCGCGTTATTGCATTGGGACATTGTGCGCTGGGGTCCTTGGGGAGCTTGAGGTATGGGGGCATACCCATTGTAGCGGAGGGAGGGTGTGGCGACCCAGGGTGGCCCCTGGATTGCCTTAGCGCTTGGCCTCTTTTAGGCTCCGCCCCCTCTAGCCCTTGGTCTCTCTAGCCCTTGGCCTCTTTTAGGCTCCGCCCCCTTAGCCCTTGGTCTCTCTAGCCCTTGGCCTCTTTTAGGCTCCGCCCCCTTAGCCCTTGGTCTCTCTAGCCCTTGGTCTCCCTAGCCTTGGCCTCTTTTAGGCTCCGCCTCCTTAGCGCTTGGTCTCCTTAGCCTTGGTCTCTTTTAGGCTCCGCCTCTCTAGCGCTTGGTCTCTCTAGGGCTTTGCTGATTGGCTGGGCTATCTATAAATAGCGGCGCTTTTGCGTAGTTAGGCAGTTGTAGTACAGATGAAAGAGGGTTCGTAGTATTTGATCGTGTCTGATAACGTCAGAGGCTTATGACGTGTTGACTAATAAAAGAGATCGTTACTTTAAACTTCCTGTGTTGGGTTCTTCGGTGTTGGACATTGATTGCGACGGCTCATCGGCTGGCAGACGCGAAGCCCACCGATAGACGACGGTGGCCGTACTTGTGCTCCCATCCTGAGCAACACGCGCCTTTCACTCGCCTCCTGAGAGAAGAAAGACGGGCAGAACCCAGTTTCTTTACAATATATATAGCCTATATTATATATATATATATTATATATATAATTATATTATATATTATGTATCCTTCACAAAAGCAATGCATCCCTACTCTAGGCCCTACTCTTGCCTAAAGCTATTTAAAGACGGTAAAAATTAATGTGAAAGTGTTAACGGCCAGTGATAATGCATGAATACCAACAAACATAATATATCCTTTTCCTGGACTTTTTCTTTGTGAAGAAAGTCAGCAAGAAATGATCCTTCTAACCCTGACACAACATGGGGCTGGGCCAAAAAGATATAAAATAGATCATTGGGATGAATTTTACGTCTGTTGTTACCATGTTATTTGGAACCCTTCACTCCTTATGACCTTATCTAGGTCAAGTTTGAAGTCAATCGGACTGAAGCTGTTTAAGAATTTAAGACATGACAGTTAAAACATTAATTTTTTTCGTTTGGCCTATGGCTGGCGAAATAACAAATTTAGAGATATATTTTCTAAATAAGTGTATTTAAGGACATCTTAGGGGTTTTTCTATACCAAGCTGAAGTTTGGAGTCAATCTGGCTATTAGATAGTTAGAATGACTTTAAGTGTTTAAAGTCTTTAATGCACCATCTAGCTACACAAACGATGGTGCCTGGTAAGGACACTGGCCATGATTTGCGCACAATCTATAGATCTGTTATTAGCTATTTGCAATGTGGCTATACTGCTATAAGAATAGGACTTTTCATTTGATGATGATGATGATGCTGAATTCTCTACCAGAAGGCAGATCCATTGTTTTTATGCCGCCCGGGGATAATACGATTAAGGTGGTTTCCCGTTGCCTTCCTGCTTCCCTCACAGACAATTAAGGGTGAGCAACTTGTCCAGGGTCGCTACACAGTTGCTTCAACTTGCTTGAGGTAGATTCAACCTGCGACCTTCCGGTTACAAGGCAGAGAACATACCGCTACACCACCTCGTCCCTGTTTATTGTGTATCATTTCATAAAAAATACTCACTCAGAAGTCAGAAGAAATAAAGTAGGCTAAATGAATCAACTCGCAACGCGTTCATATATTCGTGAGTCCAACGTAGGCTATAATTATTACTCCTATGCATATATTTTCATTTGAAATGTCCGCCACACACTGACTGGACAGGTCAGAGAGGGCTAGAGATGAGCCATTTCGATGGCTGAGCCAGATAACGGCCGAAGTGATGATACACATGATGCAGATTGCAGGTTTGCAGCGGAGAACGCTGCCAGTCTGGGCCGCCGTGTCATTAGCGCAGCAACCTCAGGGTCCTCAACCCTCCCCAAATGTTTGGCCGGTATATCGCGTAAGCCGTTGGCCCGTTTGCTGTAGACTCGTAAGGGTACAGCTGCCTTGATACACGGACGCCTGGTATACCGGGGTCCGTGCCTTGATATAACGGGGTCTCCAACCCCACCCGGCCACCCCACCCCATGGCAGTGCAGGCTGTGCAGTAAGTGTTCTGTTGTACAAGCCGTTTGCTACTGTTATGGAAACAAGAGAATTTCGATCCAACGATAATGGTTTAATGTGGGTTAATATTATCACAATCATACAGGAGAAAAGATATATCATGAAAAAATGAAACCCCCCACTTTCGGCCAAAATCGCTCAAACCCCCCCACTTTTGAAGTTCGATGGAGATCGGTCTCCAAACCCCCCCATTGGTAGACGCCACTGGGTCCGGGTCAACCAAGCAGGCTGGCATCTTTGCTGACTTTATGAAAGTAATTTGTAATTTACACTTCATTCAATTACAAATTACATGCAATATTGTAATTGAAATACAATTACTGGACTTAAAATGTAATTCAATTACAATTACGAAACTTGTAATTCAATTACATGTATTTCAATTACTGAACAACACTGCACGTAAGTAAGTAACTATAGTTGTTTGATTTCTCATGCATTGGCATGTTAGGACTACTAGGCTATATATTATATGAGGTCGTTGACTAGGCTCCGCCTTTCCTTGCACGAGGCTTCGTTTTCAGCGACTTCCGGTTGCTTCTCCTAGACTTTAAAAAGTTCCATGTTGTGGTTTGGATGAGAGCCGATGCTTGAGAGTTCGTCCTATTTTCTAGTCTTTTGGTTCGATTTTGATTAGTACGTAATTTGTATCAGTCATATCTTGGTAAGAATATCTTTCTGCAGGTATTGTAATCTGACTATGAGATATTATCTGCTTTTTGTCTTAGTGTTTCGTCAATTGATATTGCATTATGTCGTCAGGATACTCAGCCACCCTAGCGTTCTCTATTCTGCCCTTCACCTTACTGTCACCTCTCCTCAAATTTGAAAATCGCTCTATAGTCCTAGCCGTTCAGCTCCTCTGGAATAAACTCATGCCAGAATTGGCAAACTTATAGTATCGTGAGCTGAAGGATTATACAGTGTCTTTGGGCATGCTGCGCGGAAGCCGGACGGTACCAGGTTTTCTAATGACGACACTAACCCTAACCCTGACCCTAAACGATCCTCATGACGCCTAACCAGACCCTAACCGACACTCACATCGCCGGTAAACTTACGAGCTATATCCTTCAGGCCCCGATTCTACGAGCGTGCCCCAGAATTATTATTATTATTATTTGGTCTATCCTAAGAACTCAACAAAACTGCACCTCTTTTAATTTCTGCACTGTCTTTCATAAAACTGAAAACTCATTTTCCAACATCCCATACTGATTCATCCTCTTCCCCTTACCTCTCTCGCTGCTCCAATTCTAAACACCATCCACCGTAGCCATCTGACTGCTGTATGTACTCTAGCTCTGTTAAAGTGCAATCATTTTCTGGAAATGATTGCACTTTGTATTGTAAGTCATTTCTTTTTGAATGAGCATTCATAGTTGCTGGTCCCACCATTTGGAATTGTGTGTCTCCTTATGTTTGCGACTGTTTATGCTCTAAACTGAAAACTTCCCCCTCCAGCGTTTTTATGGCCCTTAATGTTCCTCTTTACATGGCTTCACTCTGCAATTCTGAACTGATGTAAGACGCATTATCAATTTTCAATTACATTACATTATATTCTTAGAGGTTCTTAAGAGATACTGTATTATGGTTCTGTTACAATTACGATTACACAGTCACACTGCAGTTTAAGATTTGATTTATATTGAGATGTTCACAAGAGGTGTGCGATGTGATGCGTTTACCAGATACATTGTTGACTCTGATTGTTATAGAATTTGATCAGAGCCAAGACCGTGCAATACATGAGGTTGCTCAGCAATAACTTCCGATGGCTCAAGTATGGCATCGGACTGTCAGTGATTGGTGGTTCATTAGTGAACCTAAAGCACAGCAACTGGGACATCCAGTCAACTGGGGCAGTCAGGTTCGGACGAGCAGCTGTTGCGGTAAGATCCATTGCATTCAACTTCAATAAATTTCAGGCGACGACTTAACTCTGTTAATTATATTGTATTGTATTGTATTGTATTTGAACACTTGTTATAGTGCCCCTACCAGATTTCCCATTCAGAGGCGCTCCCGACTACTGCGCGAACGCTGAATCAGAGTTTCACGCCGAAGCGCATGAGCAATTGCGAGTGAAGGACTTGCCCAGGGTCCCTACGCGGTGGCTTTGAGGTGGCTGTGTTGTAGGCTTTTAGTCCTCTATTTATCACCTTTTGTTGTACAGCCTAAAATGCTGTTTTCAAGCTACACAATATCCAAGTTACTAATTAAATCTTATTATAAACAAAGAGAAGCACTGATGCATAATTTTAAAGCACCTTGGAGTCATGCTTATCATTCAAAATAGGTGCTATATAGATTTTTTTTAAATATCGTATGAAAGAAGTTTTAAGTTAAAAGTTTTGAGAAGATAGTAAATCGCACAGAGTTAGCTCTCAGTTTTACTTCTAATGTCTACTGAAATGAAGAAAAGTATTAGCATCACATTTGCACTTTGTCTATGTAAGTAGCATTCCTACATTAGCAGTCAAAAAGATCTCTGTTAATTATTTTATTGTATTGTATTTTATTTGTTAATTTATATAGTGCCGCTCACAGCAGTGGCTATTCAGTAGCGCTCCCGGTGCGAGAACCCCTAGAGAAGAAGAAGGTTTTGAGGAGGGAGAAGGTTGTAGGAAGAGATCCAGAAAGAATGGTAACATGCAGGGAGCAAGGAAGGGCATTCCATAGGGAGAGCCCAATGGTAGCAAAAGATGTAGTTTGGGCCATAGTGGTCCTAACTTGTGGAACAAAAAGAGTATGCCTGACCAAGGAGCAGAGAGGTCGATGAGAAACTGAAGAGCTTTTATATGACCTTTTTAACCCTTTACGTGTTTTAGTATGTTTAGTACCGTATTTTCCGGACTATAAGTCGCTCCTTTGTATAAGGTGATGTGACGCAAAAGTGGCCAAATTTGTGTAAAATCAGTATATAGGTTGCAGATATGGCACACCCATACACAGATGGTCAGATGTGTATAAACCAGAGATGGGTAACTAATCAATTAGATGCTAATCGATTAGCTAATCGATTAGACAAACAGCTAATTCTAATTCTAATCGATTAGCTAGCTGTCTTCGTATGCTAATTCTAATTCTAATTGATTAGCAAGCTGAGAACACGTTTATTAAGAATGAGTTTATTAATATTGTGTTTGAAAAATATACATAATTACTTATTTATCTGAAGGCTGTTTCAAACTTTCAATTATCTGTTCATGGTTATAAACATGGGAACTAGTACAATTTCCTATTTCTGCGCTTAGTTCTCCAGGCTTCTCACAATGGCTGCTCAGACAACTGATGATAAGAATTATCAAGAATTTTTTATTGCTAAAACGTTTTTTAAAAGTATTAAGATAAAAGTGATATCGGAAGGAAGCGTTAAATTAGTAGGTAGGTGTAAAAATGCTGTAAAATCATCAATGCTAATTGGAAGCCAATTTACGTAGGCCTATCGTCAAAGTTCGTCAGTCACGTTAAGGTGAGTTTAAGTTGACAAACAAATGGCTGTTTGGGGACTTTTCTTAATATAACAGTTGTGCAGCTTTAGGCATTGTAATAGACTACAGCTTTAGGTATTGTAATAGACTACAGCTTTAGGTATTGTAATAGACTACAGCTTTAGGTATTGTAATAGACTACAGCTTTAGGTATTGTAATAGACTACAGCTTTAGGTATTGTAATAGACTACAGCTTTAGGTATTGTAATAGACTACAGCTTTAGGTATTGTAATAGACTACAGCTTTAGGTATTGTAATAGACTACAGCTTTAGGTATTGTAATAGACTACAGCTTTAGGTATTGTAATAGACTACAGCTTTAGGTATTGTAATAGACTACAGCTTTAGGTATTGTAATAGACTACAGCTTTAGGTATTGTAATAGACTACAGCTTTAGGTATTGTAATAGACTACAGCTTTAGGTATTGTAATAGACTACAGCTTTAGGTATTGTAATAGACTACAGCTTTAGGTATTGTAATAGACTACAGCTTTAGGTATTGTAATAGACTACAGCTTTAGGTATTGTAATAGACTACAGCTTTAGGTATTGTAATAGACTACAGCTTTAGGTATTGTAATAGACTACAGCTTTAGGTATTGTAATAGACTACAGCTTTAGGTATTGCAAATTTGTAGTATATGCTTAAGCAACTTGCTGTATTAACTATTATGCTTTGATTAAAATTTGACAAATTTATAGAGGAAATATATGTATCGAACGATCGATTATCGAAATCTAATTCTAATTGCTAATCGATTAGCTGCTGCTAATTCTAATCGATTAGCTAGAAGACTTTGCTAATTCTAATTCTAATCGATTAGCAAATTTCAGTAGCTAATTCTAATTCTAATCGATTAGCAATTCTAGCTAATCGTATCCATTTCTGGTATAAACTACCTTCGACTCTCATGTAAAAACCATGACTTATAGTCCGAAAATACAGTATATGAACTTTAGATATACAGCTTATATTTTGGGCTTGGCAGCCAAAACATCACATTGTAATTCAATATCAGCTTCCCAGTTTGCAGACCTTCATTGTGCCTTACTTAGACATCACTGTTCATCATGGTCCCATTACTTTAGTAGTGTGCATTTCTGCTATCAGGTGGCGGCAGTAGTTATCGATTACAAGTCTAGTCTTCATGGTCTGGATGCTACAACTCCAGCATATAAGAAGATGATATCAGAAGTAAGTAGAGAGGATTATCAATATGTCATTGTTATATATATGTTGTTGGTTGATAGGGAATCAATAATGATGCAAGCCATTCTCACAGTGTGCAACATGGGTGATCAACTGAACAGATTAGAATTATCATTTTTGTTTGCTTAGAATTTGTATTAGTTGTCTCTAGTTGTGTCTTATTTCTTTACACTATGTTTCATAAATCATGATTAAATTACTTTTTACAATTTATTGTAGACTGATAAACTGATGAAAGACCTGTATTAAAAAGGTCTAAGCCTTTCTTTTAAACAGACTTCTGTGTGACCCCATGAATTTCGATAAAGTTTACAACATAAAAATTGGTAGTTGACATACATCAAGTTAAGATTAATTTTTGAAGTTGATTTGCATGGTTGATGTCTATGCAGGTGATCAGCTCAACTAGTTGTCATACATGTCCACTTAACCAACTAATGAATTCAAGATCTAGTCAACCTAGTTCATTGGTTTTGCTTCTCATTATGTCAGTTTCCTCTGACAAGAGCTTCTGTGTTGAGGATCTCAGCTTGCATCAGAGTGAAGGCAAATATATGAGTAGACTTATTGGACAGTGATAATAATAAATTAAAAATGGACTGTGGTTTCAGATGCAATAGTAACTGGATGTTTTTCTTTGTAGGTCCACACCCGATCAGCCTTGCACTTACGTGAGATGTGCCGTGTCAACCGAGGTTGCTTCATAAAGGTTGGCCAACACATCGGTGCCCTGGACTATCTTCTTCCAAAAGAGTATGTTGATGTCATGAAGGTACTGCACAGCCAGGCACCGGAATCGCCTGTCGAGGACATCTACACAGTTGTCAAGGAAGACTTAGGAAAGAATGTGGGTCTATGATCGCTTTTTCATCTAGTTTTTTGCTATTAATATAAACTTAATAAGTTAATATCGCTACATTGGAAACCTTTCATATGACCAGAAATGTTTTCCTTGCCAGTAATTCTTCCATCAAAACATTTGTCTGTTAAGTTATTAATGTTATTGTAATCGAACATTTGTAAAACGCCACTCGGAGATTCAGAGGCGCTTCCAACCCAAGTCAGTGCTCTTACTTACAAATAAGATTGTCTTTAGTTTAGGTGTTTCCGAAACAGGGGAAGAGGAGCTGAAGCTGCAGTTCCTGAGGAAGATGGTTCCAGCTAGAGGGACCGACATAAGCATGTACACTTGAATCCGATGATTTTGTTTGTTTTTAAACAGTGTACACGTTTTTGTCATTCCTTTATCTATACAATCCATTCTTTATGTGCAATTATACATTGAGGTATTTTCTGTTTCAAATCCAGGCTTTCATGTTTATATTGATGTATTCAAAATTCTAACATATCCTACAAATGCACGTAGTTGCCATGTTAGAGATTAATGAGACTTTGAGGAGTGGAACCTTTTGCGTACTGAGCAGATCTCTATCACCTTGCAATTTAAGTAAGTAATTATTTGGTTATTCCATTCAAGTAAAATGTCACAGAACAGAGTAGTATGCTACATGAACTGATTGAGTGTTGAAGAAAATGATGGAAGTAAAAAGTATTGATATGAGTGAGTGCTCTAGAATGCAAAGTAGCTTTTATTTGACTTTGTTTTTAGGTTTCTGATTTGTTTGCTAGTTTTGAAGAAGCTCCATTGGCATCAGCGTCACTGGCGCAGGTTCATCGTGCAACACTCAAAGATGGAACACAGGTTGCTGTGAAGGTTCAGCATCCGAAGGTGTACAATCACTCGTTTGTTGACATGGCAACCATGGATGTAAGACTAAAGCTGAATAATGTGATGGATGTATTGTTTTGTGTTATAGTGAAAACTCTTTGTGTGGGACTAGACCCATATAGTGGACACACTTGGTTGAGCACTTGCCTTGTAATGTAAGAGTGGGTTCAAGTCTCTCCTGGGGCAGTCACTGTGTTAGAACCATAAATAAGCCTTTAGGCACAATTATAGTATGTTGCACTATTCAGTGTTAAGTTGAAGCTTCATAGTTAGTTTATCATCATCATCATCTATGGTAAACTTAAATGTGGTGGTGTAGGACAAGGTGGAGAAGGTGGAAGACATTTCAGATTGTTTTTAACCATTATAGGAAGGGCAATTATCTAGTTATTAATACTAAAAAACCTTTCATCGAAATTCTCAACATTTGTCTGTATCGTTTGGGCTCAGTTGTATCTCTTTTCCAGTACGGTATGCGTGAATCATTTGCAACATGTTTCAAGTGGCTGGTTTGAAAGAAATATGAAATTTGCAATATTTGTAGCTGCACGTAAATCTGAATTTATGTGGAATATTTGTTTTTGTTATAGATTCTTGTGCGAGTTGTTGCAATGCTTTTCCCAGAATTTGAGTTTCGGTGGCTTGCTGAGGAAACCCGGAAAAACCTTCCGCTGGAATTGGACTTTTTTCTTGAAGGAAAGAACTGTGAACGTGTGGCTAAGATGTTCGGCCATCTGTCCTTCCTCAAGGTGGCGTTTGGTCTTTGTTTTAGTGTACTGTAAAGTAATTTTATGTCACAAAACATGTTTTTCCGCCATGGACATTCTGCTACCTCTCAGTTCTTGACTTACTCTGCCAACAATGATTATTGACTATCTCATAGTTTTCCAAGTAAACATTGGCCAGCCTTCTTATCTTTCAGCTTTTCTTTCCCTTCAGTTTGACAAATATTCCATTTGCTCATTGTTTACTTTGACTTATTCATTAATTCATTCATTCAAGCATTTATATAGCACATGTCAACTTCCTTTAGATTGAGCAAAATCTTTAAAAAACACCTTCAATTTAACTTCTGTAATATGCCTTCAATTTTGTTGATGGAGGTAACCGAGTCACCGGCAATCTTCCAATCAGTTGTAGCTCACATGATTCGTTTCAGCTAAGAGTTAATCGCCATGATTCGTTTCAGCTAAGAGTTAATCACCAATCGATGTCAATTTATAAATATATACATTAGTTGTTGTTTGAGGCTGTGTCTGAAAAGCCCTCACAAAGTTGGAAAAGTATCACTATATAATTAGTTTTATATTAAGACACTTGATATAATGCATTTTAATTAGTCGAGGAAGGGGATAAAATGCACGATTGATGCAGCACTGTTCTCTAATCTCGAGATCTTTCCTTTTATGATCTTGACCCCTATGTTTGGATGCAGGTGCCTCATATCCATTGGGAGCTGACTACACACCGTGTCTTGACGATGGAGTTCTGTGAGGGAGGTTTCGTCAACGATCTGCAGTACTTTCGTGCAAACAACATCTCTGTCAGTGAAGTCAGTAGTAAGCATGCTAGGTCTTGTACGTTTTCTCAGTAATTACATGATTCTCACCTTTATTAATCGGTGCTTTCTTAATTCTTAATGTATTTGTTCAGTTTGATTAGAGCTTATTTTTATATTTTAAAACTATGAGTTATCTCATTAAGTATAAAAAAAACTCAGGTAATGATAATAAGAGATACCGGTAATATGAATAGAAAATTGTACTCTGGGTAAGAATCCTTACAGTCAGAGGTTGTGTATTGCCTCTGTTACTGTAATATCATCTGAGCATCTAATTACACCTCTCACTTTAAGTGTTTAATCGCACTACAGAAACGCACTATATGCACATTCAGCAGATTACCTTCACATGTTAGTTCAACACCAGCTTTTACTAGCCTAGAAATATTGATGTTTGATTGCATTAATAAACTGCAAATCAGTGTATATGTGTATCTATCCAGTGTCCACTAACGAAGTGCTTCCTTCAACCTTTAATCATTACTTTATCTGCATATCAGATGTCCATAACACGAGATCCTTAGGTAAATTGCATACAGAATTTGCTCGCACTAATAGCCGGAAATTTCTTTGGTATACGCTGGACTTATCATATGGAATTCTCTGCCACTGTCCATCAGTTTAACACCTTAAAAACAAGAGTGTATTGAAGGTGACTGGAAAACCTATGCAGCTCGTCGTTAAAGTGTTAAGAAGTGTATAATACTTTATTTACCGTTGCTATGTAGTTTGGCTTTGATCTGCATGCATAACTCCATTGACTCAAAGTATATGTATGGTTTTCATTCCATTTGCTTTTTATTTATTTCTGTTGCGCTTATAAAAAAATTGTACAATGTAATGACATTCAGAGTATTAATTGCACTTTGTTATGGAAAAATTTAAAATAACACCATGTATAAATTTAACAAACTTGATGAATTGTGAAACTGTTGAAAATGCCATCATGAATACTGTTTTAAGAAACTAGGTGACCCTGTTAGCGGGACTTATCGTCCCTTCTGGTCTCACCTTTGAATGCCTGCAATTACTTTCTTTGAGTGATTGTAATATTGATTGTTATAATTGTTCAGTAAACTGATTGATTGACTGATTGAAAAGTTACAGCGAGTATTTAGACTTCATTTAAAAATATTAGTTTTTTATTCAGCACCACTGGTTAAGATATTTTACATATTTCATATTACATGTGACTGACTAAATGCGTTATGATCTCAAGTACTTTTTCTTTATATTGATTGGTCAGGTTGTACGTAAGCTTGGTCAGTTGTACAGTGAGATGATATTCGTTAAGGGTTACATTCACTGTGACCCTCATCCGGGAAACATCCTCGTCCGACAGACAGACAACGGAGCTCAGATTGTCCTGCTGGATCACGGCCTCTACCAGGTCAGACATTCATTCGGCTGAGGCAAAGTCAGTGGCGTACCGAGGGGGCAGAGGGGGCGAGTCGCCCCGGGCGGCACTTGAGCAGGGGCGGCAAAATAGGGTTGAAGAAAAATAAAAATGCAGAAAAAAGTGGAAAAAGTATAAGAGAAAGTAATAAAAGTAGAGAAAGAAGGAAGGAAAGGAAGAAAAATAATCCAGTGGCGTAATGAGGGGGGCGGCACGGGCGGAGGACAGATAGTATAGGAGGGGAAAAGCAAAAAAAAAAGGTCATCAGAAATTTTAGCGGAAGTAATAAAGAAAATTGTCCCAAAATTTCCAAAATTAAGTGCGTGGCGCGGCATTTTGGGCCGTCGCCCCGGGCGGCAGTTAAGCTCCGTACGCCACTGGGCAAAGTACTACTAAAGCCTGGATAATATACTCATTTATTGTATTACTATGAATGTATTCGAAGTGAATGTGTAAGGGTGATGGATGTTTTGGCTTCAGATCACACACATGACAACTGCAGTCCTGCTACCGTGCAGCCTGTCGTTTATGGTTGTTTGGCTTGGTATCGGAATTGCTGTGATGAAAGGCAGGAAAAGTGTTGGCAAGATCAGGAAATAGGGTCTTAATAATCACAGCCCCAGCCACAGCTGTGGAAGAGATTAATAAACTTTTATGGATGTGGCTATTGTAGAGACAGGTTTTGCAGTACTTATATTGAGCTGCTGCTGTGATATAAACTAATCTGATCCACTTGCAATTGACTTGCCCTGGGTAAAATCAAATATGTTTGTTCTTTGCAACAATGATACTGGAACATATATAGCAGATTTTAGCTGTGGACATTTCTGCGATGTACTACATTTATGCTGGACTACTTTGCATGTGCATTATAGAGCCATGAATGTTTTGTGTGTTTTACAGACTCTATCAAATGACATTAGACTCAACTACTGTCGGCTGTGGCAGTCGATTCTACGTGCTGATGTCGATGGAATGCAGAAGTACGCTGAGGTATTGGGAGTCGGAAAATTGTATCGTCTGTTTGCGTGCATATTGACTGCTCGGTCATGGCATGCTGTCAGCAGTGGCGTTGATCGCATCAACTTTACTAAACAAGAGGTAGTCATCCTCTGATTGTGCCTTTCGTTGCATTTTGTTTTAATTCCATACAAAAACTTTGAGCACTACATTATATGTGGCAATTGTTCTAGGGATAGAGCAAACTGGAATCACGTGTAATATATTGCTTCGGATCCTGAGGTCGTATGGGCTCTCGGGGGACAGCTTATTTGATGTAGTTTGTGCCACTACGGTTGGTATGATGCTATAATTGCTTGCCTGTGTGGTGGGGCTTTGCGAGAGCGCAGGAACAGGAGACCCTTGATCGAATTATCCATAGGCTGGTATGCCAGGAGTACTTCACCTTCATTTGTGACTGCAGCAATGCGGATACCAAACTCTGCCTGTATTCTGCACAATCCTTACCATGTGTTGCATAAATTGTTACCGCCAATTAAGCAATCTCGCTACTCGCTGCATGCCATAACCGTGAGCTTCCTATGTTTGACAACCTGACTCAGTTTCCTTGCCCAGATGCTATACAAATAAACAATGTTTTCCCTAAATCAGTCTGTTTAAGCTCTTCATTTTTCCTCTATGACTAGCCCTAACTCTTCCTCCCCTAGGTTCCCCTGATATACAATAACTTCTCCCATTCAATTCTTTGCTTGTAGATATAAATTTGTTTGAATGTATTAATCTTGCCAAGTACAGTGCTGTGCGTTTGCTAGTGCTTCTCAATAAAGAATATTATTACTTACTTACTTACATTTATACATGTACCAACAGTTTAAAATAACAACATGTAAATTTCAATGTAACAGTGAAGCAACAGAATTTTTAATTACATTTCTAATTGAAGCAGAGAAATCTGTAATTTCGACACAATAAAGAAGCAGTTCATTTGCAGTTCACCAAAATACATTAAAACTTTGAAAATAGATACTTTATGAAGCTACTTTGCTTCAACATTCATGTAGCTAAATTTTGACATCATAATTTTGTAATTGTTACATGTGAATATGGTAAACATTTGTTGACAGGGAGAGACGCTAAAATCCGAGGCTGGGTTGTACGTTCCGCAGATCATTGAAGTGCTTAATAATGTTCCTCGTCAACTCCTGCTCATCTTCAAAACCAATGACTTGTTGCGAGGTATCGAGACGACGTTGGACTGCCGTGCAGATGTCAGTACCTTCCTGACGATGTCACGCTGTTGTGTCAAGGCAGTCAGTGAAGACCAGATCAGTTCCTGTCCGACAAAGATTTGCCGACTTCGTGTGGCACTCGAGAGAAACTGGCTGCTCTGGAAGATTTCACTTCTTCAATTCTACCTCTGGATGACAGAACTATTAGTGGTAAGGTTGATTGCACAACGATGGAAGTCAAGTCATGGTTACCATCCACAGAGGACTTTAAGAACCGTCATTCAAGATGTTGCAGCCTAAAGTTCCAAGGGATTCATAAAAGCAAGAGCAACTTCTTAGGAAATTTCAACCTATTGTGACTGGATTAAGAATAAAATATGTTTCAGTCTGTGTTGCATCTGACTACAAATGTGAAATTTAGCAAGCATTACAGAATTGTAAATACAAATTATAAATACTCATATATATAAGTTTAAGTAAAAATACATAGTGTTAATTTCCATAAAAGCAACAGATGTAAGAAGAGTTTTAATTGTCATGATGTTAGTGAGGATCTTCCTGACAAAGTAGTCCATTAGTTTTCTGGTCTTGACATGGTCCATTAAGTACATCTGGAACTGGAATGATACGAGGCACAATAAGCTGTGGATTTAAATGCTGTAAATTGATGACTCTGATCGCATTTCCTTCCAAGACTCCCACAAGAACACCTGCCTCCTCTTCTCCAGCATCTGCCACCTGAACTGGGTTTCTAACGGACACTTGGTCCATCATGAGCTGCAAAATTCAAAGACATATCGTAAGAAAGGATATATGTTACAGTACATATCATGTATGTGTACAGCGCTCTAATGTCCCTAAACTGACCTTGTGAAAATCAGCACACATGTATACAATATTATATATATTAGGGCTGGGCATTTAACACGTTATTAACGTGATTAATGCGTTAACACAATTAAATTTTACAATATTATATATATTAGGGCTGGGCATTTAACACGTTATTACACGCGATTAATGCGTTAACACAATTAAATTTTTTAACGCACGCACCAGTCGTGGTGCGTACCACATCAAAAAGGTTTGGGCACTTGAGGCCACGAGCTGTTACAATGCTCAATGCACACATGGACTGTCTAGCCTTGCAACATATCCGACTTCTATGTGCTTCAAAATTGAGGGTTTCCTTGGGCATTGCCTACGTCTAAGGCAGTCAATCTACTCTAGATACCTCTGGTGTGACCGAGGGTCCATCTGCTGCCCCACTCTACCCCTCCCACATAATCAGCATCTCGTAAGTCTTCTTATGGTTCAGTTTAGGGTTACACGTCTGCCCATTTTCCCATGTGGTCCAGCTCTTCAACAGCTGTGTTGGCATATTTAAGCAAATGTTCTGTTTAGGGTTGCCAGATACATGAATAGCCTAAGGAAGACACAGAAAGCCGGAAAGGAAGACGCATCGAGTGTTTACTCCGGAGTCATAGGGTCTCCTAAGTCAATGCTTCCAAAACTTTTCAGTGTCACGGACCAGCAGGAATTAACTTTTCAGTGTCACAGACTGGCAGGAATTAACTTTTCAGTGTCATGGACTGGCAGGAATCAACTTTTCAGTATCACGGACTGGCAGGAATTAACTTTTCAGTGTCATGGACCAGCAGGAATTAACTTTTCAGTGTCACAGACTGCCAGGAATTAACTTTTCAGTGTCACGGACTGGCAGGAATTAACTTTTCAGTGTCACGGACCATCAGGAATTAACTTTTCAGTGTCACAGACCAGCAGGAATTTTCCCACTGCAGGACTGGTGCCAAATTTATTAATAATTTTTCGTTTTCGATCACAAATTCCTAATTTAATGCATGTTTAACCAATTCTATGACTCTATTGCCCTTGAATTGCTAACCTGATAAGAGTTTTTTGTTATGCAGGGCCAGATTAACAAATGTGGTTGCTCTGTTCAGTAAAACTGTGGGGGCCCAGGCCCACACAGAATCACAATAAAAGGACACATAAAACGTGTTATAGCCTATTCAACGAATCAAAATTCGTCTATTATTTTTTCGTGCCTTCTTTCTTTTTGTGCAATATTAGCAGGTCTTATTTTTATCCAGTCTAGTTTCAGAGTATACATCTATTACGGTTTAACAATATTAGAGTGACTCGTGGTAAAAGAATATTACAATTGCAGGCCTACCACAATACAGAAAATAAGAACAGGCCTAGTAGGCTTAGGCTAACAATATAGTCTTAAGTTCTTAACTGATTAGTCTCAGTGTTTGCAGTTTACATGTGACAAAACTGAAAGAAACAACAAATTATGAATTGACAAATTTGACAATATCGTTCAAATTGTCATGGAATTTATAGCCTATACATTATTTGCGAGTCTTTTGGCTCGCAAATTCATCAGTTATGTCATCAAAATATAGCCCACGTAGTGTGTCACTTTCGATGCTCAACAATGTCAAACTAACAAGTGTCTTCCGAGTTCCGACAATGACGTTCTCAGTCTGTTTTTAATCAATTTGAGTTTTGAAAATGAACGTTCACTGCTGTAGTTTGCCACCATCAGACGAAGATATTCGCAGTGCTATCTCAACATTTGGAAAGGTGTCCTTGAGTTTCTTATTTGTGATTAACTGGTGACGTTTCATTTGTCTGTTCATGAGCAAATGACTTTGCTTGGTCAGCAAACTGAATCATTTCGTTTTCAGGTCTTACTAGCAATTTTTGCTGATTTGAGATGAATCTGCCTGATAATGGAAACTCCAATAGTAGGGGTCACACATGCATGAAAGTTGTGTATTTGTATATGTAACAATACAATATACAACACCATACAACTGCATTTGATATCGTCCTTCTTCCAATGGAGGCCCAAAACTCAGAAGTGCACATGCCTCGATCGGCGGTGCAGATGCAGATTTCACAGCAATTGTGCACGAAGAACTTGCTCACGGTCCCTACAAAGTAACCACCCTGACGAGGGTCGACCACCCGTGCTCTCCGCTTTACTGGTCAACCGCTCTAACGAGTCTGCCACCGTGCCGCACAATTAGTGAGTAGTTTCGAATAATTTGTTCTGAGTTTTTTGCTCACTTTTAAGTCATACTATCACACTTAACAAATAATAATTATAAAACATTGAATTTTTTCTTTTTGTATGTGTGGGGGCCCCTGTTTGGCCGAACATGTTGAACATGCCTTAACATAATCGCCATTTCTCGATTCCGAGACAATTTGACCAGTTTCTTGACTCGCTTTATGGACCGGCAACGGAGGACTCGCGGACCGGCACCGGTCAACGGACCACCACTTTGGGAAGCACTGTCAACTGACAACTTTTTATTTCCAGAAGCACAATGCATATAACAATTAACAACAATTATAACTTGACTATTACATATCGGTACATTGGCCAGGGAACAGAGGAGACCCAAAAGGGGCACAAGGCCCGCTTAATTAGGGTCACCCTTTTGAAAAATATTCAATTACGGCTGGTTAGTCAGTTGAAAAGAAAGAAAGGTTCAACTCAATAATGTTCTTAACTAAATAATAACATTGCAATTTACTAAGAAGATCAATATGTACACAATTCGATGAAACAGTGTTAAATGAAGTATGGTTAATCCTTCAAGTAACTACTCCACAGCCTCTTAAATTGGGTGTATGTGGGTGCATTCCGAATACTCATCGGTACTGCATTCCAAATTTTTAAAGCACTGTCCTAAGTAACAAAGAAACGACGTCACATTGGAGGGCTGTATGAAATCAATTGAGGCTTTTTATCATAATGCTGCAAATTTAGTATTTATTTAAGCAATCAAGTACACCTTCTTGATGACGCACAGTATTTCTCTGAGGAAATAAGTCACGAGTGTAAAGTCGTTAAAATATGACGACGCCGACGGAGTCGGACGGACCGACGCCAAGGACGGACAGACGACAGACTGCAAGCAAACCGACTCGCGTCCCGCCCTAGTTCCGACCGGAGTGAGCCAAGTCTGTTCTTCGGACGACGAAGCGAACGGTCGCAGCCGCGAAACCACAACGTCGCGGGCGTTGTGCTCCACCGCGGACCGAACTGCCTGCCGCCGACAACGGGAAATAAATGACGACGCTAAACTACACTTTACCCGAAATTGGACGATAGTCGGCTGGTTTTATTGTTGTGGCGATTTAACGCAGAAGTAGGATGAGGACGCCGATCCCATAGGCCAAGGCGGACCGATCCGCGATCGCCTCTGCTCATAGTTAGTACCGAGAGTGAAAATTATCACAAAGTATCGTTGCAAAAGCACTTTGAAACAAACACTAAGTAAATTTCTTTGAATTGTTCAGCAACCTACAAATTTCAGTTTCACAACTGTAGATTAGACACTAATTAGAGAGCTCCCGCCTTACGCGCCTTGCCGCAATTTTGGCGCATTTCTGAACATAGATAAATATTTTTAGAAAGTAAGTAAGTAAGTAAGTATACTCTTAATAATAATAATAATTAATAATAATAATAATAATAAATACTAAACAATCCGTGATCCGCACATAAATCCAATAATGATAATAATAATAGTAACAATAATAACAGCAACAATAACAACAACAGAGATTTGAGTGCCGTAATTCGTAGGCAATCCATGACTCCGATCAGATCGAAGCACTTGGTGGAGCACAGGGCAGGGGTGCAAAAAACCAAACTTTTTTAAAAATGAAAAGTTGGTTTTTTGGTTTTATTTGGTTTTTTGTTTTGAGATTTTCCTATTTCGGATCATAAACTCATAAAAATGGCATAATACCGTTCAAATTAATCAGATGCATATAAATGAAATTAACTAGAACAGTAGAACCGTAGAATGTCATAAAACGAAGTTAACAAAGACCATACAACAATTGCCAAGAGAGTTGAAGAGACGACATTTTTTGCAATTTATAATTTTGAAATTTGTAAAAAAAAAAAAAAATCTGATTTTTTGGTTTTTTTTGTTTTTAAAACAAAAAAAACAAAAACCAAAAAACCAAGCCTTTAACAGCCCTGGCACAGGGTGAGGTCATTTAAGATAGGCCTGTGTAAAAAGTTCAGTTTGTGGATGTTTCTTGAAAACAGCGAGAGATTCTGATGTCGGAGGGTAGATTGTTCCATATACGAGGGGCTGACGAGGTGAAGGATCTTGATGCAGTTGTAGTGCGGCAGCGGTGCAGGACTAAATTAGGTGCCCAACTGGGGTCAGTGAGCATAACCATTACAAGCTCTTCTCTAATTGGGTTTGGCAACTGGCCCCATTAATCCCATAAAATTTTGCTGTCTTGAGTAGGGTTCGGTTTCTGGAAGATCGCAATCGCATTTGTTCCTTGAAGGCATGTGATTTTGAAGGAGGTCGAAGAGATATGAAGGAGTTTTCATTGTCATTAAGTTGTAGTTGATGATGGAGATTTTGTAGCTAGGCCTAATTATATTATTATTATAACAGTTGCCTACCCGCAGATCATTGTTTTCATTCATTCATTCATTCGGAGGAGTTATAGCGCCAATTCATGAAACCTATTCAGGAGCGTTCCCAGCCCAGCCATGGCTAAAGAAACAAGACTTGGGTGATTAATTAAACCCAGTTTGATTGGTCAAAGGTATAGGCCTAACAGGCGCAGCTCCGACTGGAGGCAAGTGAGTGGAAGGATCTTGGACTGGAGGTTATTCTAGATAGAGCGGGCCCGGCCTGTAATCGGAAAGCTCGGCCTTGCCTAGCAGCCAAGCGACAGTTAGCCTAGACATAGGCCTACGTACGACAGTGTTAATCATTTTCTTATGTGTCTGTATGAGGGGATTAGGCTATGTGCGGGCGGTTATGTCCGGAGAGTAGGCCTATGTTCTGCAACGAGTTACAGAGGGCCCATTAACAGTTTAAGCTTCATGGCTCAAAAATGTAGATCCGACTCTGGCACTGTGATCTCATTTTACTGGCTTAAATACTGAAACCTTTGAAAGACAAGCCTCCCAAAGAACGACCGTGCTACACATAGGCCCAGTGGCGTAACGAAGGGTTTCAGCGCCCAGCGGCAAGGGTTGGTGACTGCGCCCCCTTTTAATAATTTTTTAAACTTTTAATCGTTCTTGTCATAGTAGGCTACTGTGTACCACTGAAAGCCAATTTTGCGCCCGGGGCGGCTGCCCCCCTTATCCTGACTCTTCTGATCCTGTACCTTCCAATCCTCGACCTAAAAGACACCCGCCTTAACATCTGCTGTGCCCTCTCTGATCCTCTGGAAACCGGACTCGGACCTCCCTCGGACTACTCTTTTGGACAACCCCTCTGACTATACGCAGCGCTCGTGAATAAGCTGGTGCCCTGCGCTTGGCTTTCGAGTGGCGCTTTAGAAGTTTGGAGATTACGATTACGATTCGTTACACCACTGCATATAGGCCTCCATAGGCCTATACTTAGGCTTCATTACGATCCCTGATATAAGTGCATATTTTTTTAAATAAAGGCGCCTCATAAAAGAAGATTCTGCAAATGACGAAGTATATGCATTGCTCTGAATAGCAGACGGGAAATCTATACTATTCATTAGCGTCGCCACGAAGGGGCAAGGGGGGGCAGCTGCCCCCCCAACCCTGGTCAGGCTGGGTCCTGGGATTCGTGCAAATCCGGTGAGTTTTTTAAAGGGGGGTACCCTATGTGGTGTGTGGTTTGACATTTTACATTGAAGGTCCTCTTCTCCTCTTCCAAAGTTTGTTTTCTTTTCAAAGACTAATCACTAATCAACAGGTGACGGATTTTGCTTTACACTAAATATACAGAAGAATAGGGAAAAGTCCAATGTTGTTTATCTCTCCTATTCGCAGTGATGAGTCATGATGGGGTGACCTATTTACACCAGTCACACAGCCGCATTCCAACAGGATGTCCAAGACAACATGTGGAAATTATTAGTATGCCTGCTTCTTTGAGCGACATCTTCGCCCGCCAATTCTCGCTCAACGGGTCCACGCAAAAGCAGGCATCAGTGTGTGTAGTGTTCTAGTATAATGGAAAAGCGCTATAAGAAGGACAGTAAACGATAGGTGGCGCGTCAGACAGGAAGGGACAACAACTGGAATGGGTGGACTGGCTAAACCTTTGGGCTAAACAGCAAATAAAGTAAACAATAAATAAAGTGTTAAACACTACATTTTGGCGACGATAAATATTCGAACACGCGGGTGAAAAATGGCCACGTTTATTCCATCTTTTCCGGAATTCGACGTAGACGGCGAACCAACCTCCGTTGGCCCACGATGGGAAAAATGGTTGTCTCGCTTCGAAAATATGTTGACCGCCATGTCGATCGACGACAGCGTCAGACAAAAGGCACTTCTCCTTCATCTGGCCGGGTCTAGGGTCTACGAAATCGCCGAAACACTAAACATGACGCCGGCTAACGATGAGACGAATGTATTCAAAGCTGCTAAGGACGCTCTTACGTTACATTTTAAGCCGAAGAAAAACATTCAGTTCGAAACCTACGTCTTCCGGTCGGCGAAGCAAGAACCAGAAGAGTCCCTCGACCAGTATCAGGTACGTCTACGAACACTCGCAAAGCACTGTGAATTTGCAGACGCTGACAAGGAAATATTAGCGCAAATCATTCAATCCTGCAATTCAAACGCTTTGAGACGCCGTGCACTGAGAAATGCAACAATATCTCTACCGGAGCTTCTAGACTTGGCTCGCACGATGGACTTGGCAGAACGTCAAGCAATGGAAATAGAAAATAAGGCAACCAGCCCTAATGACTATTCTGTAAATGCTGCAAAACTGGCAGATGGTCCAGGCAAAAAGGGAAGACACCCAAATAAGCAACAATGTTTTAACTGTGGAGGGGCATACCCCCATGATGCGGGAAAGCAGTCTTGCCCCGCATATCAAAAGACGTGTTACCGTTGCGCAAAGAAAAATCATTTCTCAAGATACTGTAGACAAAAGTCAGAAGAAGCGCCACATCGCCTCCATGCAGTACATGCAGAACACACAGTGAACAGTAACGAGAAACCGAGGAATGTGAACAGTTTTGTGTTCGTGGTTAACGCAAAACTTCGCGGCTTCCCTCATGCAACAATACTTGTGAACGCGTGTCCATTATCCATAATTATTGACTCTGGAGCTGCAGTCAACGTGTTGGACACTTCAGATCTGAGCAAAGTGAAGCCGAGGCCAAACCTACAAACTACGCAACTGAAAATTTACTCCTACGGAACAAAGGAGGCTCTACCTCTGCGGGGTTGTTTCGAGGCAGAAGTACGAAGCAGTGACAAAGGGGTTAAGACAGTGTTCTATGTTGTAGACGGTCATCATGGTTCATTGCTATCGTGCGACACTGCGCTGAAGCTGGGACTTCTACAGTTCAACACTAATCATCTGGCCCTCAGCCCAGCACCGAAGATACAGTCAATCGTTGCTCGTTTCCCACAGCTGTTCAATGGAATTGGTAAACTGCGAGATTACCAGATTAAACTCCACATAGACAAAGAGGTAACACCTGTAGCCCAAAAAGCTCGTCCAATACCATTCCACATGAGAGCTAAAGTCGAAGCCGAACTCGAGAAACTGCTCAATGAAGGCATCATTGAACCAGCAAGTGGACCCACACCGTGGATTTCACCAGTTGTGGTGGCAATGAAACCCAAAAACCCGGACGAGGTTCGACTCTGTGTTGACATGAGATGGGCAAATCGGGCTGTGAAACGTGAACGTCATCCAATGCCAGGCATTGACGACATCATTTTTGCTGTAAACGGGTCAAATGTCTTCAGTAAACTGGATCTTCGTTCGGGATACCACCAGGTCGAGCTGCACCCAGAATCTCGATACATCACAACGTTCGCCACGCACCAAGGTCTGTTCCGTTACAAGCGCCTCAATTTTGGAATCTCATCGGCCAGCGAATGCTTCCAGAACATTATCAGACAACTAATTGGGGGCGTAAAAGGAGCATTGAACATAAGCGATGATATTCTGGTATATGGGAGGTCACAGGAGGAGCATGATCGTGCACTAAATGAAGTCTTGAACAGATTGAGTAAAGGCGGTCTTACTCTAAATGCATCAAAGTGTGAATTCAACAAGGACACAATCAGTTTTTTCGGACATTTCTTTTCAAGAGAAGGCGTATCAGTGGATCCATCAAGGGTCAAGGCCATTCAGCAAATGAAACAACCTACCAACATATCAGAATTGAGAAGTTTTCTGGGTATGGTAACATATTGTGCTCGTTACGTGAAGAACATTTCAAGCGTTCTGGCACCGCTGCGACAGCTGCTGCATGCAGACGTGGAATGGAGTTGGTTGGAGGAGCAACAACATGCATTCAAGAGCATCAAAGACTTGATTGTTGAAAGCACAACACTCGCCTATTTCGATCCCTGTCTACCAACAGCATTGATCACGGATGCTGGACCAGACGGTCTAGGGGCAGTTCTTGCACAGATCTCTCGTGGTGGCACAAGAAGAATAATTGCCTTTGCAAGTAGAGTTTTGACGGACACTGAGAAGAGATATTCGCAGCTCGAGAAGGAAATGCTTGGAGTTGTGTATGGATGTGAGCATTTCCGGGTTTACCTTTGTGGTGCACCATTCAGACTGATCATTGACAACAAGCCGTTAGAACAGATTTTTAGCCATCCTGGAAAAAAACTACCAATCCGATTGGAAAGATGGAGCATGCGGTTGCTCCCATACAGTTTTCAGGTTGAATCTATCTCGACGAAAGACAATCCAGCTGACTATCTGTCTCGACACCCTAAGAAGGAAATTGGAGATGTGGAAATGTTAGAAGCAGACTTGGAGGCGGAAATAAACCTGACAATCACTATGACACTGCCTAAAGCGATGACAAGAGAAGATATCCGAAGGGAAACACAACTGGATGAAGCATTGACTAAGGTGATCAAATATATAAGCAATGAAAAATGGCCGTCAGGTAATAAAATAACTGACGACATTCGGCCATTTTACATCTTGAGAGATGAGTTGTCCCTATCTCCAGGTGATGATATGGTACTAAGAGGATCAAGAATTGTACTACCGACAACACTTCGAGTACAGGCGATACAAACAGCACACGAAGGCCACCAAGGAATTGTGAAGACAAAGGCATTCCTAAGAACAAAAGTTTGGTTTCCGGGAATTGATTTGCTAGTGGAGAAACACATCGGCAATTGCACGGCCTGTCAAATTGTAACAGACACCAAGAGACCAGAGCCACTGAAGATGTCGCCTCTGCCATCGAGAGTGTGGACCGAGCTATCAGCTGATTTTTATGGACCGTTGCCATCAGGGGGTCACTTACTTGTCATCATTGACGATTATTCGAGATTTCCAGTAGTCGAGTTTGCCAATAATGTCTCAGCAGACAGCGTTATACCAATCTTTGAAAGAGTTTTCTCTACATTTGGAACTCCCGAGGTGCTGAGGACCGACAATGGGGCGCCTTTTCAGAGCCATGCATTCAAAGAGTTTTCTTTATACATGGGATTTCACCATAGACGAATAACACCATGTTATCCGCAAGCCAACGGAGAATGTGAGAGGTTTATGAGAAACATTGGCAAAACAATGCGCATTGCCCACAGCCTGGGGCTCGACTGGAAGTCAGAATTGCAGAAATTCTTAAGAAACTATCGTGCCACTCCTCACTCAACACTCCAGAAAGCACCTGCGGATCTGATGTTTTCAGAGTCGTTTCGGACAAGGTTTCCTGAAAGCGCTAATACAACTACAGAAGATAAATTCGGTCTCCGTGAGAGGGATCAAAAATCAAAGGATCGGATGAAGTGCTATGCAGATCATAGAAGAAGGGCAAGAGTCAAAGACCTATCGGTAGGAGACTGCGTTCTCATCCGACAACCTACAAAGAGTAAGACCATGCCTCCATTTGACCCCGACCCATTTACAGTGATCGCAGTGAAAGGATCAATGATAACAGTAGAAAGAAAAGGCAAACGAATAACCAGAAACGCATCTCTCTTCAAACAATTCAACAGCCCAACGTCGACCCCAACCAAGAACCCAACATGGCCGGATGAAACCGCAACCAACGAACTGGAGGAGGATGTCGGGCCTATGCAGGGCCAAAACGAACTGGAGGAGGAGGTCGGGCCTATGCAGGGCCAAAAACCAATAGCACCACACCGTCGGAATGGCACACCACAACCAGGGCAAGATGAATTTCAACCTCTACCAGTCGAGCAGTGGCAGCCACAAGATCCTCCACCTGTTCCAAACTCTGCAGAGACACCTGAACCGAGGCGTTACCCCCAAAGAGTGAACCGGCGTCAGCCATCGTGGCTGCAATGGTAGAGTTTTGAACATACCCCGTCAGGTGTCTGATGACTAAAATCATAGTTTATGGATATATGGATGCATCAGTTCAGTTGACTTTTCAGCATCAGTTCAAGTGATTTTTTGTAGTAGTTTAGTTGACTTTCTGCATTAGTTTAGTTGACTTTAAGCGCTAGCCCAATTAATGTTTTAGTCCGTTACGGCTTTATTTGAAGAGGGGAAGGTTGTAGTGTTCTAGTATAATGGAAAAGCGCTATAAGAAGGACAGTAAACGATAGGTGGCGCGTCAGACAGGAAGGGACAACAACTGGAATGGGTGGACTGGCTAAACCTTTGGGCTAAACAGCAAATAAAGTAAACAATAAATAAAGTGTTAAACACTACAAGTGTGTACATGTGTTTGTGTGTGTATGTGTACGTATATGTATGTGGCGTGTGTGTGGGTATAATACTTGTTTGGAAATAGATACATAGGGGAGAGTTGCCCTAATTGAAACACTTAAGCAGCTATCGAGATTAACCATGTTAACAACGTATTTTTTATAAACTTTTTATATGCTTTACAATAGTCGACCGTTAAACTACAAGCATGGTTTATATCAAAGTTATACATATATTTTTTTCAGAAGAAATTAACGATATTTAACGACACCCTAATGTTCCAATTAAGGAAACCGGTTGCCTTAAATGGAACACATAGTTGCCCTATGTGGAACACTAATTAGCATTTAGTTTTTATTACTCCTTTAGCCTTTTTATTACATTTTTAAAGTTTCTCCAATCAAAACCAGTTTTTACTGTTATTATTCGACACAATAGTCTGCAAAATTGAAGGAGAAGGTGTGAAGTCCACGACGGATACACGGATCAGGCAGGAAACACACAATGTCTTGTTCGTCAATATCGTCAACAGCCTGACTTGCCATGGAGGTAGACTCGGGCTCTCTCAGTGATAATTCAGGATGTCTTCTCATGAACGCATAATACCATTTCTTTCCAGCCATGCGAGTGTCCTGATTAAAACCATGCTTCAAATTATTGGCCTCAGCAAGGTCAAATGCCAACCGACGTAAGTCATCTATACGTAATCCAAAGAACATTGATTCCAGCTGCTTGCAGTGTTCAACTAATTCCATATCTAACTCACTTGGAAGAGAACAAGCATGACCATGATATTTCACGTCGCCAACAGCAATTTTGTTTTTGCCATTTAAATGACGAGACAACGTGGCTTTCGGAATCCCATAGGCTCTGGATGATGCCGACAGTCCCATATCTCCTCGTTGAACTGCTGATATTGCTCTCTCAATATCTTCTCCAGTCCATTTTCCACACACTCGTCTTGACATCTAAAATTTAAAATATATATTATACTAAATTTTAGAAGTAACTGAAATCAGCCGAAACTGTGAGATAATGAAAGTGAACAGTGTTAGATTAACTTCTAGATTAGTTGTTTCAGTTTTATAATGGCATACAACAATAGAGGAGCAATTAATGCAGCTTCTTAAAACTGTTCAGAAGCCCTTTTTGTAGATCCACATATTCGAAATAGAAATAATATTAACAAAACTATTCAACCTAACAGTCTCCTTGAATGGAACGATGTTCCATTCAGGGCAACTTCGCCGTTCCATTCAAGGCAACTGGGACTACTTTTAGTAGATGTTTACTAACATAAAATACGCTGCGTCTTGCGCTCAGAACTTTATTATCATTCAAGCAGACTTACCTCGGCTACAGATTAGCGTAGGAACGAAATAGTAATTCCCTGTCGCGCCGGTTGTATACTTGATCGTATCTATACAACAAAATTAGAAGACGTGCACCAAAATCAGACTTTTTCACTTTACTAAACAAATACAGCTCGTACCGCTACAAGACATTCCAGCATAGTGAATCATACTAAGAGGAATACTACACCAAGCGCAGACACATTAAACATGTATTCTTCCGCGGAGAAAATCAACGTTCCAATCAATCTTGGTTTTAAGACAAGGGAACAAAAATATCTATGAATTAATACTCCTTCGCCCGCCAATTCTCGAGAGCAGTGGGAGGCCGTTCCCGCGCATTCCCACCCACTTTAACCCCGAGTACAGTCGTTTAAAGCAGTCGGCGTTCTGTTTCTATTGTCGATTGTTCACCAGTAAAACTGCATCAACACTGCTTGGCTTCCCGATTCGGTAGTTGAATCCTTCTTTCTTGGTTTGTATACCATTTGTAAACTATGTCTGCTAATTGTGTCTGGTTCGTTTCGAACCACCACCTGTGCTCGTCGGGACTTCTCGATTGCGGCGCTGCGGATCTGGAACGCTCTTCCGCCGTCTGTGCGTGATGGCCACGTGTTGAGCGCTTCTGAGAGACTCTTAAGTGGCACTTTATAAATGTTTTGTTACATTACATTACATTACATTAGCAATCTGTTTACCCTAAGGCTTGTGGCGTTCTTGGATATTGAATGTGTTTTCTAGTTTTTATATTAATTTCAATAAATGTCGGGTTTGCTAATATTATCTGTAGTCAAACTCAAATACGGTTCAAACTAGGCCTACATCTTAAACCTCGGGGTAGCACGGTCCTTGCACGGGGACCTTAAATGGTGTGGCGTCCATTCGAACGGGCGAGCAGTGATGAAGGATGTAAGCCAATCAATTCATTGAAAAATGAGCAGGGTCGAGGCCGTATACCATTTGTAAACTATATGTTTGCTAATTGTGTCTGGTCAGCAATCTGTTTACCCTAAGGCTTGTGGCGTTCTTGGATATTGAATGTGTTTTCTAGTTTTTATATTAATTTCAATAAATGTCGGGTTTGCTAATATTATCTGTAGTCAAACTCAAATACGGTTCAAACTAGGCCTACATCTTAAACCTCGGGGTAGCACGGTCCTTGCACGGGGACCTTAAATGGTGTGGCGTACATTCGAACGGGCGAGCAGTGATGAAGGATGTAAGCCAATCAATTCATTGAAAAATGAGCAGGGTCGAGGCCGTATACGGTCACTATATGAAAACGCGAACATTTAACATTTAGCTACGAGTCACAGTTGGCTCCTATCAGCGCTGAAATAATAGAACAATTTTGTTCCTATGACAGCTTAAAATGCTACCATTACAGTATGAAAATTCAAAAAAATTTAAAGTGGGGAGGGGGCACATCCCCTCCCCAAACCCCTCCCCCTGCTCGGCGCTCCGCGCCTCAGCGATCGTCCTTCGGACGCTCATTTCTCTGTCCTCCTATGCCTTGCCCCCCCAACCTTGAAGCTCTGGCGACGCCACTGATACTATTAGTCTGAAAGTTTGTCCTTCTGTTTGTTTGTCCTGCTAAAGGCTCCAGTGATATGAATTTTTTTACAAAACCTTCTTGACCGAGGTTGGGCTGGGAGCGCTCCCGAGTAGACTGTCTTTAAGAGGCGTTATATAAAACTGCTGTAATAATAAGAATTTGTAGGTCAATGGTACTATATTCTAAACTCACAATTTACTTTAAATTCCGATATTTGAAGATTTGAAGTTTCGATATGGTGATATCAACATAAATAAAGGCAGCCATCTATCTTGATGTCAGAAGGGATAAATATGCAAATCAGGCGCATTCCTCATAAACCGCGACGTTGCCCTGAAAAATTACGATCGCGAATGGAACACTAAAACTCGAGAATAAGACACCAACTTTCGTCTACTATATTTAGCCTAGGCAAAAAATAATAATTATATAGAGATAACCTGTGCGAAGCCGGGGTGCAATGTCTAGTCCAAGATAATCCAGTTTTATTTTGACGGAGCACCCTTTGAATAAATAAGCTGGTTAGGGCCATCCATTTAGTATACGTACGCAGAAATCCGGAGAATTTTGACCCCCATCCCTGTACGCAGGCGTACTTTTGCAACAACACCCTCCACTTGCGTACGTACACTTGACACCCCCACCCCAGTGGTGTACACGTAAATTTGGAAGTACCGGAGCGCTCCGGCCATTTAGGAATTTTCGAGGGGGGGTAGTAAGAACACTTTTTCAAGGGCCAGTAGTAACCAAAGTTTCCAAAATTTTTCGAGGGGGTAGTAACAACAGTTTTCCAACAAAATTTTTTCGAGGGGGCAGAATTATCCCTAAATTTCACACTTTCTGTACAAAATTATATGTCTTTAATTTTTCTGCGTGGGAAACTCGATCCTAGGGGGAACTTTCCCACCCAAGAGACGTCTAGATTAAACACTGGCTCCGGCTAAATAATAAGTACCGGAACGCCGCTCCGGCTCGTCTACACCTCTGCCCACCCCCATAGAACGGTCTTGTTGAGGGAAGCATTTCCTTCAGAGCTATACACTTTGTCTCTCTTTCCCCATATATATATATATATATATATATATATATATATATATATATATATATATTTATTACGAACGAGCTCCATGATCGTACAGACAGACAGCCACAGCAGTAACAATCACCCCGGCAGCAGCATTAAGCTTGGGCCAAAGGCGGCGTGCAGTGACATGGGGAGACAATCTCGTCTCCATCCCCGCAGGGTTTCTCCCCATCCCCGCCGGTTTATCTCCATCCCCGCAGGACGACATCACATTCCCCGCAAAAGTTTACACCAATTCAAATTTTAAAAATAACATTTTTTAGCTTAAAAATCTATTTGTATTGCAGACTGCAATAGTCTGTTATTATCTTATCGGCAGTTTGCATTAACCAAGTCCTGACTATTTCTGACTAGAAGGTTTCAGGAAATAACAAAATCTCCTTATCAGTTCTCAAGTTCTTAACATCACCCGGGTTTCTTGCCTGCTCATTCCCCATTACCGCGAGAGTGAACCCCATTCATTCATTCATTCATTTCAGATATTTATATAGCGCCCTTCAAGATTTCTACTCAAGAGGCGCTCCCGACTACAGCGCGGACACTGAATCGGGGTTTCACGCCGAAGCGCATGAGCAATTGCAGTGAAGGACTTGCCAGGGTCCTTCGCGACGGCTTGAGGTGGATTCGAACCGCAACCCTCCGGCTGCAAGGCACCAAATATACCCGCTTGAGGTGGATTCGAACCCCGCAACCCCCTCCCGGCTGCAAGGCACCGAACATACCTCTACACCACCACGCCCCACAAACCCATTACCGCGGTATTACCGCAATTGTTGTCCCCATTACCGCGGTATTACGCAATTGTTGTCCCCATTACTGCGGGATTTACCGCGCTTTTCCCGCGGGGAAATTCCCCATGTCACTCTCTGCTCTCCCACAACCCTTCTTCCTAGAGTAATTGCCTGATAGCTGAACTGTGACCCATTTGAAGGAAGGCCAAAATATTTTACCCCCACCCCCAGTAGACCCATATGCAAGCATACGCAAGTAGATGCATTTGGGTTTCCACCGCTCCCCCTCTGTGCGTACGTACTAAATTGATGGCCCCTTACTGCAAAATAGCTTGTTTGGGCACTGTAGAAATCTCAAGATAATTATTATGACAACCTTGCAAAGTATTTAGGGGAACAGTCAGCATTCAATATATTGATCTATTATTGAACAGAAACACAATATTCTTAACACAGACCTAATGTGAACTCGATGATCAATTTTAGCCAACATTGTATTTTTAGAAACTATAACAACTCCCACTTCAGGTTTGTAGACTTAAGCCATGTTACAGATTCTAGTTTTTCAGTTATAAATTAAATATAAGTATAAAGTTTTCAACTATTCTTTTATTTTAAAATACACAGATCATGATAACCAAATTTTTACACCAGATCATGACCACTAAAAACTTAGTGTTTGCAGTAAATATGTATTACGAGGTTATGCCGACTGCAGTTCACACCTTGGGAAAATCTTGCTTGTTTTGAAACTCGGATACATCGAACAGTTGATAATGGTCCCTTGAACTTTGATATACAGAAGCTTTTAAACTTTAA
>JACEVL010000642.1:0-326407 GCA_020284085.1 Aporrectodea caliginosa
GTCATAGGATACTCTATAGGTCTTAATTTTCTTCTGCAATAATTTATGAGCGAGCTAGCATTTACAAATATCGTTTAGTTTAAAAATAACGAGTTTTAAAGAAAGAGTACAAATACATCCACTAGAGAATTAGCAACAAAGGGAAGACATCAAAGACCATTGCTGTCATGAGACGTACACCCCTAAACTTTTCATCTGCGAATCTAGGGACACGTCCTTGATCACAAGATGACATTAATCTAGCGTTACGCAAACACACTTTTGATGATCTCCTAAGTATTTTGGTGGTGGGGCGCGGTGGTGTAGGGGGGTATGGTGGGGCGCGGTGGTGTAGGGGTATGGTGGGGCGCGGTGGTGTAGGGGTATGGTGGGGCGCGGTGCAGGTATCAGGGCCGTAAATCCTGGGGAGGGAAGGGAGGGAATTCCCTCCCCACTTTTCAGCTTGGGAAGGGAATGTGAAGGAATTCCCTTCCCACAAATTTGTCTAAACTGTGAATATTTAAACCCCAGTCGCTACAATCTGTTCCTTTGTGACGGGCAGTCAGACGAACAGACTGCTAGCCTTTCTGCCGTGCACCCAGGTTATCGGATATACCGACTGACTGACTGGCAGAGCTGGCAGAGGTAGGCCTATACCGGTCAAGGCTTGTAAGATTGATAGACCTTGATAACCTCTATACATAATGAGGTCAATCCTCAAACTTTCTTGTGAAGTCTCATATAGGCCCCGCACATAATACCCTGTATACGTGACTCGGCTCCAGCATCAGCAGGAAGATACATCAAGTAGCCTCCCACACACATTCTTGTCATGCATGAGACGAGGGTTTGCAGTGTAGGCCCTATATCAAATTTCTAGCAGAGGAGGAACTTGAAGTCAAAGAGGAATAGGAGGACGAAGTGGAGGAGGAGGGAAAAAGAAAGAGGAAGAGGTAGAGGAGGGGAGGAGGAGGAAGGGGAGGAGGAGGAAGAGGGGGAGGTTAGTGGTCATTAGGATGTAGGATGGATTTAGTCTAAGCCACGAACCTCTGGATAATATTAATAGGAGCCCTTGCCTCAGCGAAATCCAGCTGTGGCATACACCGCATTTTGGACTTAAACTGTCATGACACATACATGTAGGTTTAGATGTAAATATCAATAATAGTGACCATTGTGGAGGTAAGTTCATTCGCTGTTCATCAGTCTTACATTATAGATCTTGTTATTTTTGCAGTCAAAGTTTTTCTGTTTTATGCATATTTTATTTAAATCTGGTTGAAAGGTTTATTTCTTGTGGAAATATCTAACCACGTCTGCAAGTGATTTGGCAGGAAAAGTTTTAGCTTTAGCAAAGCAATATCCTGGCTGGCCTTAATGGTCAGGATTTCATAAGTCATAACAGAAATGCAACATTTATCCTCTGTACATAAGGCAAATTTTGGATGCACCCAGTTAACATCATTGGACCTGTTGTACTTTTTAACACAGTTGGATATTTCCAAATGTTTGTGTCAGCTTACGTATACTATACATGTTGACAATTCCATCAACAGTAGCCTCTGCAGAGAGACCATTCGGCAAACTCAAGATGATTAAGAGTTTTTAGGGTCTATACTCTATAATGTCTCATTAACATCTGGTGCATTTGGCCAGGTTGAGCATTGAGTCTAATATTGCCAGAACAATTGATTTTGAAACTGACATCAGATATTTTGGGGGAAAGGGCCAGGAGTGCTTCTTTGTTGAGCAAATAAGCCTATTAAGTTTTTAAAAAGCATGATCATTTTCGTATTAGTGACAGTGGTGTGGTGGCTTCCAAGTTTTTCTTTTAATTGAGTCTTCATAACTCCATTTGAATCCCTGATTGAAGTAAAGGCACACAGTCACAATTGGTTCATTTACAATGAATCAATCCATTTATTGTCAATGATTGGTATGACAGCTGTTTTAACTTCTTAAAGTAAATTTTCAATGCTTACTGCTGTTTTGTTATCTTTGGTCAGCTTCAGGGGCTTCGCTCCTCTGACCACTGAGGGCCTTGACCATGGGCTTCCCCCATAAATAATAATAGCTCAATACTACGTTTTGCAGACTTAGTTCATGCAGCAAGTAATATTGCTTTGTTAACTGTTATTTTAGCATTATAATTTAAAGTATAAAATACTCGAAACATTTTTAAGTAAAAAGTAGGCTATCAATATTGTCATTCCATTGTATTTTAAATATAGGTAGAAAATACTTATATAGTATTTAAAGAAGTATTTTAAATACTTGTATTTAAAATACTTCCTATCACAGAATAAAAATAGTAAGAAATAAATAAGAACAAGAAGGAAACACGTTCGACCAAATAACCACAGTTTTGCACATGTAGACTTAATACAAAACTTGACAAGCTGGCCAAGTATTACCCCGTAAAAACTTTTTTGCCCCCTGAAAAAAACTGAAATGACGTCCCTGAAAGTGACTGGGAAACCAATGCCGCTCGTCGTTAAAGTGTTAACCTAATTGGTAACTGAATTCAGTGGGCTTCTTAAGTGAACGTGCATCCCTCCCCACATTTTGAAACAGATTTACGGCCCTGGGTGGTGTAGGGGTATGTTCGGTGCCTTGCAGCTGCAGGGTTACAGGTTCGAATCCATCTCAAGCCGTCCGCGTAGGGACCTTGAGCAAGTCCTTCGCGCACAATTGCTCTGCAATATAATTGCTTCTGCGTCGCCGAGGCGTGTGCACTTCTGAGCTTGGGGCAACCTTAGTAAGAAGGGCGATATCAAAGATCAGTTGTATTGTATTGTATTTTGGCAAGTGTATATTAGCCTAGTAGTAGGCCTACTATCTACGTTGTACATAGACAACTTGCGACAACCAGTCAGCGTAATTGACGTCGAACTCACCCAACACCTTACATTTTCAGATGATATTTTTATCTTACATTTTCAGATGATATTTTACCTTTTTGTTTGAAAAGGCTAAAGCTGATGAAGTACGTTATAGGCTGATCGTTGCTGTTAACAGCCATAGGACGAATGTAATTGAATAATTTTTCTCACGTAGTAAAACCGACTCTTTCTGCAGTCATTGTATCCTTGTAAGTGGTTGTGGTGACTCTAGTTATATGAGCATTGTTCATGATTGGTTAGAGATATCAATACTTATCTTGTACTTGTACCAGGTAAATATACCTACTGTTATCATTTAGCAAGTTCTTCACGCATATTTGATCAGCGCCATCGTTTTCATTAGATAGTGGTGTTGAATGAAATTACAGAATGATAAAACAATTCAATCCGTTGCTAGGTTTACAATGTTAGGCTAAGTTGAAAGGGAAAGCAGCGGACATAAACTATCAACTGCATTATATCAATCAATCAATCAATCAATCAGCCGTTTATTGAATCAACAACAGCACAATTAATTAACAATCAGTCATTTGAAAAAAAGAGTTAATCTGCTGATGCCGTCAACAGGACAGCCCTAAAGGATAAAATAATCCGCTATTGCAGGGCTGCCCCTTTTCCACATTACATTTACTGATGGCAAGACGATTTTTACGATCATATACTTATAGAAAATTCAACTTAAATAACAACGTTAGGGCTAAATCATAGCCAAACAACTAAATAAAAAAAACCATTGCAGTACAAGATTTAAAACAAACAAACAAATCAAAAACAAAACAGATTATAATGTTCACAGTTGTACATCTTAAATAATCTTAACTACAGGTACAATCTATCGAGTCATATTCTTTTTATTTGTTCAACAGATAATGTTTCAGTTGAGCTTTAAATTGAGCCATGTGTAATATATTTATTAAATTTGGAGGAAGAGAATCCCAAAGTGGTGGACCTGAGCATTTAATTGAGAACTGCTTAGTCATGGTTCGTGCCCCTGGGGTTCGATATTTACAGGATGCTCTAGTATCATGTCCATGGATAGCTACACCCTTAAGGAAATATTTATCAAACAGTGATGGAAGAAGCCTATAATGATAACAGTACATGAATAGTCCAATTTGATATTTTGTAATATCATTCAATTTTAGAATATTGTGCTCTTTAAATATTAATTTTGTGCTATCGGACCATCCCAGTAAGCAAGTCACACGTATGGCACGTTTATGGAGAGTCTCAAGGCGTTTTAATCTACATGTAGAGGAGTAGTTTGAGCCCCAGCAGATATTACAGTATGATAAGTAATTAGTAATTATACTGAAAGACTAGCTATGTTCAATGTTGTTCATTTACTTCTTGTATAAAGGCCTACTTTCTCTTCGAGCTCAAGCAAGCAGGTGATAATATTTTCTCAAGAAAACGAAACATTTATTTGATGCCGCAAATTTGGCTGATGAATACGCAATTTTGTACAAGCCGTTCAGATTTGATTCTCTTGGGAATCCAAGTTGGAGTCGCTTGTGAATTTCGCAGTTTCGTAACAAACTTCGAATACAAATTTAGGTTAAAATTCGAATCAAAGTTGGAAGGCTAGTTCTACTTTTAGGAAGAAACTTGCTTTCCCTAAAGCATTTAATTCGCAAGTGTCATGTTCGTAGGCCTACTGCGGACGTTAAAGGTAATCTACGCACTTTCAAAATGTTTTGATTTGAGAGATAGACAAAATGCCGTTTTCAGCGCGCGAGTGTTTTCACAAGCTAGTCCTGCAGAATTAGTGAGTGGTAGCCTATGTCTTCGGTTCCCTCTCAGGTGCATGAGAAATATTTACCCTTTTGTCAACTGAATTCTGTATCCGTGTAAAGGTTCGCAGCGTGAGATAGTTATGTTGACAGACACATGCGCATCGCAAAGTTTCGCCAGTAAGGGTCGAGTCGCTGCAGTCTTGTTAATATAAAGACACAGGTCAGGATAGATTGATACAGCCTACAGGGAGTGGTCGGGCAGCCAGTGCAAGTTCCGTTAGTTGAAATTCGGGTTGACAGTAATTTGGTTTCTAGGATAATTCTCTGTGGATTGGTTGAGACGCTTCAACACGCAGTAGGCTAAGTCTGTTGTAATCCACCGTTTGTGGGTTGGAGCCTGATGAGCGAACTCAATGTAACGATCGACCTATAGGACAGTTTGTTCGCCCGCACTTGTCTCTGCATGTCCCTATAGATGCAGTAGACCTTGGTACCAACGTCATCTGAATAGCAAACGGTAATTCCGAGGAAATGGCAGGACCTTCACATTATTTTACCCCTTCTGTCATCCAGCCGCGACTCCTCTAGAGCAGGTTCAAGGCACCATTTGGAAACTCGTAGGCCTAATCATGAGCTTGAGATTTCTACAGCGCCCAAAAACTTCGCAAAAAGCGCAGTCGCGGGAATCAGCTTATTCACAGGCGCTCAATCTAAACAAAATCGATAGGCCGGCGATTCCAGGTCAAGATGTAAAGTGCTAAACAGGCTGGCAGTCAGACGTCTGGATTGGATGGTGCTTAGAAATTAAACGCCGAGGGAGGTAAGGGGAAGAGGAGGAATCTGGACAGGATTTGTAAAAGAGCAGTGTTTTCAGTTTTGAGTGAAAGACCTGTGGAGACTGGAGAGATAGCAAGAGGCGAGGTTTTGGGGGTGTCGCGGAACCCAGGTTGGGAACTTCGGAGTTATCCATTTAGCAATCAGCAGCAGTTGAGCAGTTTAACAAGTAAGAGAGTTCACTAGCTACAAAACTGCATAAACGTTAAAACTTACTGTTACGAAACAAGTTTCAGCATCCAAGGGTCTATAGAGCGTTTAACACGCTGCAATCACATGCTGCTGGCTAGATTGAAGCACTATATATAAGCTCGTTATATTATTGTCATGGCTGAATGAGTGCTATATGTAATAAAATTGAATAGCGCTATGAGGAAGTACGGTTGACCTCTTTCCGTTCAATCTAAATAAAGTGACTTCGGGGAAAGGGGCCAAATGTCGGGAATGGACCAGGTGAGAATTGTTGGGGGGAAGTTGAGGGGGGGGTTCAACCCCCAGTCTTTCTTAGGACCCCCCAGTTAAGTCTTCATTGCACACCCCAGGGGGTCGTTTCCAACCCCCCAGTTCTGAGTTGCGCTAGTGTGATTTAGCATTATTGAATCTGACAAAGAGAAGAAAGTTTCATGGTGCAATTCAGTGGTGTGGCTAATTTGCTCAAAGCCAAATATCCATTGATTAAGAGCTTATACTGTATGGCGCATCGCCTTGAACTCGCAGTTAAAAATGCAGTAGACACTGTCAATGTAGCATCTCAATTCCGTATTTTTATGGATGAGTTATACAAAGTGTATAGCATGTCCCCCAAAATTACAAGCCGTAGCTGATTCGTTTGCCATTGAAATTCTGAAGGTTCAAAAAGTATTTGATATTCGTTGGGTGTTTTCATCCTATGTGGCTGTTCGGTCAGTGTTGCATGACTATGCAGCATTAAATCAACATTTTGTAAATAATTACTCTCAGGAATCAGCAAGAACTTCAAAAGAGAAATGCAAATATAAGGGTTTACTAAAGAAACTTAATTCGTGGATTTTTGTAAATGAGGCTTGCTTACTTAGAGATGGTTTGCGTTGTTTGAAGCAGTTTCAAATCAAATCAAATCAAATCTTCTTTTATTGCAACCAAATTAAAATAAAACATCATTGAACACAAAAAGGGGTACTACTTTGGCAAGCAAAGGGAAACCCAGAAGGGATAAACGAATCCCGCTGAGTAGGGCCACCCTAATAGTAATTACAGCAAAAAATTACCAAGATGGTCAACACAGTAAACAAATTTCTTAATCTAATGGCTGAACCCCAAAGTTCAATACAGTCAAATAATCAATTGGAAGCCTATTAGAAATAATCTACATTTCAAGCAAAATACTAGATAATTCTTAACTAAGAGCTTAACTATTATCTTAACTACACGCGGCTATTTACACTTTATGAAAAATACTAATTTATAACTTGGAAGAGAGTAGTACAGTACGCAATCTCTTTTTAAAGGTCAATAGATTATTGGTGAGACGTATTACCGTTGTTATTTTATTCCATACCTGAGTACCATATGACTTGATAGTGAAACGTCTGGTATTAGTGTGAGCTGAAACAGGGCGGTAAGCAGAGGTGTTCCTAGTAGAGTACGAATGGATGTCAGAGACGTGCTGGAGGAAGCCCTTAAATATCGGGGGAGGAGCCCATGTTCAAGCCGATAATAGAATTCACCTATTTGGAAGTCTCTGATCTGGTCGAGTCTAAGTAATCTTAGTTCCGAAAAGGATGGGCCTGAATGTTCCCATTTCTTAATGCCTGCCACTAAACGAACAGCCCTCTTCTGGAGGATAATTAGTCTGTTCAATCTCGAGGCGTATGTCGAGGCCCACACCATATTGCAATAGGTGAGGTAAGGGTAAATAAGTGCGTAATATAAATTCAATCTGGTTGCTCTTGGCAGTAAGTATGCTATACGGGTTAAAATGCCCACATTTTTAGCAATTTTAGCTGAAATCTGATTAATGTGAACCTTCCAAGTCATATGTTGATCAATGTGGATCCCTAGAAATTTCGTTGACTCTACCTTCTCAATAGGGGTATTCTTAATACATAAGTCGAAACTGCCAGTCGGAAGAGCTTTCCTGTGGGATTTGAACAGTATATAATTGGTTTTGTCTAGATTCAACGTGAGTTTATTGGCAGCAAACCAGACATCTATCTTCGACAGCTCCTCGTTAACTACACGAGTTAGCTCCTGCCAAGAACCATGGGAATAGAACACGTTAGTGTCGTCCGCAAATAGCACAAAAAACAAAGTTGGGGAGACAAGTGCCAGGTCGTTAATGTATAGTAAAAATAGAAAGGGTCCAAGATTGGAACCTTGCGGCACTCCATATTTAATAAAACCAAGCTCGGATAGGGCGCCATTACGGAGGACTCTCTGTGAACGGTTATCCAAATAGCTCGCAAACCATTTAAGCTGGTTTCCTCTAACTCCATAGTATTCTAACTTACCTAGCATAATCTTATGATCTACCGTGTCAAATGCCTTAGCCAAATCAAAAAATATCCCTATCGAGTATTCATTATTTTCAATAGCGTTAGTGATCATGTCTTGCATATTCAAAAGTGCCATATACGGCGAGTGTCCGGGCTGAAACCCATGCTGAGACGGACAGATAATATTGAGATTTTTTACATAATTATAAAGGCGAGTGTACATAATTTTTTCATAAAATTTTGAGAAATATGGAAGAATAGATATAGGACGATAATTGGCAACATTATCTTTATCACCTTTCTTAAATATTGGAACTACTTTAGCTGTTTTTATTGCCTGCGGAACAATCCCACTATTTAAGGAGCAGTTAATTATCTCGGCCAAAGGTTCGGCGACGATACAAAGAGAAGGTGTTGCTAAACAGGGATCAATACCGTCAATACCTTTGCTATGCGTCAACTTGATGTCCCTACCAATATCCAAAATCTCCAGTGAGGAGGTAGATAAGAGTCCCATTGAACTCAGACTAGGGGTATGAAGATAGCTATCGAAAGAAACCGAAGGTGGAGGTATCTTTTCTGCGAGAGAATGTGCAATGTTAGTAAAATAGTTATTAAATACATTAGCCATTACATTCGCGTCTTTTACTGTAGCCCCATTTATTGTCAAGGCTTCTATTTGCGTATCTCCATTCCCTAATTGCATTATAGAACGTATAAGTTTCCAAGTTTTTTAAGGTCTTCTTTGCATTTACAAAATTCGATTTCATACTGATTCTTTTCTGCTTTAATTCTAATTGTTTTAAATTTGTTCCTATATGCAGTGAATTTGTTTTTATTAAATTGATTAGGTGTTTTAAGATATTTTAGGTAAAGGGAGTTTTTCTTCTTGCAAGATTTAAGAAGGCCAGGAGTCATCCAAGGTTGAATATATTTGGGCTTCTCGGTATTCCTTTTACCAGAGACTAACGGGAATGCTTTATCGTAAGCAGTTTTATATACATGTACTTGTAGAAACAATTCATATGCTCCGTTTGCATCCCCTTCCCTACTAATGCTCATTACTTGCTCCCATTTACTATCAGTTAGTAGAGCTTTAAACTTCTCAATCCTTTCCTCATTAACAATACGATAATCAAAGGAGTTTGAATCCTTCTTCTTGGGTTTTTTAACGCAAAGCAAGCAAGAACCGGTAGATGGTCAGATAGGTCCGATATAATGATTGACGTTTCTATCAGCCTGGACCAAGCGTTCGTAAATATATTATCAATCAGAGTTGAGGTATCAGTGGTAATTCTCGTGGGTCTCGTAATAGTTGGAATGAGCTGATGGGAAGTAAGACAATTATAAAATGCGTTAGTTTCTTTATGCTCGTTAGTTTTGAGCAGATCAATATTAAAGTCTCCTCTTAATATTAAGTTCTTAGTACCCTTTGTAATGTGAAGCAGTATAGGTCCTCTATTTCCACATTGAACTCCGCTATGTTCCTCCCCGGTGGCCTATAGACAACCCCCACTAAGCATGCGCTTTTCTCTAAGCCAGTTTTAACAAGGAGCCCTTCGTAGGTTTTGTGCTTCTCAGTTTCTTTTTGCAATTCATATTTAGTCGATTCTTTAATAAACATCCCTATTCCCCCTCCTCTATTTCCCTCTCTGGACTTGTGAATAAAATTATAGCCTGGTATCTTGATGGCTTCCTCCAGCCCCGCCTCTAACCAAGTTTCAGTGACAGCAAGTATAGTGACGGGAATATGGCCAAGTATGTCTCGAATCTCATCTAATTTATACATAATGCTTCTGCAATTTATGTGTAGAATCGCAAAGTTAGATTCAATAAGTTCAAGCTTAGCATCCCAAGAATGTAATGTAGTATAAGGACTGTTCCAAGCAAGGTTAGTAAAATAGTTTTGATCAGGGTCAACATCATTATTATTAATCAGAACACGATTATCAGATTCATCAGGGAACACCACTAATTCACATTTGGCATCAGCTGATCCGAACTGATCTGGTTCTATCTTCTTTAAAGGTTCCTTAGATAGGCCTATATATTCATCATCAGCCTCTGCGAATGGAAACAAATTTCTAGTTGTCTTTGTACTTGCAAAACAATGATTCAAATATCATACATGCGATGGATCATGTAGGTAATCTACGAGAGAAAATGCTTGCCATAAAAGTTAGCAATGGGAGAACTCTTAACAAATTTTTGGAATGCAAAAAAAACATTTTTTTTTAATTTCCACACTGTAATGGTAGCATTTTAAGCTGTCATTTGAAAAAAAATTGCTCCATAATTTGAGTGCTGATTGGAACCAGCTGTTACTCGTAGCTTACATGTAGTTTGAGTTGGGTTTGAGTTTGGGGGAGGGGTCTGGGGAGGGGGATGTGCCCCCTCCCCTATTTAAATTTTTTTAAATTTCCACACTGTAATGGCAGCATTTTAAGCTGTCATCTGAACAAAATTTTTCTATTATTTGAGTGCTGATAAGAACCAGCTGTCACTCGTAGCTATTATTATTACATTCATGAAATATTTCAGAAATATTGGGAGGATATAAGCAGCTCCGTCCCCCCACCTCAAGTTTGGGGGGCCATCCCCCTGCCCCCCTAAGTCTCCGCCCCTGTTCAGTTGATTGAAGTCGGGGAGACATGGGGCTTTAGATAAAACCACCGGTGTTTCCAAAAAACACAATGAAAGGAAACATGGTACTAAACTGTTTGATTAATGCATCAGACATCAGCAGCAGTACCTACAGTTGTGTTTAGTTTTGGCAATAACTTATATTAATGCTCAGTACTGGTATTTCATAATTTCCTGCTATTTACTTGCTACTTGCTCAAAATCAGTAATTATTTTTCAGGTTTTCTCTTACATTGCATTAAATGTGCAATAAAGATAAGTGTTGTAAAGTTCTAGAATTTCTGGTTTTCATATCGACTGTTTCTATTGTGTATATATTTTAGGATTTTGTCACAATTCACTTTGTGGGTTACTAGTAAAGTAATGCTCTGGTTTACTGTGACCATGTGAATGGTGTACTAATAAATTTCGTGATCATTTTAATTTTTCTATTGCATATTTGAATAAATTCGTCAACAGAGGACTTGATTTTGATTCGAATATGACTTACAAACCTGCTACGGTAGCGTTAAAATCTGCTGGTTTCAAATTCGTAGACATTAGTTTTAAAAATACGGATAAAATATTCAACTCCACCTTGATTAAAGTCTGACCCCCTAGTCTTTTTTCTACAATTCTCACACTGGAATGGACTCATTAAGTTTCCATAAGCTTATAGCATCAGATAATCAGGCCAAAAAGTTTAGAACGTTTGGTCCAAAATTTATGCACTAAGCTTATTTAAAGAAAAGATAAAATATCATTTGGCAGGAATCATTTTTCGCCTACAAATATTGAAACTGTCTCTACCCGATGCGTTAATACCAAATTTCTTGCCTTAATGTTTCTTTGTAGGCAATATAATTCGTTATGCAGCGAGCTTTAGCTTCTGATACTGTCATTAGGCGCAAAAATCAATAATCACGGTATTACCAAAAAAGTCAATTTCCGTCTGATCTAGAAAGCTACAAGTGGTCCCTTTTCTCCGCCGAGGTCACGTAGTCCCTATACGAAAACGATCGCGTGACGTAACAGACGCACCAATCACCAAACAGCAGGTAACAACTAGCTAAGGCCTATCAGCGCTATCTGATTATTTGACTGCAGGTAGCCTATTGCACTTCGACTCCCACCTCATAAGCAACTGTTGCTCCTGTCCTGCTGCTCATTGTCTTCGTCAAAAATCGAAACTCGGAGACTGTGAGTAAACCAATAATTATTTAAAGTTTTAAGTGAACGAGGTCGCTATAGCAGTCAGTAGCTTAGCGACTGGTTTTCGACTTGACAGCTTAGCGACGGCGGTGGATGGTAGCGGATCCGCGGTCTGCCTATATATAATTGTATATTATAAGCAGGAAGTGATCGACTCCCCTAAAGCCTCTGACAATGACAGCTGAATAACCAGCAAGTTAGAACGAATGCCCGTCATCTTCTTGTCTAAGTGCTATAAATTGTTATTTCAACTGCTATGTCACTCTAGAGTCTAGATGACATAATTCAATGAACTGATGCACTGTGGATCTTCTCGTGATGGCATACCAAACAAAATTGAAGGACAAATATTAGTACCCATACTCCATAGTCTGGTACTATAGCTAAGGAAAAGTAACTATTATCTTATCACTGAGAAAATAGTAGCCTGTCAAATAGTACTGCATGCAGACTCCAAAAACTTGTTTCCCGTTTATCAGTCTGGTTTTAGAAAAAAAACCACTGAGTTCCTCATGCTTCGCCTACTCTCTGATGTATAATGGTGTCATGGATAGGGCACAAGTTACACTTCTGGCTCTGTTTGATGTCAGTGCGGCCTTTGATACGGTCGACAATGACATTCTTATCCATCGTCTATTAGTTTCTTTTGACATTTCTGGTAAGCCGCTTGACAGTTAGGCTTCACTCCTTTTTGAATGGGTGTATGTCCTGCGCTGTTGGTGGGTCTACTAGGTCTAATTCGATTGCCACTCCTTTTGGACTGCCGCAATGGCTCTGTTCTCAGCTTATTGCTGCTCATTTTATACACTGCTCATATTGCAACTGCCCTCGCCTCATGTGGTGTTTTGAGTCAGCTCGATGCTGATGATATTCAGGCTCATCTGCATCGTCCAGCATCTAATGCTCTGACTGCAGTAGCCACAATGCAGCGCGCTATGGAGGTGCTTTGCAATTAAATGTCGTCCAATCGTCTGCCCCTCAACGCTTCTTAATTGGCAGCAGCTGAAAAATAGATTCTCAAGCCATATCTGTAGAAGTCCCTTACTTTGTCTTCCCGACATCTGTCCGTAATCTTGTGTTGTTCTTGATCAGGAACTTATCTTCGCTGAACTCATATAATCTTTTATGCCGTGCTTCCTTTTTTCTGTTGCTGCAATTGTGGGTCATTTTCCGTTCACTTTCACCCAATGCTGCACTTGCCCTCGTGCATGCTTTTGTTCGTAGTAGGATTGACTACTGCAGTGCCATCTATGCTGGCCTCCATTTGGGGCGCATTGCTCAGCTTGAGCGCGTGCTTCGTGCAGCTACTAGGCTTGTTGGTGGTTCCTCAAAATTTGACCATAATATCTCGTATTATATGAGACTATTATGAGTGACGTGCTCCACTGACTTCCTGTTTCCCAGCGTATTGAATTTAGGATTTCAATCCGGGTCTGGCGGTGCCAATTAGGAAGCACCTCTGTCTACTTACGGGAGCTTTGTTGCCCCACCTCAGGTTTGGTTCTTCGTTCTGCATCTCGAGGTGAACTTGTTGTTCCCTTTGAGCGCACTTCAAAGATGCAACGTCGCGCCTTCTCAGTGTTTGGGCCGACCACGTGGAATAATCTTCATTCAGATCTGCGTGTTCTTCTAGCTGGAGACTCTGCATACACCTTTTACAAGCACTTGAAAACTGTTCTTTATCGCCGGAGTTGGGCTGGGAGCGCCTCTGAGTAGGTTATCTTGGAGGGGCACTATATTAGTCCTCTGAATGAATGAATGAATGAATGAATGAATGAATGAAGGAATGAATGAATGAATGAATGAATGAATGAGCATTCCTTCTCACAACTATCTTCAAAAACACATCGACATATACAGTATACTTAAGCAGACGCAAAGATATCTAACCCAAGACTTACTAATATCTAACAATTATCAGAGATATCTAACAACATACATGCATACATGAATACATATACACACGTACACACACACATACATACATACATACACACATTACATACATACACACATAAATATAATGGCAATGATAGCGGCGTCATAATTATGTAGGACACATGAAGCCCAAATGCCCAACTGCCCATATTGCAATATGGGATTTGTAGGTCGTGCGTGTGACGGTGATGGAGGCGCTGCCGGTAATAGCTCAACGTTTATATACCAGCAGGATTAACAAAGTCATTACATTTCAAAAGAGTTTTTGCAAGACTATTGGCTTTTAAGAGTATCAGAATACGTTGTTATCTGACGCCTACTTAAGTTAATATGCATGCGTAGGCCTAATTATCTAGGACTTATGAACCTATCTAACAATATTGCAACCAGGGCTGCCGATAGAAATTCCGGGCCCCTAGGCAGAGCAGTCACGGGCCCCTAACTATCCTTAGACTTCATGAGAAAATTTTTTTTTAAACAAACTAAATAATAATAGTATAATGCGGGTACAACCCTTCAAAATTATATTTATATATGCAACTATTGTAGTTAAGTGTCCGTAATATTTTTTTAAACGCATAAATCATAAACTTTGTGTAATTGATTATAATATCTTTCATAAGTTGATTGCTGGGCCCAGCCCGGGCCCCTAAAAGTCGCCAGGCCCCTGGGTTTTTGCCCCCCCCTGACCCCCTCTCGGCGGGCCTGATTGCAACTCTAGGCTTCGTATGATATAAATTTCAATGACGCTGCTGTTGCGAATATTTCTTGAGAGAGGGAATATACCACCGATAGTGGCTAAACTATCAGGCCTATACAGCAGTGATCTTCATAAGGTTATCAGAGTTTTCTTCTTTCAAGTAAGTGCATTCAGGACTTTCAGATGTTCAAGAGGATCAAAATGCGTCGTTATCCAGTCTACTAGCTCAAGTAAATGGCCGTATCAGCGTCCTCTCAACAAAATGAAATTACTAAGTGGTCATTTATCGTAAACCCAAAGTCAGTGATCAAAGTACGTTTCAAAGGCGAAAATCGTGATCATAAATAAGAGGTCACGAGGAGGAGACGAAACGAAGACAAGCTGCGTTAGTGTGGATTCATGGCTACTCTCTTGTTATCGTCGTATAGGGCCTACGTGGTAGGCCGCAAATGAACAGAAGCAATAGATTCTCAGACTATGCGCTGGTTTATAAGCTTATGCATGGTTGCGAACAATTTTTACCATTAATAATGAATTACATGCATATAGTTACATAGAAGTTTGTAGGGTACACCTGTAACTAACTGATGATTTTACTGTAATGTGCAATCATAAGCAAGGTAACTGGCCAGGTTAGCTACACTGGTTAGGGTGTAGTCCCTTGGCGGCATCCCTAAGACGGGTCATGTATCCGACTATATGCGGGATGTCCTGCCACTACCACAACGCATCTTATTTAGGGTCTCTGCCTTCGTTTGGCGTAGCCTCGTTGGTACCGCGCCTGCTTATCTGCAGGAGCTCTGTCTCTCTGTTTCTGCCAATATTGGCCGTCGACCCCTTCGCTCTGCAGTCCGCGGTGACCTGAGTGTCCCATTTGCACGCACTTCTACAATGCAACATCGGGCCTTTTCGGTTGTGGGACCGAATATCTGGAATGGGCTTCCTCTAGAGCTCCGTCTCCTACCTAGGAACTCTTCACCTGCATTTTATACCTCTCTGAAAACTATTCTTTTCAGCCGTGGTTGGGCCGGGAGCGCCTCTGAGTAGATATCTTGAAGGGGCGCTATATCAAGTTTCATTGATTGATTGATTGATTGATTGATTGAGGTTGCCCTGGTTCGCATACCGATTGTCGCATATTTAAGAGATTTACATCTAGGCCTAGCGCGATCCGTACATGGGAAGTTGGGAACCTTAAATCACGTGGCATCGATTCAAATGGGCAGCGGATATCTGCCAGCGGTGGTGAAGGATCTCATTCGACCAATTCATTGAAAATGGAGCAGAGTCGAGGCCATACGGTCGCTATAGAAAACGTGTGCATTTACCTTTTATTCGACGGTAGGCCTACTGTTAGCTCTATGCCTGTCACAACAGAACCGTCACATGTTGAGGATATGACCGAATAACCGTCCATACGATTCGCATTTGAAAGTTATTAAGAGTTACCTTGTTTGTACTAATAATAATGAAAATAATAATAATGAAAATAATAATACCAATAATAATAATAATAATAATAATAATAATAATAATATAATATAAATAATAATAATAATATTAATAATAATAATAATAATAATTGCAATAATACCCGTAATAATAAATGACAAAATTGAGCATTATTATAGGCTCCAAACGTTCTTAATACGGCCTATCTATATGCGGTACATGAACTCGTATGACATAGGGGCTTCATAATTTATGCACATTGCACAACCCTAATAATATTCATTACTGTCATGACATAATTATTATATATATATTATATATATATATATATATATAATTATATATAGTAATGTCTAATTCGTACAGTACATGAAATTACTCCAGACAGCATATATATGTATATAATATTCTAACCATATCTTCAACGTATGCTGTTGCTGCTAGGTGATGTTGTCATTGGGTAGTCTATTACTTTATTACAGTGTCTACAGTGTCCAGAATTCAATAGATGAGAAAGTGAGGCATTTTACCATGGTTGAGGTATTTTATGTTGCGAGATCTCTGATGACCATTTTGGCACTCTTCAACATAATTAATTATAGGAGCGAATTTGAAGGTTCCATGTCGCCCGATTTTCTGCCATTTGCATAACTTCTCACGCAATGTTCAAAACAATGCGAGTTGCTATTAGATGCTTGTTTTAACTCGCTGAGAAACGGTTCGCTAAGTTTGTGCATGTATGATTGTATGAGTAGGCTATTCCGTTGTTTCTTCAGTGTCCTGATGTTTTCATTGCATAAGTTTATTCTTTTCATTTTGTCCCTACTGTCTTTTTATCCATCTAGTTTAACTTACGGAAATCTTGTTTGTTTGTTTGTTTGTTTGAGCCACAGGCTAAAAAGTCAAATCTTGCGACGACTAATTCGATCACTTACAATCATTCAATCGTCCTGAAACTTGGCAGATAGACTCGCCCTCGCAGACACTTCATTCTATAAAAATTTTAGCTCCCCAAAAAGGCTAGCTTATAGAATCGGAGACTCAACTTTTCGAATCGGGGAATCCCCTTTTTCGATACGCAGCGTTGTCATTGGCCGCAACAAAAATGGGCGCGCTGCCTGATTAAACGCACGCTATGTCGTAAAATGAACGCGTACTATATATTTGTAGAGGTAACTGCTTCGTAAGACGCATTATAGGATACTAGATGGATATAGTAAAAAACTTTGTTTTTACGGGCTGTATTTTTTATTATCTAGAGCGAAGTAAAATTTTAAGATACGACATTTAAAATTGTTTTGTTTCCTTTAATAAATTCTAGTTCACGTATTTCGGGAATAGGCTTAAACTAGTATTTTCCCTTGCTCTTTATCAGAATAATCTATTTTAGTATTTTTTCTGCTCAGGGTTGAACATAATCAAGAGGATTCTTGCGTGAAGCGTTTATCGACATACTTCGGATCAACTCGTTATGTTACCGCTGCTCCCTCTTTGGGGACTGAGGTCTCTTCTACAAGAAAAACGTGAAGAACAGTTGCGTAAGTGTGGCAGATGCTTTATACTACATATCGGAAGCGTATTCTTCCTTCTGGTTACTTGACAACAGTTTAGCAAATCTGACCGGTAATCGTGTAGCATTTGGTGCAGTGGTTGTTGCTTGCACTAACTGTGTAACTTCACCATATTATTCTTTACCATGTTCTGGCTATAATTTATATCAATTAGTTCACATTCACATAGGGAACATTTGTACATCTGTATCCTATTTCATAAAAAAATAAACTCTAGTTTCTTCTAGTCGACTCAACTGCTGTAATCACTGAGAGCTTTTGCATCACAAACAGATTCACAAAACAGCTAATCGTTTAAAACTCTTTGACCAGAGTCGAAGGAAAGACCTTAAACTATCAAGAAACTGCAATCATTTGTGAAAGAACAATGTTTTCAGTTTGAATAAAAGAACTGTGGAGAGAAAGCAAGAGGTGAAGTTTGGTGAGTTCGAAGGATGGATCAGTTATTTATCGTAATACATGGTGGAAGATTTTCTAGAGAACGGAACAGTTATGGTTATGGAGCGATTTGTAAATTTTGGTGACGAGATGACGGTGGGGCTAAAAAGTGTAGAGCACAAGAGGAACGGGTTAAGCGAAGTGGATAGACCGTGAACAACTGACGGAAATAGGAGGGCTGAGGGCATTCTGAAGCAACTATCGAATGCCTTGAGTTAATCATTAACGCGCCGCTATAGACTATTAAGATCACTAGATTTGATGAATATTCAAGCGCAATTAACCATTCAAGAGATATAGAGGTAAAACAACAATTTTAGCACCCTAATGTTTAGGATATTTTTGTTACTAGAATATGCAACGAGACTTCGGTCAAAGTACACGCACATTTCCAATGGATTGATTCGCACTGAAGATATTGTGGCACAGCTCTATCAGAACGAAGTATTAACAGCCAAAGAAAGAGATGATATTCAGCAACAGCTCCCGACTCCTATCAGAGCCAATGAACAGCTACTAAACATATTGATGTCAAAAGATAGCCGAGCCTATGACTGTTTTTTGGTAGCTCTCAGCAACACAGACCAAAATCATATTGCCGAAATCTTGAAACGAGAAGGTAAGGATGAACTACTTACCCGAAAATAGCAAATTATAAACCAAGATGCACTTAATACTAATAAGCTGCTGTATTGAATAATCGTTGCACGGCACAATCGTCCACGGAGCGAATACAGATCATTTTGCACGGTTGCATTGGTTTCTGCTAAACAATTAGTCTTTTCGATCTAAAACTGTGATAGTTTATCACTAATGAAATTTTAGTAGGCCTATTATCTTTTAGGCTATTATCTTATGGTTGCAGACAAATACATTGATACAGAACATTCGCTTACGATCCAAAGAAACTATACGAAACTTATTGAGAATCTTAACGTTGACTCTGGACTTTTATTGGATCGTCTGCATGAAACTGATTTAATAACAGTCAGAGAAATGGCAACCATAACGTCGAAGTTAACAAAACAGGAGAAAAGCGAGACATTATTGGCTCTTGTCAGTAGATTCAGACCGGAAACTTTCAGCAAATTTGTACAAGCATTAGAGAAATCAAGCCAGGAACACGTGGTTTACATTTTGACCGGTAAAGAATGTGAGTATAGATGAGAAACCTTTCCTTTTCCACTTGGCGATACCACATTGGTCACTTGTGATGATAATTATATGCTCACCATTCCTGTTCATTGGCATATTTAGCGCGATTAAAGGTTAGTCCTTTTTGTGACGAGATGCCATATAAATCTGCAAATGTACTTTTCATATATATATATATATATATATATATATATATATATATATATATATATATATATATATAAGAGCATCCGACGCCAGTATCACGTTTGTAGTTGAAATTGTGTTACAGTAGCTCCTCGATATAAATTTAGCGAGGCAAGGCGATCTGAGAAGTAGCCTAAATGCCTCGCTGACCTGAAAAGGCATAGTCGAATATACCCCATTTTTTGTAATTTGCGTAAAATGTTCACACAGGTCCAAAACTTGAATCAATAACTTCCACTTCAACAGCAGTCGAAGCGAGATCTGAGCCCAAGAATTCAGAATCACAAGAAAAAAAACCAAGGAATCTGGAGTTGCAGAACCATTCAACTCATAATTTGCAGGAAAGCATTCTACATTCAACAAAACGAATCAAAACGCAATCATCCCACGTGGTAATTCATTTAATAAAGCATATGTTCATGATCTTTAGCAGTGAACGTCCTTATGGACCAGTCTTCCATTAGAAATACGCATTATTCCGTCGCAGACAGTTCAAACAACATTTGCAAGCTATGTTCAGTCGCTCCTATGCATCTAGCCTATAGATCTCTTAGGCCCATATAGCCATGTCTACTGTCCTAGCGAGGTTCTAAAGACGCTACATGTATAATATTCATTCCGAGGATTCACTGATTCCGATAATTTATATAGCGCCTCTCCAAGGAGAGTACCCAGAGGCGCTTCCAGCCCAGCCATGGCAAAACAGAGAAGACTTGAGCAGTTGGCAGAAAGCAGCATATTGTTGCTGGGCAACAAGCACAACTCAAGTGGGAGACCATTCCAGGTTTAGGGTTTAGGGCCCAACAATCGAGAAGGCTTGAGCGAGTGAAGGTTTTAGTCAAGTCCAGCCTATCCGTTGTTTCGTCTCAATTGATGACATCTAGGTCCAACAATGGAACTAACACCAGCATGAAACACGAAGACCGTAAATGCCTCGAATATAATTATGTGAACCATAGGCGTCATCTCGGTTTAAGAGTCGTAGACTGAAGCACCGCCGCTAGCAAAAAGCTCAAGATTAACCCAAATCGTAGGCTACGTATAATTTATTCAAAATGACCAATTGACCATAATACTACAAGCTAATATTTTAGAAAAGAAAATCATTCCTGAAACTTGGAAGTAAGTTCGCCAATCTTCCAGATGAGTTGCAGACCGAACTTTCATTGAAAGTAGCCTCATTGCACCAGATGACCGTTCTTCCATCTCAGGCAAACGTTGAGATTTGCTTCCGAAAGCTTCTGAAAGGTATGTCACTAATTATTTGGACAGATGAAACAAGAAAACGATTGAATAACTCACAAACATTAAAAAGTGAACAAAATTAGCACGTTTACTATTGTTTTATTTCCTATTAATAAGCTTAAAGTAGGCCTAACGCTCAAAAAGTCAGTTTGTTGCTATCGTATGACTGTACAATATAGCTTTACGCATTCCAATAAGAATTGGGTAACTACACTGTTATAGGCTTGCCGTCTAACAATGAGATAAGCTTAATTCCTATCCTATCTGATGACTATTTGCTCGACATTCTGGATCAGAATGGCCGTTACCATTGCTCAGAGGTTTCGCGTTTCAACTAATTGCATGAGTAGTTGCATCGGCTTTCCATTTCGCGATCGTCAATGTAATAGGCTATAGACCATAACATGTTATTCAAAGCACATGACTTCTATTTTTAAGGTTTCATTCAGCAAAAGAACGAAGTGAACAGAGAGCAGACAGCATTTGAAGATGTGCGTGTGATGTTAAGACGAATAAATGAATCTGCAGAGAGCTTCACACATCAATCTGAAGATAAATATAAGGCAGAGATCCGTACGTTAAGTGAAGAACTGGGATGGCACAGAAACAACAAGCGAAATCTCGACAAAACTTTGAAGGCAACGGTTATCAAATATGACGAGAGGAAGAAATTGCACAAACAGAAGATTGAAGATCTGGAAAAAGAAAGAGCTGAACTTCAACAGTCTATGGACGAGTTGAAACACTGTTTGGGAGATCTTCTTAAGAAGCTTGAACACAATCAAAGGGAGTCAAATGATCTCCGAGAAGATAGGGATGAATTACGAAAGTTGCACAGTGAGTCAGAGCAACGTAGTTCTGATTTCGTTGAGCAGCTGAAGGAGTGTCAAATGGAGACAGAAGCACTTCAGAAACAGAAAGATGAACTTCAGGGATCAGTGAACGAATTGAAACAACAAATATATGATCTTATTGAGAACCATAGACAGGAGACAGAAGAATTTGAAAATATCTTTGATCAACTTGAACAACAACAAAAGGCGTCGGAAGATCTACAAAAGGAGAGGAATGAACTTCAAATGTCTGTAGACAAATCGAAACAACAGATTGATGAACTTGTTAGTCAGCGGGAGCAAGATCGAAAGGAGACTACAGCACTTCTAACGCATAATCGAGAACTTCTAAAGCCGAAGGATGAACTCCAAAAGGAGCTACTTGAACTTCGAATGCAATCAGACGAGGAGATAAAGCTCGAGGAAGCAAGGAGAAAGACTTTCGAAGCTCTGCTAATGAACAAAGGTATCTTGGTAGCATTTTAAATAATTAATGGGCCCTAAGTCTATATCCTTGTGCTAAACGTGGGTTTTGTATAAAGTGTCCAATCAGTGTGATGGAATCAGGGCCGATTGGCTGATCTCTAATCGACTTCTAGTAGGATTACCAATACCCAGGATGACCTGCCAAGAGCCCACTTCTTGAATTCGTCCGCTTCCGCGGTGTAGCGACAGACGAAGTCAACGCCGTCAAACGTGTTCAACCTTTATTAACCCCAACATCGTATCGACCTTAATCGACTGAAGTCCGGAATACGTCTTCTCACACTGACTCTCTGTTCACTTCTCTTCTCCATCCACCAGTCCATAGCAATCAGAACAGTTTTATTTTTTTATCTAAACTAGTCAAGATAACCTGAAAAATTACAAATATATAAAAAACATTGAAACTTTGAACAGTTTTGTGTTTAAAATAAACGCTCAGATATAATTTTCACTCGCATGCGACCGGTCACCGTGTCAGCAATCAGTGTTACCACTCTAAAGTTTCGAAAAAACATAGGTAATACCTCCAAAAAAACATAGAAAAACATAGACAATTTTTAAAGGAATACGTGTGAATTAGTTAAAATTAGTAATGAAACACAGCAGTAGGCTACTACTGTAGGTAATTTACTACATAAATTAATCACCAGAAATCAAAAACACATATCTGTCGCAAATATTATTGCTGCAATTAAGCGTTGGATGATAGTAGGATCATTGGATCAATGCAACAGTGTTAAAAAGATGCATCTTCATCCAAGTTTCCTAGTTCAGGTTTTTTTCTGCACGGTCTTTACCAGTTTCTCGCAGTAGCGTTTATGACATTGCCCTTCTTTCGCATCTTTAACGACAGATTTTGGAGGTTTCCACATGTAACAGCAAGCACCTTGATATTTGATTGCTTCCTTTGCAATTAGTCTCTTCGCTACAGTGTCGCAATGTAGTCTGTCTGCTTTGTTTTCACAAGATTAATATGAGAAAAAACTCTTTCCACACTAGCTGAAGAGTGCGGAATTGCCACATGAAGTTGGACAGAAGACCGTATTTTGGCTGGTTTTAGTGAAGTGCCGAGTGTTAAGTCCCTATTTTATGAAAATGCCTTAAATAAATTTAAGGAATTGCTGAAAAAGTACCTTTTTAACACGTAAAAATTCCATGAAAGAAAAAACATACATTTTGAACAAAAAACATAGAGACATAGACGAGACCATAAAACATAGATCTTGGAGGAAAATCATAGGAGTGGTAACACTGTATGTGTCAATATGGTCGACACGGAGTGGGAAATATTAGAGTTTCGCTTTGAGCCTTTGACGCCTGCCGTCGGTCGCTTGTGGCCTCTGTACAGATTGAGAGTGTGAATCTGCAACTAATGTCAGTACTCAGTAAATAGTAAATAAAATTTACTAGCGCTAAATTATTTAAAATAATACAAAACTAAGAATTTGCTACAACAATTTGATTTAGTTTCTCCGGATTTTGGAGCCCCAAAACCTTGCGGGCCCTAAGCTTATCTGGCTTATGCCTTAATCTAGTGATGTACATTTACCGGTAAAATGTTTTTGCGGTAAAAACTCCGGATTTTTTACCGGTAAAATATGGTAAAAATGGTAAAAAATAATTTAAGTGATGCAATATCTTCGTTATGTTCCCCAACGGTGTGTTTAGCTGTTTATCAGTTAAAGACAAATATTGAAATGCCCTAGTATTCCTATTGCATTGCTAAATAGATAGTTTGTTTAAGAAAAACACATTTTTATTACAAAGTGAGTTTTGTCCACTGTCAAAAATTGCACAAATAATTGTTGTAAGTGATTCAGCCCAGATGTAAACTTTTCTGATATTTGGTAAGCCTATATATCAGTCTCATTCACTTTAAAAAGTTACAACTTATCAGTTCTAGTGTTCTAGTAGGTAGAATTTAGATAAATAGAAGATATGCTACGTAGGCTCCAGTGTAGCTGTCTGTTAGGCCTTTCAGTAGCCTAATATTACTTGCCACTTGCTGGGAGATTTCATAGGTAGATTTCTGCTACAGAAAATGGTGCATGAAAACTAGTTGAAATTTTGAAAGAACTAACCGAGTATTATTTCAACACAATTCAGCAATCATCCAACATTATTTGTCAACGGGTGATGAGCTCGTGAACAGAAAGAAAAAATTTTACACAGCAAAGCGCATAGGGCATAGGCCTATATCTGAGCAACACCCAAGCCTATGATCAGTTGCTACAATCTTGTGAATGAAGCTGACATTGAAAACCTTCAGTGAATATTGATACTAATAATATTATTTATGTTATTTAATAGACCCTAAGTGAAAAGAAATAAAACTTTAAGCATTTACCATTTGAATCATTTTTTACCATATTTTACCATTTTATACCACGGTAAAATATAATGCGGATTTTTTACCGGTAAAAATCCGGATTTTTTACCGGTAAAAAATCATTTCACATCACTACCTTAATCCGGCACTGTATGTATGTATGTGTCTGTGTACTTAACATAGCGCTTTTTAAGTACACTTTAAATCGGTGTCTAAGTTCTGTTCAAGTTAACTGAGGCAGCAGGGACAGCAAGTGGTGTTAAAATACCTGGGAAAGTGATCTCTGACGGGTTCTCACACTCTAATAAGAAGCTCAGCCAACCCATTCAGATCCATTTTGAAAGTTGACACGATATTCAGAGTTCCTAGTCCGTGCTACATTAAGAAGGTGGACTGACTGGCACTCCCTCGTATATGGTAGAAGATGTGGTGTCATGATGTTTTAGGCGGCAATCAAATGACCTCTTGTTTATTTCTGCCAACTGTCAATCCTATAATATTTCCTTGAAGGTGCTTCGAAAAGGTGATAGTACTAAGGCGTTGGGTCGAAACGGTGTCTCCACATAGACATAATTATATGCGTTAGAAACCGCTTAAGCTACGTGATAAAAGTTAGCCCAGCACTGTTAATACCCATAAAAGTTACAGAATAGTTCTGTGGCAGGAGTGTTTTATAGCCTACTAGACGTAGCTAACCTACCCGGCTTCGCACGGGTTATCTCTGCCTTTAGATATTGTTCCCGCTTGATTTGCGTTGTTAACTTTGGCTGATTTGGCTGGTACTCACCAGGTACGCCCGTGTATTTAAATTTGCTATATCCTATATATCGTTCCCGCCGGATTGAAAATGTAATAGAAACTTTCGCTTTTTCTATAGCGACCGACTAATTATAGCCAGGACACTGCTCATGTTTCAATGAATTGATCGGATGAGTCCCAACCCTTCACCACCGGTCGCCCGTTTGAATGGACACCACGCCATTTAGTATCCCCATGGAAGAACCGTGCTAGCCCAACATTTAAATTTCTTAAATAAGCCGGTGTCACGAAATACAGTATCCCCCATACATGAGTAGGCTATCCCCCTTAGCGAAATGGAGTATTCGGTTTAGTTTGCATTTTTGTCGGTTTCTAAGTGTATTCAGTCGTACTGTTTGGATTTATTGTACACATAAAATATTTTTAAGTTGCGTATCTTTTGTTTGTACGTCGACCTGAAATCAATTCGTTTTGGTGATTTTGACTGGATTTTCGTCGAGGCTATCGTGATGCGTATGACGATGGGGGATAGAAGAATGGTTTATCCTCCTGGATACTCTAAGCCGGTTTATTCCATCCGGGGGATAAATTCATACATCCCCGGATAGTCCTAGGACGGATACTCTATTTCGTGATACCGGCATCGGAGAAAGCGAACCGCAAACCTCACGCGCTCTATAATAGCACGGTGTCACGACAATTCGTCTACAGACTTTTCCTCTACTACACTTCGTCTACAGACGAATCACCAAAATCTACTGACATTTTGTCTAAAAAGTTTGTTTATATTGTCACTTTAAAATGGAAGCTGGATTGATGAAAAAAACTGTTTTCCTAAATGGAAGTGGGATTGATGAAGATATTCCTGTGTTGAAATAGAAGCTGGATTGATCGAAATAATTTTCCCCGTAAATAGAAGCTGGAAACCAAACTGGATGCATGGATGAAACTAAGTTTCCATTCAATAGAAGCTGGATTGATGAAAATAATCTTTTCAGTAATTAGAAGCTGGATTCCTGAGAATATATAGCACGTTTTAGCGAAACTATAAGAAAGTGGACTCTGTTGATTAGCCATAATGGATACAGATACACTTGTAGACGAAATGTCGGTAGACGAAGTGTCTGTAGACGAAGTGTCGTAGACGAAAAGTCTGTAGACGAGTTGTCGCGGAACCAATAGCACAGAGGCGCGTGAGACGCAACATACGCAACTCTTACCAATGTGGCTAGATGACGTCTTTGGCTTGTCGGAGCAATCCCGAAATACCTTGCGAATGCTCTATTTAGGAGGCCATGTGCCGTATGACGTCATGAGAAATCAGAAATGGCGGCGTAATTTGGCAACGGTAGCCACCAGTTCGAAATTTCAAATGTCCATATATCAGCATTTAAAGTTAATTGCGAGCTGGAAATAGTCGCGTTTACCTACAAATTCCCGTAAGAATGTTTTGTAGAAAATTTCAAATCGCTAAAGCGTTCCCTTTCGGAGCCTTTGGTGGGATGAACAAACAAAAGAACATACAAACAAACAAACGGAAGGACAAACTTAGAGACTTATAATATAGATTAGGATATAATTGCCTAGATGCCGCGAGTTACACGGCCCACCGTAAGAATCAGCAGTCAAGTAGGAAGCAGACACGGCATCAGTCACAGTGACAATTCAGCCCCAGTGCGACATGGAATGAGCCCGTCGGATCTTTTGCCACCAGTTCTGAATATGCCAGGTAGTTCTTTGATTGCAGGTGAACTCGAGTGTCACCAACTCTTCTTCTTTAGTTCTTAGTGACCTATCTCAAGCACTTTTCCTTAACTCTAAATATAAATTGCTCAACGTCTTCTAACTGTTGTTAGAATTAAATTGACACAGTTATTTTGTTTCTTTCTTCTTTCTTCAACCACAGTTCTTTATAACTCAACACTTCAATATCAATGTTCTTCATCAACACAAAACTCAACTGTAACTACTAAAATACAGCTCTCTCTACTGCATCAAAACATCTATTACACTGTGTTGTTCAAATTCACTGTCATCAGCAGTTTCTAAAGTTGGCGCCAATTAACACGTGCCGAGAAACTATCTAGTCTAAGCCAATGTTTACTTAAGGCCAAGCGCCCGCTAGCCGACCGCGCAACTATGAACTATATATATATTCGCATTGGCCGCCTAACAATCGATACACATTATATATATAAACCTGTGCTCATTATATATGCAAAACGTTTGTTCACATCGAGCTTATCAGCAATATAAGAGCGTCATGTTTGGTGATAATCCACAACCTCGAAATCACCTAAATATAATTCCGAGCAGCGGACTTCCGTCCTATCTCCGTCGTGCCAATACTGTCTAGGATGGTTGAGAAAATAATAGTCCACCATTTCCTTTATCCGGCATTCAGTGATCCTCAGATAACGGCTAATCTTAGCGATCAATTTGCATTCAGGCCTACAGGGTCCACAACCGCCGCCATAATTGCTCTGCTACAGCAAATCTCTACAATGCTGACAACAAATGACTTCGTAGTGGTCATATCGATGGACTTCTCCAAAGCTTTCGATATGGTCCGCCATAGCACCCTGATGTCCAAACTGGGCTCCTTGGATATTCCGGATGAAATTTACAACTGGTTGACAAATTACTTTCATAAAAGAGACCATATTACCAAGCATTCTGGCATCCTATCGACAGCCGCTGAAATCAATGCCAGCGTCGTACAAGGCTCCGGGATAGGCCCGGGGTCTTACATCCTTGAAGCCTCGGATCTTCATCCGCTTCATGACTTTAACGTCATGTTAAAATATGCTGACGATACATATCTGATCGTCGGCTCAAATAACATATCAACAGCCACAGCAGAACTCGACCACGTCTCAATCTGGGCTAAAGAAAATAACCTCTGCCTCAACTCATCTAAAACGAGAGAAATGATCGTCTTCAAGAGGGGAAGGAGCCGCATACCCCTTCCTCCGCGGATAGTTCCTGGAGCAGAACGAGTCGACTCCATCCGGGTGTTGGGCGTGACCATCAGCTCAGAACTCAGTATGACTCCGCATCTCACCGAGGTAGTTTCGTCCTGCGCCTCGTCAATGTATGCTCTTCGCGTCCTGAGATCACATGGTCTCCCACCATCAGCCATTCAACAGGTCGCAAGAATGACAACAGTTGCAACGTTGATGTATGCATCGCCGGCCTGGTGGGGATATACCCAGGCCTCTGACCGTGCTAGGATGGAACAACTGGTGAACAAGCTTAAGCGATGCGGGTTTCTCCCCACCACTGCTCCAACTGCCCAGCAAATGGCAGCCAAGGCCGATGATTCTCTCTTCAGGGCCGTCATTACAAATGAAAGCCATGTTCTTAGAAGCTTTCTACCAGAGTCCCGGAGTCACTGCTATAATCTACGAACTCGAGTCCACGGTTACAACCTGCCCCCTAAGGACGATAGGAATTTTATTCCCAGAATGCTGTATAAGAACATATACTGACAGTATTGTGAAGCCCACAATATTAGGCCACGCTGGCTAAGCGCCTCAGAATATGCCGCATAATGCACTATTGCTTGTTGAAGTTGCGGCTGTGTCAACTTGATTTTTCTTGAAATAAACGAATATGTGATGATGATGATGATAATGAGGCTTATAATTCTTAGTATTTTTTAAATTCAGCAACAACATCAACAATCATTCTTTTATTCATATCGCGATTGTTGCGTCTGTTGTTGTTACTGTTTTTATTTTTTGTTGCCCAAGGTTTGAAAATGCTCCATTGAGGACTCAGATCCTAGGCCTAATTAAAACAGAGAGAAACATCTGGAACGTCCATTATTGTTATTTTTTATTTTATCCGAGGTATCTGTAATCCCGCAGGTGTCAGGTATTAAAAGCAATGTTAACTCAGGAGTGGCCATCCTTGTAAAGTTCTGGAAGTGCAAATATGCTGTGGAAGGCTACGGCGTTGAAACGTTGTATCACAACCGATAGGCGCTGGAACAATTATAGTAAGAGGTTTCTCTTGGGTCACCCAAAATTTGGACCAGAAGACGACACAAGTCGGCGAAAAGACCTGTCCCTGGGCGTTATTATTATTATTATTATTATTATTATTATTATTATTATTATTATTATTATTATTATTATTATTATTATTATTATTATTATTATCATCATCATCATCATCATCATCATCATCACCATCATCATCATCATCATCATCATCATCATCATCATCATCATCATCATCATCATTATCATTAGTAGTATTAGTCTTATCAATAATCTAGTGTCACTGGACACTTGTGTCACCCATCTTCCATCTCGGGCATATTGTCAACAAAAGAACCGGTGAAGGCCACAGGAAGGCGCTAAAGCGCTGCATTGTCATTGAAAGTCTTTGAAAAAGGAAGGTCGTCTCTTTCAATTCGTCTGTCGCCTGTATTAGGTGAGGGCCATATCTGCGATTAATGCAAGGTCTCTTGAGTTAATTGGGAAAAAAATTTCCAGGGGCGGGACGAAGGTATGTGTGTCTAGAACTTAGAAGGGTATGGTATTTTTATTCTTTCTGTTGTCCGCTATTTCTGCTGCTGAGCCTGCTGTCACGGCCGTTGCCTGCAGATAGGAAGGTGCTAGTGTGTCAACTACCGTGGCATCCCATATGAGGCTTCGGCCCACTCTCTACGGTATAAGGGTCCGGTCTCCTACCATCCGAGCGCAGCATGTCCCGTGGCTCCCTTAACCGCTGGGAACCCTGCTTTAACTAGAGCCCAGTAGAACAGGTCGTTGATTATTATTATTATTATTATTATTATTATTATTATTATTATTATTATTATTATTATTATTATTATTATTATTATTATTATTATTATTATTATTATTATTATTATTATTATTATTATTATTATTATATCTCTTCTGCAACATTATTTCCAATAGAAGAAAAACGCCTGGAACGGCACTTATTCGTCGTTCAGATCCAGTGTTGCAACAGTACTGCGGAATGCCACCACAATGAACCGCTGGCTCATAAGACAAAACGCACTGAAATAGGTAGGAGGTCTCGCGTGCGTCTCCAGAAAACGAATTGATGTTCTGTCCCAAGGATGAAATAAAGGTCAAGCCTTCAGCACTACCGGGCCCATGCTTTCAAAGGCCAGGGGGGCAAAGTGATGGACGTCTGCGACCTGGATGTACTTAGCATTTATCCGAGCAGTTGCCATCTCTGCCGCAGCCACGGCCGTCCGAGAAGTACTAGGTTGGTGTGAAGCGACCAGCGTGTCTGTGACCTTCACATCCAAAACCAGGCTGCGCCTCGCCCGCCTAGGGATAAGAGTGAGACCGGCAGGTCTCTTGCCATCGGTTCTCAGGAGGCCACACGGTTCCTTGGTGGAGGGGTAGATGGATCAAACCAAGATACGAAAAATCAGATTGTTTATTTATTCATGTCGGGACGAGCGGCCTGGACCAAACGCGCAGAATAACCCATGCGAGCCTCTACGGAAGTAAGAGAGCCACAGACAGTGCTGTGCGGCTCGCAAAGAGGCACGCTAAGGCGTAGGCCAACCGAGACTCTGTCCGCCCAGAGGCGTAGCTAGGGGCTAGGGGGTACATGTGTCACCGGTCGCCAGAGGACGGGGGCGCCAAAACGATGGTTAAAATTAATAATTTTTGTCTTGATTTTGATACTATTTTCATTGATTTATCCCAAATAAATTTATAAGACTTAATTTTGGCGCCCCAAAAATATCCAGTTATATCCTCATTAGTTACAAACTAGTTGTCAGACATTATTTTTTCACCCATTGAGCACTAATGGGCACCATTATACTCATTACAAATGATTAACCTACAATGCAAGATTGTTAGGGTAGTCGGAATCTGAAAACTCGTTTTCTTATAAAATCATGGATCGGGTTTTTAATAAAAAATATTCCATCGGTTAGGCGTGCCACATGAGATGAAAAGTTTTCCAAAGTTTAGCCAAGGATCGCAAGCACAATTGTGACAATATTATAAACTTTTTTCGTATTTTGTGTAAGAAAAAGTTAATCTTAAATTGTTTTGCTTAAGAGTAGAGCTGAGTTCCAAAACATGTTAAGTACAAAAACCAAAATTTTGGGAAAAGACACTTTTTCATTTCCAAGAAATTTTTTAAAAGAAAGTGAAATCTTTCTGCAGGGCATTATTTGCTTTATTAATACATGTTGTTTCGTGAATATTTCACAAATCCAGGAAAATTGCATTATGGTAAAATTATGTTACAAAGTTATACTTAGCAGGTTCTGGCACAGTGTTTCGTACTTAGCAGGTTTTGGCACAAAATTAAACCTAAATGGAAGTTTATTATTGACTGCGCAATGAAGTATTAACAATATTCCATTTAAGACTCAAAAAACCATTAAGTATTAACGACAGTTTTATATTTTTATAACCATAGTCTAATGTGATCTTATTTTTTTAAACATGCCAATGCAAGATTTTTTCTGAAAATATATTCCACATTCACTTCATCGAAAGCTCAGGTGGGAGGTATTTCCGAAGAGTTTGTTTTTGTTTGCTGTAATGGCTGCTTCGACAGTGGAAACTTTCAATATGTCGCCTTTGCCACCTTTGCTGCAGCTATTGAATGTAAAATTTTCGTTCCACCTCGTTAATCTATGCTCTGCTGACCTGACCTCTCTGAATCAAGTGCTTTGCCAGACTGTTAACTCTCCATCGACTTTTCTCTATGATCAGGCCAAGCTCGGAAGCGCCTCTGAGTAGAGCTCTTGAAGAGGCGCTATATAAATTCTATGATTGATTTATTGATTGACCAACAGCTAAGATGGCACAGAATGTTGCATGGCAAACCCTTATCCGTTCACCATCTGGCTTTCGAATGTAGTAGTTTACCGCATGACCTCCTGTGGACTGCATCTTCGTTTTTGCCATTTTGGGGCTTTCAATGTTCATATGTGTCAATATGAATGCAGCCTGAGTTTTTGTGTGTGTGCTAAAGTATAAACTTGTATGAAAAGTTCGTATAGTGTCAATGGTCAAAGCACCGGCGTCGCATACGGTACCACGATGTCTTGTAAGTAAGTAAGTAAGTATATTCTTTATTCAACCAATTGCATATCCGCACTTTGGTGTATACATTGTATACTACACGCGATCTTCGGTGATTTATCATCAGAACTGTATATTTTAGTTTTCTCTAGGACTTTCTTCCAGTTTTGGCAGTTTTAAAACTCGTTTTCGAGGTTTTGTAGACGCAAAATAGCTTCCGAGTACTCGCTATTTACAGCTGCCATTTTATATCACGTGGTATCAAACTGGCCTCCTGATTCGTCAACAAACTTTGCAGGTATTGGAACATAACACGGAGCGTAGTTAACAGGTTTTGGAACCAAAGTCAAATTTCTTCCCTCTAAAACTTAGATACTTAACAGGTTTTGGCACAAAGTAATTATTTCAGATGATGGCCATCTATATATACTCCCCGCTTCCACACTAATATAAATTTTGAAAAATTTCTACTTAACAGGTTTTGGAACTCAGCTCTTCAATTAAAAAGTACCTGTGAACATTATTCAACCTTGTCAGGTTGATTAAAATAATAACACTTAAAATAATTATTTATTGGGCCATTTTGTGACCGTTGACTTTTTTAGTCCGGAAACTTTTTTCGATGCTCAGACATCACCTGGGACAAGGCCTGCTTTTGACCTTCATTCTTGATCAGCATTTGATTTTATTCTGGGATCAGAGCCACTCCCCTTTCCGTCCTATCATTCACCATACTCTACCTTTCTTTAGTCTGCTGACACTCTAAGTAGATGCTGTTCTGTTTCCACGCATTTCTATCGCTGACTTTCATCCTGACCTTCATGCTACTTGCGGACCGATAATATTCTTTGAGCGAGGTCTTTTAGTCTTTGGTTTTTCTGCCTCATCACCAGACTCAGAGTTTTCAACGCAGTCTCTATCACAGTTATCACGATCTCGTACCTTTAGAACTTTATAGCTCTATGTCCACTTTTTGCGAAACGGAGAAAAACGATTTTTAAGATTTGCTGACGAAATTGTTTTGCTCTGTTTCATTAATGGCAATTAAATTAAACTTTTTGGAAAACAAAGGTTTTTCTTAGTATGATTAATTGATTATATGTGTATTTCGATTTTAATGTAAACCGATTATGAGTAATTTTGGCTATATTTATGGGAGGGGTGACTATTTTTTGGACATAGAGCTGTATAACATTACTGATTGCAGACAAAGTGAGTGCTGTAGGTTACAAGTCCAGTCACGTGTTCAGATCTCTCACTGGTATTGGCTATGGACATAGCACCGTATAATTCTTTTTCAAACCTCACTCGATCACGGTTATATCTCCAATTCACGTGATACAAAATTAATGATTCTATTGGATGACTGACTTGTTCCTTTATAGCTTTGAGACACTGTCCAAATTTGTGGACATAGAGCTTTATAGCACTCACAGATAGAGATAAAGAAAGCGTCTCCAGTTAGACGGTCTACGATCAAAACCGCGATCACAAAACAGCGATCGTCAAAACCGCGATCACAAAATAGCGATGCACAAAACAGCGACTGCATAAAATAGCGATCATCAAAACAGCGATTAAATTCGAAGATTGATTTCATTGGACTACCTTGGTGGAATTGGAGTTATTGGACATAATTTAAGCCTTCAAATTTAACATTACACATTTCTTATAATTTTGCATACTTCGCGATACATTTAAAATTTTCTATAATAAATCGGTGAAATCGCTGTTTTGATGATCGCTATTTTATGCAGTCGCTGTTTTGTGCATCGCTATTTTGTGATCGCGGTTTTGACGATCGCGGTTTTGTGATCGCGGTTTTGAACGTAAACCAGCTAGACTGGTCAGGACATAGCCTCTGTCATCCCGGTAACGGATATAGCGTTAGGTTGGTTTTTCAAAAAAGTGGACATAGAACCTTATAGTTCTAGGGGTACGAATTCTGAGGAATCAGATTCAAATAACTCGGCTGCTGTTTTATTACCACTGGACTTGGACATTGGAGTAGTACTTAGTAATAGATTGCCTCAATGTCTCTTGATAAATGCTAGCCTTAATTTCATCTTGTCTCTCTTTTGTTTCTGTTCATCTTGTTTTTCAACTTGTTATCCACTTGTGCCACAGAACTAGACATCCTTCTATCTCCAAGCTGAGCCTGCAGAAATGCTCAGTCCTCATGATTTTTATTTAATACTTCAACATCAGAATTTGAAATATTAACTGTTTTCTCTTATGATTCAACAAATCTTTGCTCTTTGACTTTCTGTGTTTCTCCACCTCTCTATGCTGCATTCCTTCACTCATTGTAATGTAGATCTTCTCAAGCTTCCCTCAGTTGCAGAGGATGGGTTTCCTCCCACCGCAATCGCCGGGAGTCCAGGAGATGGCGGGTGCAGCTGAGGGGCGACTGCTGCATGCAGTAATAAGGAATGAATGCCATGTCTTACGAGGGTTATTTCCGCCAGTTGTGCAACGACGGTATAACTTCCGCCCAAGACGTCATGACTTTGAACTGCCTGGTAAAGACGTGAAGAACTTTATCTGACGTGTAATTTACAAACGCTTGCCCTAGGTCTCACCTAACTGTATACCTGATTGTTTTCGTCCTGTAATGATTTAATTATATAACATTTCTTTCTATCGGAACTGGTTGCGGTCTATAGCTATCAACCTGTCAGAAAATAAAATGAATATCTGTCTTTAAATCTCCCGATTGCATGTTGTATTGTAGTCATAGGCGAGTGAGCTTTATTCCAAAAAGCTGCAACTGTTCCAACTGTCATGCATGCACTTTCACGAATAGTTTTGCCATTGACTTTTAACAAATGAAAAAACCTGTAATGTCTGTTTTCATGAAAGCAGCCTTGCACTATTTATTTACTCCTCAGCTCCGTTTTGTTCTAATTTATATATTTATGATTTAATCATTTGTTTATAGAACCAATCGTCAGAGAATAAGGTATCCAACGATCCATGGTACATAACACTTGTCACATATTACAGAAATCAAATAATAGGCCATAGAAGTGTCTAGCTATCATCCAGCTCCTGACAAAAATAAGTAGTGGATTTTTACGGCTTAGATGACGCATAATAGTGGGGTACAGGAGCTGAAAAAGTTTCACATCTGGTAACCAACGCGCTCCTTTGGTTGCTCTCTAGCGGCTGTGGCAGCCATTTTACAAAATGGCCGACCAAAATACAATGTTGTTCAATATCTCAGCTTCTAGTTCACTTAGAATCGTGATCTTTGTGTCTAGGCACACACAGATTTACATATCTAATTGCAAACACTTATCTACACGAAATTGGCAGCCATTTTCCAAGATGGACGACCAAAATTTAAACTTTTTCAATATCTCAGCTTCTAGTTCACTTAGAATCGTGATCTCGGTGTATAAACATACACCATATCAGTCAGGTCTCTGGTATCCAGGACAAGTAGGTCATTGCTCTCGTCGATGAATGGGTTTTCCATCTCCTCGATCACATTGCTAAGAGCCTTAACCTGGTTGAAAAATGTTACCTGCTTACTTTTTGTCTGCTTATGATGCCGAAGACCAGATTCATTTTCTGGTTTCTTTATCGATGCCTAGAACTCTCTGGTCTCTGGTCCAGACACCATCCAGCGTCGTAGGGATTGTGGGTTCTGTGCGAGGCCTACAGTACCTCCGTCATCCTTCACACTGGCGTTATTATGCTCATGGGCTTGGTCTAGGGCAATATTGGAGAATGCACGCCCCGTCTTCTTTACTGTGAAGTTGCCACGCAGAAAGTCCTTGTACACAGCAGGATAAGTGTTTGCAAATAGTTCTATTGAAATTCTTGCCAGTGAATATGTATGTTTAGACACCAAGATCACGATTCTAAGTGAACTAGAAGCTGATATATTGACAATAGTTTTATTTCGGTCAGCCATTTTGGAAAATGGCTGCCAATTTTTTTGTAGATAAGTGTTTGCAATTAGTTCTATTGGAATCCTTGCCTGTAAATCTGTATGTTTAGGCACAAAGATCACGATTCCAAGTGAACTAGAAGCTGAAATATTGAAAAAGTTTTATTTTGGTCGGCCATTTTGGACCATTAGACCCTTCGCTTTTACACTATATTTGACTGAAATGCTGTAGGAATTCTAGCCTTGTCCCAAATTCAGATTAACTTGATAGTCGTGGCATTCAAACTCTCTGACAAAGTCTTCTTCAAAACCTTGTGATTATAAAAAAAAGAAAAAGGTCTATAGTGTGTAGCCTCCTGTAGGCAACGCATTAATAGGAAGGGCTGCTTCTGGTCTCCCGATAATTGTTCTTCTCTAGACTTAAGACTGTCCTGTTTGACCGAGGTTGGGCTGGGAGCGCTACTGAGTAGACTGTCTTGAAGGGGCGCTATATAAAACTACTGTAATAATAATAATAATAATAATAATAATAATAATAATACTGTAATAATAATTGGAAAATCTGGTTAATTTTAACGAGATTTCTGTCTTCAACTTGTCCATTTACACTGCTAGCTGCAATGCAGTAAATAAAGCCATTATTTGTATTCTGTTGCAGTTAGGCCTGTAAGAATGAAGCATAAACAAATAAACTACTGAAAGCCAGTTTTCATTATCTTGTTACTTATACTTCAAAAATTTCCAAAAATTTCATTGTACAAAAATGACATTTTATAAAATGAAAATTTAAACAACTTCAATTTCAGAATAAAGTGTATAAAATGCCTTTAATTATCTTTCTCACACTGTCTAAAACAATGTCTATGCAGCTAAAAACTATGCATTTTGTACTTTTTCATATAAAAATGTGAAATTATTGCTACTTTTTAACAATGACGTCACAGCTCAGAATAAATATTAAAATTCAAAAGTCTTCATAATTCCTTTCTTTCTCCTCCGTCAAGTATTCGCTGACGATGAGGCTCTAACAAAACTTCTCCATTTCGGTCGGTCTCTTGCGAGTTCTATTGCCCTTCTTAAGTCCCATCCTCTGTCTTCAATGTCCTCCAGTATGTTATCTATCCATCTCTTCTTCTAACGTCCTCTGGTCCTCGTTCCCTCCACTTCTCCGTGCAGCGCCTTTGCCGGCATTCTTCCGTTCTCCATCCTGATCACATGTCCATACCATGTTAGTCTTCGTTTCTTTATTCTTTCCACTACCGTTTCCTTCTGTCCCAGTTCTTCTCGTGTCACCTCATTCCGTATCTTTTCTCTTCGTGATCTATTCAGTAGTCCTCGTAGCCATCCCATCTCCGCCACCAGGAGTCTTCTCTCGTCCTCCTTTTTCATAATAATATACAACAAAATTAGAATTAATTGTTTATGTATGACCTATGACTATGTACATAATTCTTACCTACAGGATTGTTGCCAAATCTAATTAGGATTTTTGCATTCCAGTGACTCGTCAACGGCAATTGCATTGTTTTCTTCATATAGACCCCTATCTCAGATTCCAGGGCATTGAGCGACCAGTAAACATTCATAGATTACAGTAAAATGTTGATGTATTGTTCAGAAATACCAAAGAAACAAAATTATCTACTATGTCGGTCAATGAGGAAAAATAATTTTCCCCATGGTGACGTGAATCACCCTAATATATATATATATAGGAATAAATTTAAAACAATGAAAAAGAAAGCCGAGTTACTTTATTATGAAATCGAATTCCAAAAATATAATAATAATCTAAAAAACAGTGGCAAATTATAAGATCAATACTCAAAACAGATAATAAAAGTTCTAGAATTGATCTAGTGGACTCTAATGGGGTAATAATAGATGATGATGAGACAATAGCCAATAAGTTTAATAGTTATTTTACTAGTATTCCTCAAAACTTAGCTGAAAAAATCCCATCCTCACCAAACTCCTATAATAAATATATGAAAACCCCATGTGATAACTCATTGGCACTGTATTTAACCAACCCTGAGGAAATTATTAATATATCTCATGCCATTAAACCTACTCATAGCTCAGGGCTTGATGGTATCGACCCAATGATAGCTTTACCACTTATTAAATCCATCGCTCAGCCGCTTTCTGAAATTATTAACTGCTCTTTCTCAACAGGTGTAGTTCCATATGAACTAAAATTGGCAAAAATTGTGCCTATCTTCAAACAAGGGAATAAGGAAGACCTTACTAATTATAGACCCATCTCAGTTCTGCCTGTATTTAGTAAAATATTGGAAAAAATTATGTATGAAAGACTTAATAACCACCTTGTCAAAAATGATATCCTCTACTCTATGCAGCATGGGTTTAGGTCAGGCCACTCTACTGCTATGTCACTCATAAATCTGCAAGAACAAATCACAACAGCAATTGATAACAATGAATTCTCAGTAGGCATATTCATTGACCTGGCAAAAGCCTTCGATACGGTGGACCACGGTATATTGTTAAAAAAACTCCAACATTATGGAATAAGAGGGGTCACCCATCAATGGTTCGATAGTTACTTGACGAACAGAAATCAGCAAGTTATCTGCAACGGAATTTTATCTAAATTTCAACAGGTTAAATATGGTGTACCGCAAGGCTCTAATTTAGGTCCTCTCTTGTTTCTTATTTACATAAATGACCTCCCTAATACTTCAACTATTCTCAGTTTTATTATATTTGCTGATGACACTAATGTATTCTATTCTCATAAATCCTTATATGAATTATATCAAATAATTAATCATGAAATCACGTATGTGGTTGATTGGTTTAGAATTAATAAATTATCATTAAACGTTAATAAAACCAATTTTATACTATTCAGATCTCATAGAAAACTAATACCCGAAATTAGTATCCAGGTACTAATTGATGGAAATGTAATCCCGCAGGTATCTTCCGCCAAATTTCTTGGAGTTTGCATTGACCAACATCTAAATTGGTCAGAGCACATTAAATTAATTTATATGAAAATTGCAAAAAATGCAGGCATTCTGAATCGATTGGCATCTTACCTTCCTCAAAAAGTTCTACTCAACCTCTATTACTCTTTAATATACCCATATCTTGCCTACGGTAATATTGTCTGGGCTTCCAACTATTTGCACCGCTTACATAAAATTAACATTCTGCAAAAAAGAGCAATTAGAATAATGGCTAGGGTCTTGCCTTCAACTCACACTAGTCAGTTCTTTAGTAGATTTAAAATTCTTAGACTTAATCAAATTAATACCATTCAAATAAGTGAGTTTATGTACAGACATAAGCATAAATTGCTACCCTCTGTGTTTAATGACTATTTTAATATAACATCGGACACTCATACTTACCGTACTAGACAAGCTGAATCTTATAGAGGAATATTTGCACGCACTAATACAAGGTTATTCGCCTTAAGGTCCACAGGACCATCAGTCTGGAACAATATCCCTGTCAGCACTCGTCACCTGCCTAACTTGAATTTATTTAAAAAATCCATGCGAGCTCTCTTATTAAATGTGTAATTGTTCAAATTGCTGTGTTGCCATCGCTTAGCTAAGTTTGTTTTGATTTCAAATTGCTGTGTTGCCATCGCTTAGTTAAGTTTGTTTTGATTTCCGTGTATTTTCTGTTGTTGGTTCTCTGTACTCGAACCGTCATTATCACCACATCATCTGGTACCTAGGTAGCCCTAGTTAGTGGGTCCTGTGACCCTTCAGGGCTCTCCGTTTGTTTCCTAAATTACACTCGTGTGATAGTTGTTTTTTCTGTTATTATGATGTGGAACAATAAAACTTTTTGAATTGAATTGAATTGAATATGTTACCAAAGACTGCTACCTATGTTGTAAATACTTACATAATGTCAAATTGTAAAACAGCAACTGTTATTGTTTAACTAATCGCCATCCAATACTGAAACTGATAATTAGGGCCCTACTTAGTGGGACCAAGGTCCCTTCTGGTCCCCCTATTGAAACCACTCGAAATACTTATATGTAATATCATATGTGTAATACCGGTTTGGCTACAATAAAATTATGGTTATGGTTATGGTTATATATATATATATATTATATATATATATATATATATATATATATATATATATATATATATAGCCTATATATATATGTGTGTGTGTGTATGTGTGTGTGTGTGTGTGTGTGTGTGTGTGTGTGTGTGTGTGTGTGTGGTCCAAAAACTTTTTTCTCGAAAAGTCAAGATTAGAACCCACCATTGCAGTCCATCTATTAAAAAACTAACATACTGAAAATTTGAGCAAAATTGAACCATATTTAGGGGTTGCGCAAGCCACCCAAAGTTATGTTATGTATACTTGAATTCAGCACTGCGCCTTGATGGCAAACAAACATCAGTACAAAGGCATGACAATGTATTCACCGTTTCAGCGTTTGAAGTCTGTGATTAAATTTAGCATTTTGGGTAGGCAAAATGCTAGTTTTAAAGGGAAAACGTCAGAAATATTTTGATTTGTCTTCATTGAGTGGTCGTTTCAGCACTGGCAGCGGCACCATCCAAACTTGCCAGCAATGTGTTCTTGTTCGAGTCAGGAAATTGATTTCGATGCGCATCAACAACTTGAAGCCAATACTGTTTCTGATCTTCGTCAATTGTCAGGATTGAGTTGTACTCATGGATTAGCTTTACACTTCTCTCTGCGGTGTCGTTGACTACTTTGAGTGCCATGACGAGTGCCTGTGATTCAAGATAATCTTCATTTTCATTCCAGCTTTCCGGTGGAATGCTGTAGTGGTGACCTGCCGAATTTCTTGGTTTCTGTATTCAGTCAATTGCAGAAGCTGAGACAGGACAGGAAGTTTGAAACCATGCTTGGACGTACACATCACAGACAAATAGAAGAAATTGAAAATACCTCTATCATCAACTGGCTTCAGTTTGACAGAGATCGAAACATTTTACTGATAAGAACGTCCACATCTTGAATGAATAAAACTCCAGGCGCTATAAAGTGAATTCCTTGAGTTAGTGCTCCACCAAAAAAAGATGATTACTAATTCAAGAGGCTCGTTATGATCATCTCTTTGATGATTGGCCGCCAGCTTTGTTTCAGCAAAAGCAATAACTCGCTCCCCGAAATCAGTAATCCACTCCTGTCTCAAATCTACTCGAGTTATTTCGACGCCAATGGTCAAGAAAACGGTGAAGTATTAGAATATCTGGACCAGTTGAGGAACAATTTTCGTGACACTGAATGCCTTTTCAGCAGCAATTAACATCACGTAGTGACGACCTGCTAGATGAAGTAAGTTCCGACCAAGTCCCTTTTCTATCAGAGTTCACGTCCCAGCTTTCTGTCCAGTATTGCTCGTTGTGGTGTCAAAGCGCATCCCCTTAATCTTCCTTCTCAGCTACCAGTCATCTGTGTAGATGATCACGGCGCTTGCCTGAGCTTCTCCAGTGCCTGAGTTAATCTTCGGGACACGAAGAAGTTGCTCTCTTCCAATGCCGGACACAATCATTATCATAGGCAGCCGATCTACCTTTTCGCAGCCAGTGATGTCGGGCAACAGCTTACCATCTCAATGAACAACCATTGCACAATCTGGAGAGCATTCAACAGCTTACCATCTCAATGAACAACCATTGCACAATCTGGAGAGCATTCATTTTTGATCATAGAAGCACGCTCTTCTTGATAAAATCTTCAAGCTTGGCGAATAGAACTGCGACTCATATGCGAGTCCAGAACTTCATGTCTTTGAGATTGAACAGTTGCAGCCAATAGATGTGGATGTGTTGCTGCCATGTTAGTGACTTTTTGTTTGATTCATAGCTGCAGCTTCCTGCTTGGTCATGGAGGCTCTCTTGCTAAGCTGTGTAGATGATGATTGTTGTTTTTCATCCTCTTTTATAGACTACCACAACATGTGTAACTGCCTTCCAGAGGTGTGTCCTTATCACTGCTGCTCGACTCCAGATCCCACTGTGCTTGTTAAGGTTAAGTTAAAACGTCCATATCATTCTTTGATCTCTCACGCTGCTCTAATGTAGGTCTTTGCTTTAATAAATTTCTTTTCCATTTTATGAATCAAGACTCTATCCTCTCCTGCCAAATAACCCCTTTGACCTTCTCTCTGAGCTACTTGGAAAGCCCAGTCTTCTGGAATCTTGATGAGACTTTGAGCGCCCATCGAAGAGCAAAATGACTCAAGGTGCGTGAAACTTCTAATCACTTGCGCAACCCCTAAATATTCTCAAATGTGGATGAAATTGCACCTGAATTATTTTTTATATAGTGGACTCCATATATATATATATATATATATATATATATATATATATATATATATATATATATATATATATATATATATATATATATATATATATATATATATATATATATATTAGACTGGTCCACAAAATTAAAAGTTGGAAATACATTGCTCCACAAGGCTGCCCTTGTTACACATGAAAACATGAGTCTGTATGCAAAATTTTGGAAAGATTGGATTATATTTAGAGGTCGCTATGTTTTGCGACGTTTTGCTATAGAGTATGAACTTGTCAAAAATCGGTTATAAATTATTTTCAAGTCAGTTATTATTTTGAAAAATAAACAGCCCGTTTAGAAATATATAATGCAGTGTTACTGCTTAGTCAGGCTGCATTACGTTTGCAATAAAATATAATTTTGGATAATTAAAGAAGTAATCCAGTCTGCATAAATCCCGTCATTTAAGTGCTGGAAAACCCGCAACCTACTATTATTTCATTTTGCCTTTGTTGGAACAGAAAATTTTGTCCGATGACTGGAGACAAGTTGCAGCAAGTATTGTTTCTGTGACTCATCCTTAGTATATCATTGTAAGAATGGATCAGAGCCACTCCACGTTCTGCGCAGTCATTGACGACCATCAACAGTTTGACATTTGCCTTCATCGACTGGGAAGTAGGGTCCAGTGGTCAGGGAGTAAAGGACTTTGATAGGAAGGCTGTGGGTTGTTCTTGACCCTGGATGGTAAAAAGATCAAGCAGTTTTAAAGATCTCCTTGTGACATACTCTTCCAGTGGAGTCTGGTGGTCGAAGGATTTCCTGTCCAGACGCTACATGGATAAGCGGATTAGGTGCATAAATAAGATTCTATTACCAGAGCAGCGTCGATGTCTTCAGTGACACGCTTCAAAGAAATAGCGGAGATGATGATTGAAAGAGTTAATTAAATCGAACTCAAACTGTAACTCCTTGAATCAGCACAAATTTGTGTTCATACAACTTCCACAGTTTGCGAACACCCGAATCCACACACTGTGCGGGGATTCTAGCCTCCTCCCGAATTACCAACGCAGCGACTATTGTTGCTTTCGTGGCCTCACCAAATGCTATAGTCTATTCTGGTAATGAAATATGAAATTCCTCAGGATTGCCCAATTTTTTGGGAGTCCAGACCCAAGAAAGTGTTTGTCAGGCATCCCTAACAGACAACATTGTGAGGAACTCCTTGTTGAAGCCAGTTTCACCATAGCTGCCGTTTGTAACGTACGAGCTTTTATTGCAGAAAGTGAAAAAACATGTGCTGTAAGCTTATTTCATATTCAAGGCTGGCTTCACAGACGAAAAAAGTACTCGAATCACGCTAAATTAGCAGCATACAGAGCAATATTGAACAATACAATTGTAGGATATGAAACGAAATGAAACGAATTGTGATGAAAAGGTGGCATGCAAAGTTTAAAAATTAGTTATAAGCCAACAACCGTTTATCTATCAGAAAGAACTTGAAATAAGTGTTTTATTTATAAATAAGCTTATTATTCTTTTAGCTACTTATTAAAATACAGTTGGCATATTGATCATGATTTAGAAAGATGGTGCTTGGTGTTCATGGGTGCTTATTATAATTCATAATGAAGCTATTAACGCGTCAGATGCGCAATTTTTGCAATTTCTACAAAAAGTGTCAAAACCTAGCGACCTCTAAACATGCTCAGATCTCTTCAATTTTTTCAACACAGAGTCTTCTAGTCAAGTGTAACAGGGGCAGCCTTGTGGAGCAGCATACTTTGAAAAAATATATTTCCCCATGTAAGTTTGGACCAGTCTAATATATATGTATATATATATATATATATATATATATTTATATATTTATATATATATATATACAATTGCTATCACCGCTGTATTAATTAGCATCCCCGTCTCTAATTTCTGTATTGGACGACTATCCGCAGGATAATACATTGATCGTGTCACTTCAAAATTCCTCTGGATTTGAATTACCATGGACTCAAATCTATCTTTCATCAACCTACTTTACATCTGTCAGAGCTTTCACTCGAGCACAGTGATAAGGTTTCCGGTTTCCACGATTCTCTGGGCAGTCACCAAGCTTGCTGACTTTAAGGGCTAAGGCCAGGACTTTTCCCATCGATGCTTTTTCCCAACATACAATATATTTAACTTAAATAAATTAAGCATTTGCACTTAATTTAGACTCATGCGGTGTGATGTCATTATAAATGATTCTTAAAAATGGGATTTTTAGGGACCCTTAATTTCGGCAGAATCGCCGGGACCCTACACGGTTGCGTATTAAGAGTATGCCTAGGGACGGACCTGACTACTACAACTACTACTAGTACTTCTACTACTTCTACTAATGCTATTACTTTTTTAAATCTGAGACCCACCGACAAGGCCTATATAACAACAATGATACGATCTCTTTCATCTTGTAGATGGCAAGATTGCGGAACTCAAACACAAACTGGAGCAGGAAGAAATGGCATGGGCAGAAAAGGAAGAGCATCTAATGAACAGAATAAAAGAACTATGGAAGGAAGTTCCAGGTTTAAAAAACTTATGTAGCGTAATACAATTTTTGTCATAGAGCAGCGAAATAGGTACGTTTTTATCTACGGTTAACTAAACTTCATTATGAAACGTATGAGACAGTCATGAGAAGCTGCCAGACTATTCAGATGATGGTAGGCTAATTATTATTATTTAGCCTCAGAAGTCAAAAAATTATGCTAGAAGCTGTAATGGGCATCTGGCAATCAGCTCTTGTCCTCCGCGTTACTGCTACTACTACTACTACTGCTGCTGCTGCTGCTACAACTGCTACTACTACTTCTACTACTACTACTACTACTACTACTACTACTACTACTACTACTACTACTACTACTACAACTACTACTACTACTACTACTACTACTACTACTACTACTACTACTACTACTACTACTACTACTACTACTACTTCTACTACTACTACTACTACTTCTACTACTACTATTTCTATTATTAGGCTATTATTATTGTTATTATTTCTTTATTTTTGCCCCGAGGTATACAGGATCCTTCAGGGACTTAGATATTACTAGCTGATGTAATTATTATTATTATTATTACTACTACTACTACTACTATCATCATCATCATCATCGTCGTCGTCGTCATCATCAACATCATCACCTTTACACTTACCGCCTATTATTATTTTCATCATCGTTTTTCTACCCGATGTAAGCATTATCCCTCAGAAACAAAAAAATACGGTTGGAACGGTTAACGGGCACCTGATAAACTGGGCCTCGACCGCCGCAAAATTCAGTGGAAATGTCAGTCAGCCCGTTTAAAGACTTCGGTTTCATGATCTGCCGATGTTTAAAAACAGCAATATACTCGTCCGAGCTCTTATCATGAAGCCGAAATCTTTACAACGACGCTGTAGCATTTCAAGCTTTACCAAGTAATTCCCGTCCTTAAATCACTCACTCCAACTGGTCACCTCTATGCTGACGATGTACAGGCGCTTGTCCATGGTCCACCCTCTGTTCAGCTTGCTCTTACTGGCCGCATTGATTCTCTCTCTCTCTCTCTCTCTCTCTCTCTCTCTCTCTCTCTCTCTCTCTCTCTCTCTCTCTCTCTCTCTCTCTCTCTCTCTCTCTCCTTGCACCTCTGGGGATGTCCTCGAATCGGCTCTCACTGAATCCAAATAAGATGCAACTGATGCTGTCCAGGACTACGCCAAGATCTCGTACACTGGAGTGGAAAGTGAAGGACGGGAATCTCTCTGCAAGAAGAGGAAGATCTAGCTTAAGAGGCTGTTGGCGAGTGCCGAACCAGATCAGTTGCATCTTATTTGGATTCAGTGAGAGCCGATTCGAGGACATCCAGAGGTGGGTCTAGGACATTACCCCTGGACATTACCCCCTGCCATTACCCTCTGCCATTACCCCCGCCAATTATCCCCGTAGGATATTACCCCTGCCATTACCCCCTGCCATTACCCCCGGTATTTAGTATACATAGTCTATACAGTATACATACATGTATTTTACATGTATTATATTTATTATTTATTTATAATATATACATATTTAATATAATTGTTAGCTTGTATCTTGTTTGCCTGCGCTTCTGTTTAGATCACTCTAAGTAGCTGCCCCACCCCTGGCATATAATAGTCTATATATTTATATGCAATATGCATATATATTACATGTATTATATTCAGTGGCGTACCGTACGGGGGCAGGGGGCGAGTCGCCCCGGGCGGCAGTTTTGCAGAGGCGGCAAAATAGGGTTGAAGAAAAAATAACAAAAAGGATTGAATGTTGGATAAAAAATGAAAAAGTAGGAGAGAGAAAAAGGAAGAAAAAGAAGGAAGGAAAGAAAAACCGTCACTTTGGTGAAGTCGGCTTGGCTTCCGATGCCGTCCCTAAGCCTCCGTTATAAGGACGGCATCACTCTGAGAGGTCTACGTTAAACACTAAACATAATTGTAGAAAAAGGAAGCAGTTTTTTTAGTGTTAACTAAATATGAGCATATTATATTACTATCCATAATCCAAATAATGCGGCTGGATTTTTAAAAACACTAAAAATTCGCAGCTGAAGCGCAGAGAAAATCTAAAAAAACAATAGGCCTAGTAGGTGGTGCCGCAGCTACGCGCCGATATTTTTTTCATCTACCTTCGCAACTCATGCAATAAAATGTTCTATTATCTAATAATAATTATTGGTTTCAGTAAGTTGAAAATGTAGGCTACTGTAGCTAAAACGGGTAATTAAAAAATGCAGTGGATAGTGATAAATCCAGAGAAGCTGTCAATTTCATAAAATAAAATTGTAGGCTTATAAGCAATTAGATCGACTATCATCATGAAAACTGAAATCTCGAAGAGAAAATAACATATCCAAAATTAAGTGGCCAAGGGCGGCATTTTGGGCCGTCGCCCCGGGCGGCATTTCAACTCCGTACGCCTCTGATTATATTTATTATTTAATTATAATATTATATTAATATATTTGTTATCTTGTATCTTGTGTGCCTGCACTTTTTTTATATCACTCTAAGTAGCTGAATGGTTTATCCCCCCGGATACTCTACACCGGTTTATTCCATCCCGGGGGTATATTCTTTAGGGGGGATAGAATATCACGGGACACCGGCATGGCAAGATTATGCTGTATAAACTAATAAGTAAACTGAAATATATTAAAATAATATTATAAATAAATACTAAATATTATACATGTAATATATATCTATATTGTGAAGAAATGTATAGACTATTAAATGCGGGGGCTGCTACTTAGAGTGATATAGGCCTAAACAGAAGCGCAGGCACACAAGATACAAGCCAACAAATATATTAATATATATATATATATATTATTAATAAATAATAATTATAACACATGTAAAATACATGTATGTAAAGAGTATAGACTATATGTATTAGTGGCCCCAAACTCCACGGGGAAATTTTTTTAAACATGCTGCTCCACAAGGCTGCCCTTGTTCCACTTTGACAAGAAGACTAGCCTATGTGGTGAAAAAATTGAAAGATCTGAGCATGTTTTGACACTTTTTGTAGAAATCGCAAAAACCGCACGTCGCGTTTTAATAGCTACATTATAAATTAGGATTAACACCATGAGCTCCAAGCACCTTCTTTCTAAAAAAATAATCTAGATGTCAACTGTATTTCAATAACTTAAAGAATAATAAGCTTACTTACAAATAAAAAAGCTTGTTTTCAAGTTCTTTGTCTTTAGAAAATGGTTGCTGCATTAGAGGTAGTCTTTAAATTTTGTGCATGCTAACTTATATAATATATATCTATAGGCTAAAGTTTTCATAACAATTCGTTTAATTTACAATTGGATTGTTCACTATTGCTCATCATACCGCTAAATTTGCATGATTAAAGTATTTTTATATTTGTGAATCACTCCTTAATTATGAAATACAACGCATGCCTTTTCACTTTGTATAATAAACGCTTATATGTAGCAAAAACAGCAGCTATCATGGCATCAACCAGGAGTTCTCCACGATTTTGGCTGTTAGGGATGCCTAACAAGGACATTCTTGGGTCTGGACTACCAACAAATGGGGCTATGTTTCATCACCAAAAGGAGTGATTCGGGTGTTAGCTAGCTCCGGAAGTTGTATGACGGTTACAGTCTGCTGAAGAAGAATAGACTTAAATTCAAGATTTCTGCCGACTCAAAGAGGGACAGTTTAAGGTCGATTTAAATTAACTATTTGACATCTCACGAAAGGATGCAATGACTTTGATGACAAGTCAAGAGGACAAGCTCTTTCTAAAAATGACGAAGAAGATCCTTCACGTTCGTTGCCAAAATCTTGACGGACAGAGAGACTCACAAGAATTTCAGCGGCGCTCAAGCGGCTGTTCGAAAGTAAGAGTAAGTAGCCGACCAATTGCAACTAAGTAGTGTTGTTACAATTCAATGATTTGAAGCTTCTTGCATAGTTTCTTGAATAGGGCCTATTCAGACCGTGTCATCAAAGAAAAAGCAGTGGAGGCATTCAGTCGTCTTCTCTGGTATTTCACCTAGCACCTTGTGCCACCTGCTTTGTTTGATGAGAGAACAGTGAAAACATCAAGGCCACTATGGTGAAAACCTTACTTACCCACCTAATCCGCTATCCACGAAACGCCTGGACAGGAGATCCTTTGACCACCACACTACACTGGAGGCGTATATCACAAGGAGTTCTTAAAAACTGCCTGGTCTTCTTACTATCCAGGGTCAAGAACAAGCCAAAACTTTCCTATCGAAGCTTTCTGCTCTCTGACCATTGAGCCCTACATTCCAGTCGATGAAGGCTAATGTCAAACTTTTGATGTAGTCAATGACTGCGCAGAACGTGGAGTAGCTCTGATCTAGTCTCACAATGATGTAGGCCCTACTAACTAAGAATGAGTCACAGAAACAATACTTGCTGCAACTTGACTCCAGGCATCGCACAATGATTTCCTTTCCGACAAGAGCAAAATGAAATAATCGCGGTTTTCGCGTTTTCCGGCACTTCAATTACGGTTATTTATGCAGACTGGAAAACTACTTTAATAATAAAAAATATATTGCATTACAAATTATTTGCATTTAATGCACTCAGACTAAGCAGTAACAATGAGGTACGTATTTTTTATTAGGCTGTTCAAAGTTCAAAATAATAACTGCCTTGATATTCAAAATGATACATGTCTTTTGACGTTTCATACTATATAGTGTAAAAGTGTGCAAAAGGCGCGACCTCTAAATATAGTTCAATCTGTCCAAAATTTTGCATACAGAGTTATATTTTTATGGGTAACAAGGGCAGCCTTGTGGAGCCAAACATTTCCAACTTTTGTTGTTTTGGGCCACCCTAAATGTATACTAAATATCGGGGGGTAATGGCAGGGGGTAATATCCTACGGGGTAATTGGCGAGGGTAATGGCAGGGGGGGTAATGGCAGGGGGTAATGTCCAGGGGGTAATGGCAGGGGGGGTAATGTCCTGCTTCCGTCCAGGGACAGCACCCTTTACCTTTTCTGAACATATTGCCAATCTTTACACGTTCTACTTACTTCCACCTGAGACGTCTTAAGAGCAATCCGACGATCCGTCTCCTCCTCTGTCTTTACCTCTATTGCCCATGCCTTCATCTGCTCTCAGATTGATTACTGTAATTCCTTTTGGTTGGTCTCCCAAAGGTTCGTCTCTCTCCTCTTCAGTCTGTTCTAAATGCTGCGGTTAGTCTAGTGGCCCAACTGCCTCGCTCATCCCACATCTCTACTTTCATATGTGACCACCTTCGCTGGCTCCCTCTTACTGCTCGGGTTCAGCTCAAGGTACTTTCTTTAATCTACCGGTCGTTTACTGGCCAAGCTCCCAAGTATCTATGTGATCTTATCAGGCTGCCGGCCTCGGCTACTTCTCTTCGCCCGCTACGCTCATTAAACCGGCATGATCTCTTTGTCCTGCGAGCGAGAACTTCTATGGCTAAATCGCGAGCATTTGCCTTCATTGGCCCTGCACTATGGAACCAGCTTCCTCCTTTGACTCTTTCCTGTTTATTAACTGGTGGGCCAAGTGCCTCTTTTCGTTGTCTCAAGACTTCTTTCTTTTCTCTGGAGTGATTCTTTCTTTTCTCTGGGTCTTTCGCACTGGGAGCGCCTCTGATTGGTGTGCACTGCGAGAGGCGCTATATAAATTGACAGATACAATACAATACAATACTCCACTCGCTGAAAATCCCTGAGCGCGTTCACTTCAAAGTCTTACCGCTAACCTACAGCCCAAACATTACAATACTTCCCGCAATTGTTACAGTACCTTCTCTGAACACCCAAATCTTTCATGCCGTGCTTTTCAGTGGCAGCAATTGCGTATCATTTCACGTTCACTATCACCGAATGTTGCACTTGTCATTGTTCATGCGTTGGTCTGTAGTAGAATTGACTACAGCAGCGCAATCTATTTTGACTTCCCATTGGGGCGCATTGCTCAACTTGAGCGGGTGCTTCGTGCAGCCGTTAAGCTTGTTGGTGGTATTCAAAAATTTGAAAATAATAAAATATGTCTCGCAACAATGGAATCATCAATCAAACTATATTGTAACCATCAATCAAGATATTTTACAAAAGTAGATTCAGTTTATCAAGATGGTAACAAGGAAGGCCCTTAAGGGATTAAAATCCCGCTAACAGGGACACCTATTTGCTAAATCTGGGCTTAACAAAGTGGCAAAACGGTTAACAGCTTGAGTTACAAAGTTCATCAAGCAGCGCAATTATTAATCTAGCATCGAACCGTTATGCAAAAAGAAACAAACAGAAAAGGGCGACTTAACTAACAAAATAAAACAAACAGAAAAGAGCGACTTAAATAACAAAATAAAACAAACAGAAAAGAGCGACTTAAATAACAAAATAGCAGTTCGAAATGAGGCTAGTGATGTCGTCTATTAAATAAGCACGAAATAATTGTTTAAACCTTTGAAGACTGGGCAACTGTTGAATGGTAAGAGGAATGCTGCTCCAAACGCTCGGGCCAGTAAATTTTACGGAGAATCTGAGTGAGTTGGAGTGGGCATATATAGCGCGGTAGAGTTTAGAGCTCCTAGTAAGATGGGAATGTATATAAGCTCCTTGCTGAAAGTATCCTGTAAAATTCGGGGGTAAAAGATTATGGGCGAAGCGGTACATAAAAATGCCTGTCTGGAAGGTCTTTATTTGGTGGAACTTTAATAAATTGAACTCGAGAAATAAAAGACTTGTGTGAGCAATTGACGAAGCTCCAGCTACTACGCGGACACCACGCTTTTGGAGTAATACTTGCTTATGGAGTCTGGATTCATACGTAGATGCCCATACGAAATTACAATACGAGAGGTAGGGATATATTAACCCTCGGGCTACCAAGGGGTGTTTACTACCCCCCTACGTTTTTATGCATAATTTTTTTCCCATATGGAATATAATTTTTGCATTTTAGGTAGCTGTAGCAGATTCATTGGCGCACATTTTGAGGTAAACATCATGGTGGTAGCCCACGCCATTCAAAGTTATACCTGATATACCCGAGGCACCAGAGGGGTGGATACCACTCCCCTTAGTTTTTCGACTATAGCTTATTGACTATTCTTCCTATATATATAGAAGAGAAACAATTATACCATTCTTTAGAGGGAATGCAGGGCTTCCTTTGCATACCTACATCTTTGTCTTATGAAAACCGGAAGTGATCAAAATAAATAATAATACGCGTAATATGCGTGAAAAATGGCTGAATGGAAGCACTCTCCCTTTAGTTTTTGTCTATAGCGTATTCATTTGTCTTTCTGGAAGAGAAACAAAGATACCATTCTTTAGAGGGAATGTAGGGCTTCATTTGTATACCTACATCTTTGTCTTTTGAATACCGGAAGTGATCAAAATAAATAATAATGCGCGTAATCTGTGTGAAAATGGCTGAATACAGCATCACAACGTAAACCGATATTTATGTATGGATATATATGTATGGATGTACATTTATACTATATAAACATGTGTAGGGATGATTGTTTTTGTGTATCTTTTATACATAGATTAGTTTCAAAATACACATAATCTTATATCCAAAAAGTACAAAATGTACGCAATAATATAAAATATTGCTAATTAATGGGTTCCATTGTTAAAAGTGATGTAATTTCGAGGTGCATTCACATAATGTACAACTAAATATACCATTCTGTGCAGAAATGAATGCTGAATCTATTGCTATATTACAAGTTATGATATATGAAACCAAACACGAGATCCAGGGGGTGGTAACCACCACCCCCCTTGGTAGCCGATGTAACAAAAAAGCTTGGTAGCCCGAGGGTTAAGGAGTAATACAGCTTAGCTCGAATAGAGGAAGGGAGTATGTAGGAAACGCGTTTTAGTATGCCAACAATTTTTGCAATTTTTGCCGAGATATTTTTAATGTGATCATTCAACGTAAGGTGTTGATCAATGTGTACCCCAAGAAATTTGGCGGAATTAACCTGTGATATGAAAGTACCATTTATGGACAGTTGCAATGAATCGCTGGGGGACACATTTTTTATGGGAGCGAAATAGAATGTAGTTCGTTTTCTCCAAATTTAGGGAAAGTCTATTAGCACAGAACCATTCAGCTATGGAAATAAGCTAACTATTTATAGTCTGCACAAGAGTGTGATAAGATTTGTGAGAATAAAAGACATTTGTATCGTCGGCAAACAGAATGAAAGACAGAATAGGTGATATATTAGGTAGGTCATTGATATATATGAGGAAGAGTATGGGTTCAAGATTAGATCCTTGCGGAACGCCGTATTTTACTCTTCTAAGGCCTGAAAGAGCCCCATTACAGGAGACACATTGGAGACGATTATCAAGATAGCTATTGAACCAGGCTAGTTGTGTGCCTCTGATACCGTAATTAGCCAATTTTTGTAACAATATATCATGATTTACGGTATCAAAGGCCTTTGCTAAGTCGAAAAAAATTCCAATTGAATATTCATTATTTTCAAATGCATTTGAGATTTTTTCATAGATATTCATTAGAGGCATAATTATACGTAGAGCGACCCGATTGAAAGCCATATTGGTGAGGGAATAAGATGTGAGAATTTTCTATAAAGTTGTTAAGCCTATCGTACATTATTTTTTCGAAGTATTTAGAAAAGAAAGGGAGGATTGAGATAGGCCTATACTATAGTTTGCAGGATTATCCCTATCTCCCTTTTTGTAAATAGAAACAATTTTTGCAATTTTTATAGCATCAGGTACTACCCCAGTATTAAGGGAGCAATTAATAATTTCAGCAAGCTGGGAAGCAATAAGAGGTATATAAGATATAGCAATATGTAGGTCAATGTCATCAACACCACGGCTATGACTGTCATGAATTGAGTGGCTCAAATTGTTGATTTTCTCAGATGAGGTAGGAATCAGGCCAAAGGAGTGGGGAATAGGAGAGTCAAGATATTTAGTGAAGGAAAATCTAGAGTTTGGAATTTGTTCGGCTAAGGTGTGAGCAATGTCGGGGAAGAGATTATTAAAAGTATTTGCCATCGCTTCTGGATCATCACTTTTTATTCCATTGATTTTAAGCGATTCAATTTTAGCATCTTGTTCCCCCATTTTTACGATATTGCGAATAAGGGTCCATGTTTTCTTTAGATTACTACTATGCTTGCTAAATTCGACTGCATAATAATACTTTTCCGCTTTTATTCTGATTGTTTTAAACCTATTCCTGTAGGAAATGAACTTATTTTTATTAGCAAGGGTAGGATTTTTTATATATTTTAAGTGAAGTTGGGCTTTTCTCTTACTAGATTTGAGGAGCCCGCGTGTCATCCAAGGATGTTTGAACACAGGCTTTCCCTTATTCCTGTTGGGCTTTTTGGGGAAGGCTTTGTCGTATATGCGTTTGTATTCGGCCATGAACAAGTCATAGGCCATGTTAGCATCTTTATTATTACAGGCCTCGAGCATTGGAGACCAACTGGCCTCAGAAAGATAGTAACTGTTACCAAAGTTAGCCCTTCCCTCTTCATTAAGCCGAGTGTCATCAAACGAGGAGTTCTTACAATTACGAATTTCCAAATCAAAGCAGGTTAGAACAGGTAGATGATCAGATATGTCCGAAATAATAATCCTGGAATCAGTGATACTTGACCAAGCATTTGTAAAAATATTGTCAATCAATGTCGATGAATGGGTGGTCATTCTTGTGGGTCTGATTATAGTTGGAAGAAGGTTATGGGAAGACATGCTATTAAAAAATGAACTGGTGCCAGAGTGATCTTCTACTCTTAGTAAATCTATGTTGAAATCTCCCATGATTATTACATGTTTCTCCTTGTGTACAATTTTTGATAATAGTTGCTCAAGTTCAAGGCAAAATTCATCCAAACCAGAGCCTGGAGGTCTGTATATAACTCCCAACAGACAGTTGCCTTTTCCATAGATGCACGGATAAATAGACCCTCAAAAGTCTTGGGAGCCAGGCCATTAAGGGACAGATCAAGTTTCTGAAAAGTAATGCCCTCCCGTATCAGTAGTCCCACTCCTCCTCCTCTACCCGCAGTTCTATGTTTATGGACAAACTGATAACCCGCTATATTTATAGTATCCGTCAGGTCTGCATCAAGCGATGTTTCAGAGAGAGCCAAGATAGAGACAGGGAGCAGGGCTAGTAAGTCAATTATATCAGGTACTTTATATAATATGCTTCTGCAGTTCAGGTGCATCGTAGTGAATAGGCGAGGGTTGTTAATTAAAGGGGTCAGAGAATAAGGCGTAGAATAGGAACTATCCCAAGACAAGTCAGCGAAGAGGTTAAGATCAGGGTCAATATCGTTATTATTTAAAGGGGAGCGGTTATCAGCAATATCAGGGTCATTTCGGAAGACATCTAGTTTCTTATCTCCATCAATTCCAACAGTACATTTTAGGTGGGACCTCGAGCTACTATTGCGAGCAGTGCTTATAAAAACATCGTTATTTATTATACCGTTAAACGGGAAAATGTCAATTAAGCAATGAGAACACAACCATGCAACTTTCATGCGCGCCTGTTGAATCTTCAATCGTTTATTTGTTGTTTGGCTACAAATAAAAAACAGGCGCGCATGAAAGGCTTTCATCAATAAAACATTTGTAGTGGCTTTGACTTTTACATTCTACACAAGTAACAGCCTTAACTACTGTATCTATACTAAGTGAACATAAACAACAAGCAACTGATTTGTCCTTAGGCATGTATGCTAACCAGAAACAGTAACACAGAAACCGTTGATAGCAATATACAATGTGCAAGTTAAGTTTAGACTGGGTCGTGTTATGCAGTAGCGCAGAACTATAGGTGAACTTCTGGAAGCGCAACAATAGCATGCCAATCCAGTGAAAGACATATTATACATTATAAAGAACCCGGTGTCCTTCGAATTGAGACTTAGCCCAAAGAAAAAAATACAAAGTAGGCTACCGTTCAAAAAATATAATTACCCTCAAGCAGAAGGCAGCACATTTGCTTACAAATATAAAAAACCTTCAAATCGAAGACTGAACTATGGAAAAACAAACGTGAAGTACTCTCAATAAAGGGCAAAAGCGGCTAAGTCATAAAGGGCAAGTCTTCGGATGGAGATTAGGCGGATAAAGGAACTGGCATGAGAGTTCCAGATGCGACTCACCCAGATTTCTCTGGAGGGAACATCACGAAGAGATCATACTTTTGGGCAGGGTTGGCAAGTTGTTGCCACCGCCGGTTATAACCGGCCCTATTACGCTTGCCATGGCTATAACCGTCCCGGCAACAACCTCTTGGCAATAATGGCAACAACCTCTTGGCAAAAATGGCAAAAACCTTTTGGCAAAATAGAAACCATTAATTATTGTGGTAATAAAATATGGAATCTTCGCAGTAAGCTTCATTTTTTATTTCTTCTGGCTTGCTACTTTACAGAGTTGATTGATTTTAAATATATCATGCTTTAAATCAATCAAGTTTTTCCAATTAAAAATCACCTTTAGGATTTAAATAACCATATAATTTCTTCCTAATAAAAGTTTTCATATTAAGTACAGTCAATATCAAATTGTGTAATTATGAATTAGAAATTTTGCCAAACCATTGGCTTCTATACACTATTAATAAATTATACTACCAGGTAAGTATATAGAATAGGCAATGACCCTGGTTACCTGAATATTAATACTGCAGTGCAAATGGCAGTTTATTTTGGAGTAGTTGAACTGTAGGTCAGAATTTTTTTTGTCTTAATCTCATATAGTTGACTTTAACTACATTTATACTAATTGGTAATATAGATTTACTACAGTAGTTTTAATTTCCCACAGGAAACATTTATTATAACTATGCAGTCTGTGCAGTGAAAAATGATTTTCATTTGCCTTACCCTTACTTTGGAGAAAATTGGCAACAACTGGCAATAACCGGCCGGCAACAACTGGCAATAACCGGCAATAACCGGTTATTGCCACTGTCCCGGCAACAATAGGTTGTTGCCGGCATTAACCCAAACCCTGCTTTTGGGTGATGGATTCCAGACACTTGAGAGAGGCAATCTTCCTGGGTTTTTCGTCATCGGCGTCAGAGAAGCGGACAAAAGTTATTCCACCCCTGGTCCAGGTAGAGTGCAGGACCTTCTCCTTCACGAGTCTTCTTGCTCCGGCGAAGACTTGAGAGTTGTGTTTAGTTAGGTGCTCGTTGATGAATCCTTGAGAGACCTACGGGCAGCAAGAACAGCATTTCTGGTTCTACGGCTGATGAAGCGTACGATCGGACGATGTCTTTCTCTTGAAGCACCTGGCACTCGATGAGCATACGAGATGTCGGAATCACCGACTTTCACGCCCAGCTGGATGATGCATAGGTCCAGAACGGAATGGCAGCTGAGTGTTCAGTTGGCGAGGAACGTAGAAAGGGTCGAGAAGTGTCGGCTCGAGGCAGTTCATTTGAGGTTTCAGGTAGGCCGTAGATTACGAGGTTGTCCAGTCTCGACAGGTTGTCCGATTCGTCAAGTCTCGCCTTGAGAAGCTCGTTCTCAGTTTCCAACGCAGATATTTTAAGATCGGTCGTTTCGCAGTGCTTTGTTATTAGTGCCTCCGCCGACTTCGCAACCAGGTTCTCGAGTTTTGACGAGAAGGTTTCAACAAAGCCATTGAAGATACCTTCCATTATGGGTTTTGGGCTTTGCGTGAGTAGTGCGACTACTCTTTCATCTTGGATAGATTCCAGCAAATCGTCTATTTTAATGCCTTTCTTAGACATATTTCTCATTTATGTAGGTCCAGTAGGTGGATATGAGTGATGCAAAGACAGCGTACCTTTAAGTCGAATAGAAGGTGTACAGGTCCAAAGTAGGAACAAACGTTGACAATGGCGATCTTCTAACGCTGTGATACACAATAATTGCTGTTGAACGAGTAACGAGGCTAGCTGATTTTAAGGCGTAAACTCATTCCAGACGGGGGGGTGTAGTCTATGTTCGTTTAAATCAGACGATTCTCAACCAGTCTTTTCGTTAATATTAACAAATTTAATTAAAATTCATCGAGAATTAGTTAATATGGCTAACTGCGAAGATATATTGCGAATAACCGAAATAGACCCAGTATATGCCTAAATCATTCGAAATTTGCAGAGCTATCGCGAGTCGTGCATGTCAACCGGCCGTCATCGACACCATCTTTTTGTTCTCCTTCCAAAATTTTATCCAATCTCATTTCCAACCTGCTGCTGATAGATTTAAGCTCGTTGGCCATTTGGATACTGCATTGCGGCAGTCGTAGTTGCTAATGAGTTACATGTCGACGCATGCCCCGTTGCACGCAGCAATTCAGCAACCGAACCACGCGCAGTAAACAGTTAATAGTACAATAATATTAGTTTATAAGAAAGCGAGTCAAGGGGCATTAGTCGAACATGTTTCGAATCACGACGTCATTTTCGAATCAAATCGAATGCTGCCGTCCGATTAGTTTTCGATTCGAACATAATCGCAGGTCCATACTTTACAGTCCTATGTAGGCCTACTATAGGTCCTGGGCGTTGCACTTAAAACGCCCGTTGTGCGTCTGCTTTTGTTTACATTTCTCTGTCTATGTCGATGTATCTGCTCCTTTACCCTGATGCCAGGTCCTGTGGAGTCTTTAGCGTGTTTCCTCAATTATCAAACATCACTACCGTCGCTTGTTGACCCAAAAGAAAGTTTTGAGATAATGTTTTTCGAGGGAAATCTTAAAAATATAATGAAATCCTTAAATATGAAATAGCATTATGTTCATTGTTTGCTTTTTATTGTCAGCTGAACTTCGATACAAATCGAACCCAGTCTTTGTTCAGACGATCACAACAAAGGCTGCAAAAGAAGAAAACAAATCAATTCTAATATTGACGATCTTAGACAAAGAACTATTTGCTCTGAGTGCAGAGAGTTCAGAAGTTGAAGTTTACGATTCGACTAAATTAAGTTTTAGTCGTCGATGGAAGCTGGAGGAATTAATTTACCCAATGGACATGGCATCCTGCAAGAGAAACAAATGTCTCTACATCTTCGATTACAAAGGCCATCGAAAACCTAAAGAAATCTGGAGAGTTGATCCAAATGGAAATTTGATAAAGAATTGGACAACAGGAGACAACTGGGGATGGGGTCTGTCTGTTACAGATAAATCGAATGTCATTTTAACTGTTTCTGATAAAAACAAATTAAATGAATATTCGCCGGATGGACAATTGATCCGAGAAATAATTCTGTCAAAAACCGCAGATATTTGTCATCCAAAGCATGCCCTAAAACTGTCCAGTGGTCACTTCGTGGTCAGTCAGGGCTTAAGTCGTGATGATCTGCATAGAGTGTGTATGGTGGATGCGAACGGAAAGCTGAAGAAGTCATTCGGTGAAAAATGTGGATCTAACATCGGACAAATGGACATTCCAATCTATTTGTCCGTCGATGGAAATGGATTTGTGATGGTCGCTGAACAAGGGAACCATCGAGTTTTGTTGCTGGATCCAGATTTGAAATTTAAGAGAGAAATTCTCTCAGAAGAAAAACACGGATTGCGACGTCTAGAGAGGATTCTTATGGATGAGTCAAATGCTCGACTGTTTATAGCTGACAACAAATTGGACTCTAAGAAGGGGATACTCGAGGATGGGCGGATTTTGATTTTCGATTTTAAATGATTTATTAACAATTATAATTTATTTTCTTGGAATAATAAGTAAAAGTAAAGTAATTTCCTTTGATAATTTATCTTCTTTCGAAATTTCCAATTAATAATCAAAAGTAACTCTTTCAATGTTTCGTATTTAGAAAGTACCTGAAACATACAAATTTGATGATGCATCACATGAATTTCTTCTACTACATAAGATTTGCTATTTTAATGTCTATAATTTTGAGTTTCTGCAGAAGTAAGGCTTTTTTCTTTGCCTAGGCCTAATGAATATCTTGCATAGTGATAACGAGAACTGTGGCTGTGTTTGATAAGTAGGATGCGTCTCATGCGTCTCTGTGTAAGGGAACGCGCGCTTCCCGAAGATGGCTTATGGTTCATTTCAGAAATTTAAATTTCGGGCTAGCACGGCCCGTGCACGGAAAATTAAAATGGCGTAGCGCCTATTCAAACGGTTCAGCGGTGGTAAAGAATCTCACCCGATAAATTGATTGAAAAATGATCAGGGTAAAGGCCAGATACGGTCGCTATATAAAAACTAGACTATATTTACATTATAAGTGGCATTTGTAGATGATATTAGTCTCCATTCTACTGTATGTATAAAATATAGGCCTAATTGGACAAACAAATATTGCAACTAAATATTGGATTATTAATATATGTAAATTATTATTTTAGTTCTAATTGAAAGATATGATACTGTATGGCACGTGTATGGGATCTTTCTGTAACAGATGAGTCAGATGGCATTCTAGCTGTAATCATAGGCGTAACTGTCTTTTGTGACAGTTGTGTCCGGTCACCATCACTTTGAAAGTGGTTGTGATGGTCACCACCACTTTTGGGTCCGGCAATGAATATATTTTTAACTTTAACTCTAATCTATCATGAATACTTAACATCGCAATGGCGGCAAATGCTGACAGAGGCCTCCACAGTGTGTCCACATTACGGTGTACCTTACTTAGGGCCTACATATAAAATTTAGATGGAAAATGGATCGATTCATTGTAAATAGACCGCGAAAGATTAGAATTGTGCATGCAATGTATGATGTTTCGGCTGTAGACTCTAAGCTCTTACTGCAGTCTATGGTAATTTAGCGTTTATAATGACTAGTGGTAGGCCCTACCATAAAGCGTCGATTACTCACGAGAGCTGGGTGCTTGTTTGCGATTCCCACCTTGTACAAGGATATCATTAATATTCATAAACCTCAATCGCAAATGAATTATAATATGCATCAGATCAGGCTTTCGGAGCTATATTATGCACTTTCAATAACTTGGCGTGCTAATAATTATAACTAATTATAATTATTCTTTATTGAAAAAATCCGGTTGACAAACGCAACCGGTTACAATGTACACTGTACAGACAGTACAGTTATGCAATTGAAACAAGTCACAAGAACACAAATGACAGGACATAAATCTTAACTACTAACAGAACAGACAGCCTGCAGTATGATAATTGCAGGCTGTCTGTTCTGCGCTAATAGCAGCCTACAAAGCATGACCGCCTACGGATTCGACCTCGGCACCTCTCGCTCTCTATGCCAGTGTGTTATCCAATGTGCAATTGATGGCTAGAAAATTATCGGAAACATTGAGTAAAATCGAAAAATACATAATATTGTGATAGGGCTGCTTATTTTTTTATTATCCTTAGATTTTGTATACCGTACTGTGCTGATTTTTTTATTGCAACTTGGGTACCGTAAAAGTGCATTGTAACGTAGGCCCTATTGAATTTTTCGCCATTGCGTGGGTTTCAGCGTTGGACCGTTGGTCGAATAGAAGTGGAATTGACGAACAGAATTCTTGCTAAATAGGCCTAGAAGTCGGATACACGAAGTTAACGTAGGGATCATTCACAGCAATTAAAGAAGTTGTTGACAAGGCCTGAAGAGTCAATAAATTTTATCCCTTGACACGGTGACCAATTAATTGGTAAGGGCGCTCGGCCTTTAAGGCGGAGATCACTGTGTAAGGACTTCGAACAAGTCATTCACTCAAAATTGCTCTACGTCATCGATGTTCTGTCGTACGGTATTGTATGCATTTCTCAGAGATGGGCAGTAATTTAATTGGTGTAATTGAAATTACGTAATTTGAATTACAATTGTAATTGGTAATTTGTAATTTGTTGTTCTGGATCAATGTAATTTGTAATTTGTAATTGAATTACATTTTTTTCATGTAATTTGTAATTTCAAATTACATCTGTAAAATCAAATTACTTTGAACAAACTAGAACCAGAGACTCCACAACCAGACCAGTTTTGAAAGCACCTTTTCCTTATCTTGATCACCTTCACTATAGTATTTCTGGAATGAAAAATAGTAACACTGAACTCTGAATGTTTAACAAAATTGGAGTCATTGTCAGAAGTAGTAGCAACAATTTTGTCATGTGTCAGACCGAGATCATAATGTATTACATATATAAGTTGCGCTACTCCATCACACGTGTGTGATCCAACAAAAGGTCTGCATGCAAAGGCAACTGAGTTTCGCTCAAATGCACATGCATCGATCCAGTGACAGTTTACTCCCATGTAGGCCTAACTTCTGTGTTTAGTAGACCAGACATCTGCAATTAAAGATATTATTTATACAATTTAATTCTGCACTTTCTTCATCTGTGCTGGTACGCAAACTCATTATAGTTTTGAAAGCATGATTGTAAGGTCAAACAGATGCCGATTATCGGATAACCTGTTCGAACAGTTGCTACTTCTTAGAGAATATTAAATAAACAGTTTCAAACACTCGAATATAAATGAACAGTGGAAACAAAGCATGTGTTTCCTGACTGAATTTCTTGATCCCAACTATGCATGTAATTTGTAATTTGATGTAATTGAAATTACGTAATTTGTAATTTGTAATTTCCCCAAAATTTCTAAAGTAATTTGTAATTTGTAATTCAATTACATTTTTCCAAGTAATTTGTAATTTGTAATTCAATTACATTTCACTGTGTAATTTGCCCATCTCTGCAACTCTTCAAACATTAAACACAAATCATTCTCGTGCCCATCCTCTTTCTGCGTGTCACAACTGAAATTAATTAGTTCAGCGTGTAACACCAAATCAGAATCAAATTGTTCACTCTCATTGGAGTCATCAAACATGCACGATAAAACACTTTCGTTTATCTCGTCCAAACAATCCTTAGGCGTATCATGCACTTGACTATTCCTATTCGTCTCCGAAGGAAAACTCACACTTTGTGCGCTGTCATTCGTAGACTTATCCCATGAAACTTTCTGGACCACATGCTCAAGTTTTCTCGACGAAATTTGTTCTCTGCCAAAAGAAATTTTTTGAGCTTCTTCTGCTAATTTCTTTGTCTCACTCTTTACTTCTGCCCAAATCTCATCCAACTTTCGTCTATCAATGAACTCCCCTCTATTTTCAGCTTCCTTCATCCTCTCACCAGCAATTCTTGCTTCCTCCCATGACCCAAATTCTACTCTCGTTTTCACTTTTTCCACAAACTTCCTCTCCTTTCTTCTCTCCTTACACGCTACTGCCTTGGCTCTTTTCTCTTCCAAACTCTTCCAAGGACCCATTTCAAACTCTCAGTCGACTAAACTCCTTCAAAGTTCAAAATTTTCGACCGAAAACCCCTTTTCAACGCAATGAAACTATCGAACTCAATTTCGACCCAATTTCAGCGCAACAATTTACGACTAAGCCTCAACTTATTTTCGTAAAATTTGAACGGATACGCCCACTTTCAAACTTTCACCGTCAACTTTGACGCAACGAAGCCGTACATTTCCCTTTACGACTCAAATTCAAAAATCTCAACCGGAATGAATACCGTATAATGGAGACACGTAGGCCCTACTCCAAATTCTAAATTCTCTTCCTGACGCAAATTTTGTCTTAAAGAAGAGCAAAACAATTCTCGCAAAAACTCATATGTTCTATCTTCTACCAACAAATGAGAAACGAACGAACGAGAAAAAATCCCGCGAGCCCTCATATGTTGCGGGTTCCTCCTAGCTATAACAAAGCTCAACTCGTTGTCTAGTTTCAAAGGTATAATTCTCAACAAAAAGACAAATTAAAACGATACATTACCCAACCGTAGAACGACGGTGGAAGAAAGGTTCGCTTTCAATACGAAGAACGACCAACTAACAAGAAGTCTGTAACTCAGCAACGGGCTGACGAACATCACAAACTGAAGCACCGTAAGACTTGAAAATGGCACAAGCCACGAACTAACTTGACTACCATGCGACCCAGAGAAATCTCAGACAACCCGACTAGCGCGAAGGCTGAGTATCGGAGATTCTCTAACCGCCCCTTTTCGTACCTCCTTATATAGGCGACTCCCCTCGGCTAAGGAACTACTCAAGGGTAACGAATGCCCATCCCAGGACCGGTTAGGACTCAGTCCTGAGACCCTAACAATATATAAGATAGATGTTGTAGCAAAATTGCTACTTGAGCATCTTGCCGATGAACGTATTGACCCTATATGTATGGCTATATGTTGAATGATGCTTCTCTGTTACGTTAAGCTCTGCTATATGTACGGTTATGTTTCTAGTCATGCTTATATCTTAAGTCATGCTCTATGTTCCTAGTCATGCTCACGATGCTCTATGTTTTAAGTCATGCTTATATCTTAAGTCATGCTCTATGTTCCAAGTTATGCTCTATGTTTTAAGTCATGCTTATATCTTAAGTGAGGCTCTTAGATGTTAAGTAATGCTTCTTTGTTAAGTCATGCTCTAAGTGGCTAGCCTGTCTGGACAAGTCTGCGGACTATTATTCTAGTCATGCTCAATTCGTAGACACTGTCCGGGCATGTCTGCCGATGGTCTGGCTAGTCATGCCCGGAAAGTATAAATAGGGTCACCAAGGAGAGAGGACGGTTCAGTTCAGTTCAGTTCAGTTCAGTTCAGTTCAGTTCAGTTCAGTTCAGTTCAGTTCAGTTCAGTTCAGTTCAGTTGTCAGGAGTTGTCGAAGAGTCAGTTGAAGCTCAGTTGTTGAAAGGATCAGTTGAAGTTTAGTTGTCGAGAGAGTTCAGTCGAGTCGGCTAGGTTATACGTAGATACAGTTAAGGAAAGTCAGAGATAATTAGAAACTGTTGAAAGAAGCTGATAGTTAAGAGACGTTTCCTGTCGTTGAAAACAATACGTTATTGAAATCTGTGACGGTGTCGTCTTTTCTTATACATTCGGGCAGTCATCGGTGGTCTCACTCTCTCCAAGTCCCTCGCCAGATTGGGAGGGCCTAATCCTGCGGACAGATTCAACAGGGGAAGATCCAGCTCGTCATCCTGTGGTACCAGAAAAGAAGAAGAAGAGAAGGATCCATTCCATCCATCCCCTACCAAGCCTCGAGAGGACCGCTCCGAGGTTTGCCACAAGCCTGCTCCGGGGTTGCCATAGAATACCGACCCCCGGGTATCGCCACAGTTTTGATACCGAGAAGTGGGGTACCATTCCGAGAGTGCACCAACCGAATTGTCACGACTGTTGCCGAGAAAGTGAGGTGCCAAGCGACAACCGACCATCAACACAATTCCGATGGGAGACGAGGACGAAACCGTCATCTACCCGTTTCCGAGCCTTCTTGGTGGGCCTGTCGAGAGTTCCACGCCCGCCGGAGGACAACGTTCGACGGAGACGCAGCCGAGACGATATCAGCTGCTGGAGGGTATCGGCTTCGATGACCCGAGGCCGATGGAGTCGAGCGAACGGAGACTATCAACGGAACCTGCCGACCGGGGAGCGACAGACGATTCAGTGTTGATCCCGAAGCTGCTGGAGGGAGTCGGTGGCCTGCTGAGAAACCGACCCATGCCGATGAAACCGGGTCGTTTTGACGGGACAGGATCGCTGGAATCCTTCCTGTCCCAGTTCGAGGTGTGTGCGAGGCACAACCGATGGACCGCCTCGGACAAAGTTGACTTCCTACGCTGCTCGTTGGAAAAAGCTGCCACCCAGCTGCTGTGGGATTTTGGGGCTCAGCCGGACGTGAGCTACGAGCAACTGGTTGAACGCTTACGGCAACGCTACGGAACGGAAGGCCAAGCGGAGACCTTCCGCGCGCAACTTTATTATCGACGCCAGCGCGCCGATGAGAGCCTGAGCGACCTCCTGCACGACATTCGCCGGTTAGTCGTGCTCGCTTATCCTGTGCCATCCAACGAGACGACGCAGATCCTTGCCAGAGACGCTTTCCTGGAGGCGATGAGGGATCGAGAGCTCTCGCTCAAAGTTCGTGAGCGAGAGCCAAAGACTCTAGACGAGGCGTACCGCTCTGCGCTGCGTTTGGAGGCGTACCAGAGAACGGTGGATCCTGATGACCGGAGGAGACCGACGAATCGTGTCAGAGGGACGCAGGAAGCCGATGCGTCCTCCCAGATACAATCGCAGCTGGACCGGTTTCTCACGCAGCAACGTGAGGACCAGAAAAGGTGGCAACGGGAAATGGAGAATCGGATCGACCAGCACTTCCGAGAGATCCGAAGCGGTACCACGCCAGATGATGTGCCGAGGCGAGACGCTCGCCCCGGAGACCGACGCCAGGAGCCGGGTCGAAACGCTCATCCTGGAGACAACAACGCCAGAGACCGAGAGAGTTCGAGACAGGCGGTAACCTGTTTCAACTGTGGCCAGCCCGGTCACATAGCACGCAACTGTCGTCAGCCTCGACGACCCCGTGTCCGTCCGAGTGAACCGACGACGACGGAGACCGATGCAACTACGCCAGCGGAGACTGTGGCCGTCAATCACACTACGCGCCACCGATTCACCAATCGGGCAACGAGCAATGCCATCTACATCCGGGGAACGATCAATGAACAACCGAAGCTGTGCCTTCTCGATACTGGGTCAGAGGTGAGCCTTCTACCGTCTACTGCTGTCCAGGGATGTGAGGTACGTTCTTGTAACAGATTTCTGATGGCTGCTAATGGGTCAAACATACGAGTCCTGGGGGAGGTAATGGTGCCCATTAAGGTACGGGTTGGTTTGCAAATCCCCTCTAAGTTTCTGGTGTCCGACCAGATTACGGAGCCTATGCTGGGCATGGACTGGCTTAGGGAGCACCGATGCCGATTAAGTTTTGGGACTGGGGCCTTGTTTGTAGGACGCAAGCGTATTCCCCTTGTGAGAGGCAACGGGGCTGTTTGGTGTCGGCGCGTGATCGTCGCCGAGGAAGTCACGATCTCCCCCAAGTGTCAGTTGGATGTACCCGTCCGTACGCAGTATAAGGACTTAACTTCGGTAGCGCCGGCCTGGATGACAGAGGCCAGGGAAGTTCAGTCAGGAATCCATCTCGCCCGGGTTGTGGTAGGTGATGACGCAGATATGGCCCAAGTAAGGATCGTTAATCTTAACGATGACCCGGTTCTATTGGTTAAGGATCAGGTATTAGGAGAGTTGCATCCCGTAGAAGTAGAGTCCCGGGTAACCCGCGATGAGTCCCAGCGTTTGACTGGAGGGATTTGTCCCGACGAAACCTTGTTAGCGGATCTCCCTGAGGAGGTAACACCCGAGATTAAGGAGAAGTTAAGGGAACTTTTGGTCGAGTATAGCGACATTTTCTCGAAGAGCGAAGGGGATTTAGGTAGGACCACGGTAACCACTCACAAGATAGACACGGGAGACGCTCGTCCCGTGAGGCAACCCTTAAGGCGCCAGCCACTTCCGCATAGAGCGGCGGTAGATGCCCAATTAGATAGCATGTTGGAGGCTGGAACGATTGAACCCGCCGTTAGCGAGTGGGCCGCCAACGTTGTCCTTGCCCGTAAAAAGGACGGGACCTTAAGGTTTTGCATGGACTACCGACAGCTTAATGACAGGACCCGGAAGGATTCGTACCCGCTACCCAGGATCGACGAATGCCTGGATGCCCTCTCCGGTGGGGGTTGGTTTAGTACGTTGGACCTACGGAGTGGTTATCACCAGGTAGCCTTGGATCCCGGGGATGCAGACAAAACCGCGTTCATCACGCGCCGGGGTAGTTATCGATGGAAGGTGATGCCCTTCGGGCTCTGTAATGCGCCCGCGACCTTCCAACGATTGATGGACATTGTTCTGTCTGGACTTAATTTCGAGATATGTCTAGTTTATCTTGACGATGTAATCATTTTCGGTGACACGCTCCAGCAACACCTGCAAAGGCTGGGTAAGGTGTTTGAGAGGCTAAGGACTGCCAACCTTAAACTAAAGCCGAGTAAGTGCCGACTCCTGCGTAGGGCAGTTAATTTTCTGGGGCATGTGGTAACCCAAGATGGGGTAGCGGTGGATCCGTCCAAGATCCATGATGTGGTGGAATGGCCCGTCCCCCGACGACTGAGGGATGTACGTTCGTTTCTCGGGTTGTGTTCATATTACCGGAGGTTTATCCGTAATTTCTCCGTCCTGGCCGCCCCTTTGTTTGAGCTTACCAAGAAGGGTAGAGCGTTTGAATGGGATAACGCCTGTCAGGAGGTCTTTGAGCATTTGAAGCGCGTCTTAACGACCACACCTATACTGGCCCTGCCCAAGGATGAAGGCCTGTATATTTTGGATTGTGATGCTTGCGATCTGGGTATTGGTGCGGTTCTATCCCAAAGAATCGACGGAGAAGAACGAGTAATAGCTTATGGAAGTCGCCTCCTGTCCACCGCGGAACGCAACTATTGCGTTACCAGGAAAGAGTTGCTTGCGATAGTATACTTTACGAAGCTTTACCGCCAATACTTGCTGGGTCGTCCGTTTCTGCTGAGGACGGATCACGCCGCCTTACAGTGGCTGCAGCGTACCCCCGAGCCCATAGGCCAACAGGGAAGGTGGTTGGAGCGTCTGGCCGAGTTTGAATTCCAGGTGCTACATCGGCCTGGACGGAGGCACGGGAATGCTGACGCTCTTTCCCGTAGGCCATGTCGTCAGTGTGGTTTTGAAGACGGGAGTACGGTTGCTGCAGTTGTAGAGGCCTCGGAGGAGCCACCGTCTAGTCCTGAGCCCCGTCCGCTTGAAAGTTTGTTAAGCGCTCAAAAAGAAGATCCGGATCTTCGGATTGTGCGGCCATGGTTGGAAGAAGGTGCCCAGGCGCCGGATTTAGTTGCCATTTTACGGGAAAATGAGTCCGTGAAAATTTATTGGCACCAGCGAGAGCGATTGTACATTCGGGAGGGTATCATTTACCGGAAGACGCCAGACGCTGTTGAACAGTTGGTAGTGCCCCGAGCTATGAGGGAGGAATATCTTAAGCTAGCCCATACAGGGATAACTGGGGGCCATCTGGGAGTCCGAAGGACGAGGGGACAGATAAGACGCCGGGCATACTGGAACGGCTGGTCCCGAGATGTTAAACGTTTCTGTCGGTGCTGTCCGCAATGTAACCAGTACCATCGAGGTCGACCTCCTCGACAAGGTCCATTGCAGCCGTTGCCGTGCGGGGAGCCATGGGAACGTTTAAGTATTGACATCACAGGAGCACACCCTCGGAGTAGGCGTGGTCATGTCTTTATTCTTACGGTCATGGACAACTTCACGAAGTTTGTCGAGGCAATCCCCATAAGTAATCAGGAAGCCCATACGGTTGCAAGAGCTTTAGTTGAAAATGTAATTGTAAGGTACGGTGCCCCGTTGCAGATACTTACCGATCAGGGTACCAATTTTGAAGGGAACTTGTTCCGTGAATTGTGTAAGCTTTTGGGGATAGATAAGGTCCGGACCTCCAGCTACCACCCAAGTGGGAATGGGTTAATAGAACGTTTTCACCGGACGCTAAATGCCATGCTGGGGAAGGTTGTAAGCAGCCATCAGAGGGATTGGGATGAATTTCTGCCTCACGTCCTTGCTGCTTACCGAGCCTCACAGCATGAGACGACCGGCTTCAGTCCGAACTTCCTGATGTTCGGTCGAGAAACGAGAGCTCCCCTAGATCTCGTTTACGGTAGACCCCCAGGCGCCGAGCAAATTACTGCCACCTACTCAAGCTACGTGAAAGATTTTGCCGAGAGAATGGACGCTGCGTATCGACTGGTACGGGAGCACCTACGAACAGCTGCAGAACGCCAGAAACATGCTTACGACTTGCGTGTAAGACCGGCCGAATTCGCCCCTGGCGACCGAGTCTACTACTACTATCCACGTCGATATCAAGGTCGCTCGCCGAAATGGCAGAAAGTTTATACGGGACCTTATGTAGTGGAAAGACAGTGTGGTCCAGTAAATTACTGTCTGAAGAAATCAGCCAATTCGCGTCCTTTTGTGGTTCACGTGGACAAGTTGCGGCCTTGTGTTGAAGAAGGACTTGAAGAAATCAGCCAAACTGTGCCTGACACACAGGACGAAGCTGATACGTCTAACGTACGGCCGAAACGTGCAGTACGCCGTCCGGCTCGTTATTTAGAAAGCTGCTAAAATTGACGTCGTCGCCATAGCGACGGGACAATTGTCGAAATGTTGTGAACATTGGTGAGATAATGCCTTTTCTTCATTTCATTTCTGCCCTAAACCGAGGGACTTGTGTTCACTTTAACGAATAGCCCATGGCTGATGTGTCTCGAATTTTGTTTGAAGGGAATTCTTCCCGATCGTTTATTTCAGCTAAAACAAAAATGGACTGTTTAGGGGAATGCTAGCCTTGCCTAGAATGTTTAATTCGTTCTAAGTGTTGTTTTTAGGTGACGTTGGTACTGTTCAGATGACCTATGACTTACAGAAATGAGGGCATTTCTCTTTGTAGTCAGGGGAGCGTGTAGCAAAATTGCTACTTGAGCATCTTGCCGATGAACGTATTGACCCTATATGTATGGCTATATGTTGAATGATGCTTCTCTGTTACGTTAAGCTCTGCTATATGTACGGTTATGTTTCTAGTCATGCTTATATCTTAAGTCATGCTCTATGTTCCTAGTCATGCTCACGATGCTCTATGTTTTAAGTCATGCTTATATCTTAAGTCATGCTCTATGTTCCAAGTTATGCTCTATGTTTTAAGTCATGCTTATATCTTAAGTGAGGCTCTTAGATGTTAAGTAATGCTTCTTTGTTAAGTCATGCTCTAAGTGGCTAGCCTGTCTGGACAAGTCTGCGGACTATTATTCTAGTCATGCTCAATTCGTAGACACTGTCCGGGCATGTCTGCCGATGGTCTGGCTAGTCATGCCCGGAAAGTATAAATAGGGTCACCAAGGAGAGAGGACAGTTCAGTTCAGTTCAGTTCAGTTCAGTTCAGTTCAGTTCAGTTCAGTTCAGTTCAGTTCAGTTCAGTTCAGTTCAGTTGTCAGGAGTTGTCGAAGAGTCAGTTGAAGCTCAGTTGTTGAAAGGATCAGTTGAAGTTTAGTTGTCGAGAGAGTTCAGTCGAGTCGGCTAGGTTATACGTAGATACAGTTAAGGAAAGTCAGAGATAATTAGAAACTGTTGAAAGAAGCTGATAGTTAAGAGACGTTTCCTGTCGTTGAAAACAATACGTTATTGAAATCTGTGACGGTGTCGTCTTTTCTTATACATTCGGGCAGTCATCGGTGGTCTCACTCTCTCCAAGTCCCTCGCCAGATTGGGAGGGCCTAATCCTGCGGACAGATTCAACAGGGGAAGATCCAGCTCGTCATCCTGTGGTACCAGAAAAGAAGAAGAAGAGAAGGATCCATTCCATCCATCCCCTACCAAGCCTCGAGAGGACCGCTCCGAGGTTTGCCACAAGCCTGCTCCGGGGTTGCCATAGAATACCGACCCCCGGGTATCGCCACAATGTATTAAAATATCGTGCACTCAGCTGCTTTCGTTGTGTCTCATTTTTCGTCTCATTCAACAGGCAGGGGCGGGCGCATTTGTCGGGGCGCATTTGTCGGGGCGCCTTTGTCCGAGGCGCTTTTGACGGGTCACCGACAAATACACCATTTCCGACCACAGTATAATTCAAAACCGATTCCACGCATGACAAACACACAACTTGGAAAACACCACACGGGAAATAATAGCGAATTAAAATAGGGCCTGAGAACTATCTTTGGTCTCAGCACGGTGGTGTCACCCAAATGAAAAAAGTTGGAAATACTGTCTAGGTTAGCCGAATTAAAATAGGGCCTGCTATCTTTTCTGCCAATGAGAGAGCTTATAAATACTGTCTAATATTAAGTCCTATTCTAAGGTCGTATTCGACTTCTATGGGACACGGTGGTGTAGTGGTATCTTCTGTGCCCACTAATCGGAGGGTATCGGTTAAAATCTACCTCAAGCCATTGCGTAACGAGCCTGGACAAGCTGCTCACCCAAATTGTCTGTGAGGAAGGCACCTGGAAACCGGATGGCATAAAAGCCGAAACCTGCCTTTTGGAATAATGTTTCGTCGTCAGATCGTCGTCGTCGTCAAACACTTTTATCAGTTTTACTATAATATGGGCTCTTGACCGAAACATTATATTAAAGTCGGTCAATGCCTCTATAAACAGAACAGTTTTCCATGGGCTCTTGTGAAAGTAATGCCTCGAAGCCACACTGCACTAGTGTGCCACACTATCTGCTGTCTTCTATAAAGAATGTTGCTGATCTTACAGAGTGGAACTCATCTTCTTACCATGAAACGAGGTCATGACCATAACTTGGGTAGAATTAAGTCTCAGCTGGTCGCTTTTATTATTATTGTTGTGTCACTGATTATTTAAGTTTTCGACTGTGACATCACAAATAAACAATAACTTTTTTCTAAAGGTTCTTTTGTGAATAATATATATTCGTTTATTGAGAAAAACAATCTGACAAAAACGCAGAGATGCTAACATGAGTGAAAATGGATAATTAAAGTTCATTAGAAAATTTGGAATAAACTGGTAAATATTTTTATATAATAATCTGGGAATAAATCGAGAGTTGTTCTTGGGTGGGAGAGTATGGTTGCGTGCTCTACAGGTCTTAATTGGTGAGAGGAGAGGGGTCGGAGTGGAGGTAGGAGTTGGTGAAGTACATGCTTGGGTTGTGTAATATGGAGAAAAGGAGCTTCGCATCGGCTATATTGGCAAGTTCAGAGACTGTTGGAAAGGATTGTTCTAGGTAACCTAGGTGTTTAGCTCTTTTCAGGAGTTTTTCCATGCGTTCTTTATCGGAAGCCAGGGATGAGGAGGCATATAGAAGCTTAGCAACGGTAGTGGCTTTGGTTACATTATGAGGAAGGAAGCCATGGCGAGCAGCGCATACACTACAGTAGGCCTAGTATTGCCACAATATCGACTGTGACGTCACCATTAAACACAAACTGTTTCTATAGCTTTTATTGTCCAAGGAGCTGTTGGTGCTTACAGACAGGCACTCATCTGGTTGTCATAAAGTGATATTATGACACTCTCTTGGGTACATTTAAGTCGCAGCTGGTCGCCTTTCACACTAAGCAGAAGGGTGCTAATTCCTTGGTAACGCTAACTGCTCCCGGCCACACTATCTTTACAGATACATAGAGGTGACATTTTATCCATTCAATTATTATAAACAACTATCTTTGGTATCAGCCTATGAGAGACAAGTTATACTTTCTAGGCTAGTACATATTATTATTATTATTATTATTATTATTATTATTATTATTATTATTATTATTATTATTATTATTATTATTATTATTATTATTATTATTATTATTATTATTATTATTATTATTATTATTATTATTATCCATGGTCCTTTTTATTGTACTGTTTTTTCGTTCAGTATTTTAGCTTTCAGTCATTCAAGGCTACTACTCAGGAGCTGCTATAAACACGAACAGTTTTCTATAAGCTCTTGTGAAATACCTCGCAGCGAAAACACTAGTTTAACCACGATATCCACTGTCTTCTGTCAAGGGAGTTGCTGATCTCGCAGACTGGCACTCATCTTCTGACCATGAAGTGAGGTCATAACACTCAGCTGGTCGCCTCTAACTGTACATTTAACATTCACCTGGTCGCCTCTTACGGTAAGGAGAAGGTGAGAACGCTAATGATCCTGGCCACACTATAGATATATATATTGTACAAATACAGTTAGATCAACTTTGCCATACAGTTATTACAACCATCTTTGGTGTCAGAAAATGAGCGACAAGTTATATGAGTCAATTAGATTAAATTCATGTAACGGAGTGGACAGGTAACAGAGTGGACAATTTCAACATTTCGGACCACATTTTCCAACATATCAATTTCTTTCATTTAGGAGTTGAAACCTCATACTTGTTAAATACATGAGAATATTCAATGTAGATTAAAACGTATCATTTGTGTCCTACACCGTTCAAACCAAATTATTACCGCATCTATTCGATATAAACGGAAATATACACAACCACAGACGTCATAAAAATAATGGTCTGACCAATTTGCAGTAGGCCCAGATGTTGGTAAGTAGGTAGTAGTGCAAGGATTTATGTATGGTAAGTGGTAACGGAGTGGACATTATTTCATGTGACAGCTGAAAATAATGCATTTAACCATAACAATTACTGTTTGATTTAATGAACGTTTCAATGCTGTTTACGAACCACATTAAATCCTTAGAAAAACTATTATTTGTAGTCGTATTTCTATAATGTTATTGCGGCAATGTGTGAAAGTGACGGTGACAGAGTGGACATTTTCAAATTAAAACTCAACAGGTAAAATAAACAGTAAAGCATATAACCAAAATATCCACGGAGAAAATAATCTCCTCAATAGTAAATTCATAGAAATAATTGATTTGAAGAAATTTTATGGCGAGTTTGGTTAAAAAATTGTCGGGACAACAGAAATGTCTAATTGATCTAATAGCGGAAAATGACTTCCCTAGTAAATATTGTTATCCTTATCCTCAAACCATGCTATTAGATCTATATTGTTACATCATTGAATATTTAAATCGACATTGAATTGATATTTACATAACAATAGATCGTTCGTTAAACGTGTGATTTTGTATTTGTAATTAATACAGGCAATAGACTCTCATGCTACTTGGTGATAATTAATCCACCGTAGCACCGTAACTTTAGATAAGTAGTTTGATAAGTAGTTACCTACTTACCTGGTAGTTACAAAAAACTAGTTTTAACTATTTGTCATCTAAAGTAGTTAGACAGTAGTTATAACTACTCATTTTTAACGTAGTTAGGAAGTAGTTTTAACTACCAGTTAAGTAGTTGGTGCACAGCACTGGTATAAATACCCCGAATGCATTGTATTTTATACAATACAAAATACTTCAGTAGGCCTAGTATTTAAAATAGTATTTAAGCAATACTGTAGGGTGGTCCTTAGCTCCATGTAACAGAAATTTTTGATGAATTTTAAAGAAGGCACCCTTCCAACTTATTGATTTAGGTACAAAAATATGTATATTGAAAAGTTTGTAAAGATTTTATAAGTTTTAGAGGTTGCTACCGGACCGAACATATATCAAATTGTAAAAAATCTGCTGATAAAACATTGAATATTGTATAGTGTGTACTAGCCTATTCTTATGCAAAAATTCAAAAAATTCTGGTGGACATTGGTATTTACTATTTGGGTCAATACACATAAGTGAACATGAAAATGTTGAGTTCCAATTAATATTTAATATATTAATGCATCAGTGTCTTTTTGTTCCTGTCTGGATTTCTTTGACGATATTCCTTAACAATCAGCCGCAGAAACTGCTTCTGATCCTCGCTATTTGTTGGAAGCTTGTACACGAGTGCCACTCCACGCTCTACTATGTCATTCATAACTCTTATTAAGCTGGCTGTGGGTTTTTACTAACTTGCAGTTGTTATCTTTTGGCCAAGCATCAACATCGTGTTGAAGGAAACTTGATGGAATGCCTGTAATGCTGAAGAATATTCTAGTCTTTTCCCTATAAAATCTTCCAGTTGCTTCGAGCTCATCAATGTTCTCTTTTGAGAATGTTGATGCCAGTTTTGTCCAGAGCAGCAACCATTTGGTGCTTGGTATCATTGGAGTCACAAATGTCATGAAAGTATGCATAAGCCAGCAATTCCTCCGAGAGATGCCAGAGGTGACACAGAAATGTTTTCATTGCAACCTCTGTAATTGCGCTATATTTTCTCTTTGTATCTGCCAGTGTCCTGCAAGCGTTCCAGGTCAATTCGAGAAGCAGATGGTGCATACGGTGCTTGAAACAAGACTTTGACATACAGCATTAGAGTGAACAATCAGATGCTAGCTATCCTCTTTCTTCTCTTCTTGTCAACTTGAACTGTCTCTTGAAAATCCAAATCGTAAGACTGTAAATACTACAGGCCATTCACCTCGCTCTTTGTAGTCCAGCTGGTGCCCTGAAAGGTATGCCCCTGGTAGGCACTCCGCCCAAGACGGTTATGGTCAGCTCCACCAGTTCGCGATAGTCGTCCGTGGTTGGTATTGTTGAATTGATTGACTCTCAGCAAAGCAATAATCTCTTCATTCACAGGAAATTGCACCATGAAAAACTCATCGGCTGTTACTGTTTCCTAATTTGATCTGTCTATAACTGCCAGCGTTTCTGGAATCTCTTGAAAATCATTACCGGTATGTCTGGACCTTTGGATGGATCACGAGAAAGTATGACCAATGCCTCCACATTATTTCTAGTATGAGATGGTGACATGCACACCACAACATATTCTTGTCAAGTGTCTGCTCCAACAGGATGCAGCCAGACACCATTTTTGGTCCAATGTTTACTTTCCTTTTATGTACAGCACTGTCTCTCTTCTTGCCAAAGTCCTATCAACACAACACATCTTATCTGGGTCCCCTGCGTGGGCTGTGTTAATAGAAACAGTCTGTCCCTTCAATGCTGCTATTTGCAAGGTTTGGGCATGTGCAATGTCACACAAATCCTGTAAACCTGATTCTCATTCTTCTTCTTTATTCTTTAGCACTTCTGGTTGTTTTGATTGTTCTTATTTCCCTAATTTTTAATAGTTTTTGAAGAAACCTTTAATTTTTCTTAGAAAGCGTTGGATGTCTTTGCGCAAACTTCGAGAACATGACTGGCTATACGGAATTGTATTGTATTGTATTGTATTGTATCGGTCAATTTAAATGACAAGCATCTGCTACTAGGCCTATTTGATTGGTTGTTTTATACAATCGTAAAACACTGTCAGGATTTCTTCTTTGCTTTGTAGCTTTGTATTACTGAATGTATTATTCATGACCTAAGTCACACACGTGTCTTTGTATCTTGTATCTTACAGTGTAGCCAATTAGCTAAACCTTATTCTAGACTTTCCTGTCAGCTTAAAAGGTACTATTTCATGATTGTTTTGCTAATTGATATAATATATTCGTTCGTAATGACATTTAACATAAGCTAGCGCAGAGAGCGCCTCTGAATAGATATCTCGAAGGGGCGCTATATAAATGTTCAATTACATTACATTACTATACTTGCAAAGATCAAATTGACTAGATACAAACCATGCCAGTCGTAACATTTTATGGCATAATAATTTACAAGCGTCAATAACAATGACTATTCGCTTGTATCAATTACGGCTCAATGTTAGCTGTCCATGGCAAACTTTCAGAGCCGGTAGCGACCTCTAGATATTATTATTTTGAGCTGAAAAAATTACAGAATTGTTTTCTCATTCATAGAAACCAAACTAGAGGGTGCCCCATGAAAAAAGTCAAAGTTGATATCTAAGGACCACCCTAAGCAATAGTTCCTAATGCACTTTTCATCACTGGTCAAGGCTTCATAAAAAATCTTCATAAAAAGGTCATAATTGGGACCTTTCCTTTTAGGTGTAATATAGATCGAAGTGCAAACTCGTGGTCCAAAGTGTACAAAGTCAACGGAAAAGCAGCTAATAACTTCATCAAGCAATCGAAGATCTTCGAAACAGAACGAAACCAAGGTAATCAACTGTTGCGCAGCAGTTACAAAATTCATTTATTGTTGCAAACATTCATTCATTCATGTGTTAATAAATTTTTTAATTCTCTCGTTTATTCATTCTTTTCTTAATCTATTAACTTATTTATTGCTGATTTAATCATATAATCATTAATTCAGTTGTTAATTAACTCAGCAGTTTATTAATCTATTCTTTGATTCGCTTTAATCAACTAATTCAACAATAATCACTCATTTACTTGTTAACTCGTTTATTCATTATTATATTCATTTGTTAATTAATGGATTACATTTTCATTCATTCATCAGTTAATCCACACTCTAATCCAGTCGTTTTTAGCATCTGATATTATAGTTCCTAATATTTGAACTCCTCTAGATTGAACCGAGCCATCTCAAGCAGTTCGTGAAGGTTGAACGATTTTGCGACAAGCATTTGTGGACAGACCGTTGCAAATATCATACCGACCAATCACATGCGACTTCAATCTGGAAACAACATCGGTGTAGAAAATAAGCAAGCACTTCTGGACAGACCGTTGCAAATAATTATATGCCCGGAAATGTTTGTGCTAAATCTTCTTTGCAAATTTCAAGGCGTGAAAGACCGAAAGCAGTGGCGGAAAAACCGTAGTTTACGTTACCAAATTATTTTCATGTCTTCAATGTACTTTTCGTTGGTAAATGGGCAGTCTACCAATGTCCATGGTAACTGTCATCAATCCAACTTCCAATTAAGCAGAAAAATATTTTCAACAATCCAACTTCTATTTAAGCAAAAAATTATTTTCGTCAATCCAGTTTCTATTGAAGCAAAGGCTTACTTTCATCAATCCAGCTTCTATTTACGGAAACAATTATTTCCATCAATCTATATATATATATGCAACGAATTAGTTTGATCAAACTAGTATCAATTTCGGCAAACAATTATTTTCATCAATCCAGCTTCCATTTGAAATTGACCACATCGCATGTGATTGTTCGGTATGAAAAGTCGCCTGTGAATGGAACTTCTTATGTCAAACATGCAGGCGCAGTGATACACAACACAGTTGTGTTGTAGAAAAGACACCGAAAGCTTTGGATAAAAATAGATGCCAACAAATTTACATCCTGGTTGATGAGACAAACACGGATGAAGACTGTATAGCCTACTTTTTATGGATCGCTATGCATATGTTTCTGTTACATCTGTGGCCGTTTCTCATTGGCAGGAACCTCTTATGTGGTTAACATTAGTAATTTGAAAAGCATCGTTTAGTGAAAGAAGTAGTTTCTAATAGGGGTCTATAAAAGTCCTTCTCGTATTATTCATTTCTGTACGCGAGCTCAATGGGCTCATGCGTAGAAAAACACAGGCGAATCGATAACGAAAGCAATTATAGTAAACAGCTGAAACGTAAATTTCGATTTTCTACTGCGCACAAGAGAGGTAAGCGGAAAAACAATTTTATTGGTAACACTCACAGAGAAAACATTGACGAAAAAGAATTCATATAGCTCACTTCGAAAGCAACGAAGGGTGTGCGCATAAATAGGCTACGTAAAACATCGGTCGGTCCTGTTCTGATAACTTTTGCTATTCCACACTATTGCCAATGCGATAGTTCGATTCCTTGACCTTGATAGTATTACAATGGACATTTCATTTGTCATTGTAGCTTCTTATCTATGGGCTCAAATATACACAATGTATTGTTTTGGCGGCCATATTTCCACAATTAGGCAAATATCAAGCCTCAATTCCGTGGTAGAATCAACACTTCATTTCTAATTGGAGCATAATAATGAGAAAATATCTTCTATAAATACATCTTCATTATGAACGAAAAAGTAGTAACGTCGAGGCCGAAGTGGGGTAGATTTCTACCCCATGACACTTTGAACTTAAATAACTTTCTCAGACAACATGACATGATGATCGTTTTGGTGTGGGAATATGTCGGGGGTGTTAACTTGTAAACATGTGAAACGTCAAGTTAAATCTACCCCACTTCGGCCTCCGAAGGTTAAGCAGCTGTTGTTATTTGCGATATGATAGGAAGCAGAAACCAGGTCACTCAATTGCATATTAGGCTAATCCGATTTAGGTGGTTCTTTTAATAGTCAGCATTATCACATATGTCAAGAAAGTTGGTTCTTCGGTGCGATATCTTCCAATTAGCATAACAACACCTTCTTCGTCATCGTCATCGTCATCATCACCATCATGCGCTTCTATGGAGCGTTGTCATTTTCACGATTCCTAGTAGAATGGAGAAAATTATGTAGTAGTGTCTAATGAAAGCAGTTTAATATTTTATGGTATCTATGTTTATAATATTTAACTTAGCCTAATGGATTTATTTTAATGCAACAGGTGGACCGAATAAAGCTTCGTCCAGTACAACAGTAAGATTTTGTACTATTCAATTTTTCAAATAATAATAACAACAACTTAGACAACATCATGAACTCTTTGGCTCTCACTTGATTGATGCGAGCATCGACTAATGCCTTGTGTCTTAGGATGACGGATCTGTTTAAATCTGTCGATTGAAAAACTGTTAATCTGTCATAAATTGACAATGTACTTAAACTCCTTATAAGGACGAACTAGTTGTAAAAATAATTGCTTTCAGATGAAATTTCTACTGAATGATTTAACAATAGCTTGGTATTTACCTTTTATTATAGGTATCAATGACGGTTCACCTGGCCACAATTAAGCCGGCGTTTTAAACTTAACCCTCATGCCGCAACCTGGGGTAATTTTACCTCATCGCAGTTTTTAAAGTATAACTTTTAATCAGCAAGAAACCTGACAGATATACCGAAAATTCCCTTGGCAGCTTTCCGCCTTAATATATTTTCCCTAAAACGGTCCTGGTTTCAAAAATTACTCTTGCGTGACGCCGTGCCAAATGACGTCGAACTTTGACGTCATAGTTGAAACTGCATTGATATTGCAAGTTATGATTTTGGGAATTATTTCTTGTGGAACACGTCACATGACGTCAGTCGCCGTGATTTCCAACTGATCGTTTATATTTCAAGAGCCATAAGTCTTAGAAAGGCGATCTATGCGTCCAGACTAAGGGTTTCGACGGCAATAAATTAAAAAAATCCATGTTAGACAACCTGCAGTAATTATAAACAGATCAGGTGATGTGACGTCACTCGCCGTCACGTTTCAAGTAACCGCAGCCAAAAGAGAGACGAGGGTTATGTGCTACTAGGGATTCGAAACACACGTTGCTAACACTCTTGTCTACTTACACTCCATGATCAGATTTCTATAACAAGTAGCAGGTCTAATGGGCTGTAACAGGTCAAATGAATTTGACATTCAAGGTACGGTAAGTCGATAGTCGTAGAGAGTTTGCTATGCCTTTCTTCCAGTGATGACAGCGTGTAAAGATTAATAGGGCAAGTCTTCTTTAGAAAGAGCTGTAATCCTTCCACAAAACAAAAACCATAATCGCAATTCTATTGCTTGCTGTTCCTGATCGTACAATGCTGCTGTCTCCTCGGCTTGACCTCCACGGATTTTGACCTGGCACCGAAACTAACAGAGGAGTTTGCCTATTGCGGACTTGATTTGATATAGCGCCGGTGAATAAGCTGGTCTCCCTGACGTGGCTTTTGTAAACGCTGATAAATTTTCGAAGATTTACATTTTACATTACATTTTACATACCTTTTGGAAATTTTTGCGATCCTAAAAACCACGAAATAGACGCCAAACTAGAAGCCAAACACCGCTGTAACACTTGTAGCGCCTGCGAAACCATGGATTAAAATTTGCAGATGAAGTGACCCAGAACAAACAACGTCATCCGATGGTTGTACAATGTTTGGTAAACCTGCTTGGATTCCGCGACCCAAAAAACTATGAAATAGACATGATGAACCTCATTCTAACACGTGTAGTGCCTACAAAATCTAAACGTTTACTGCAACAGGTTAAGTGACTTTGAACTAGAAATTCATACGATGGTAATCCGATGCTGACCATGGCTCTAGTTGATTTTCTCAACCCCGAAGAACCTATTTTAGACTGTTAATTTCTCTTTACATCTCACAGATACTCAGGTATTCAAATTTGAACGTCAAACGACCTTGAAAATGAAAGTCATTTGTATGTACTACAATACTAGAAATAGCTTCTTTGACTTTTAATAGTGACTTTAAAGATATCGCTGATCATTTTCTTTGAGCCTTATCCTCTTTACGCAGCCAAGTCCATCACTCTAACCTGATATATCACAAGAAACTCGCAACTTGTTTAAAGAAAAAATTAAATAAGATTATTCGCTAAAAGTGCATTTTAGCGTATTTTATTAATAGTGGAGGTAGAGTTGTATATTAGCGTATTTAATTATTTCAATGATTTTCATGATTACTGTATTGAATCCAGCTTCTGCTTTCGCAAGATTCTTTTCATCAATCCAACTTCTATTTAAGCTAAAATAATTTTCATCAATCCAACTTTTATTTAGCAAGAATTCTTTTCGTCACTCCAACTTGTATTCGACCAACGCTGAAACCCATACAATGGCGAGTCATAACTTATACGACGCTAAACTACACGCTTTTTCATCAATCCAGCTTCCATTTGAGCAAATAACTACTTTCATCAATCCAGCTTCCATGTAAGCAAATAAGAATTTATTTTTATCAATCCAGCTTCCATTTACACAGATACATAAGAGAACTAATAAAATACGTAAAAGACTTACACGTCCTCACTACTCCACTAACCGTCTTCAACAAATTTTAAATCTTGAATATGGTGGACTTTTATACTTTCAAATTCATATATTTATTATGTCAGGCAAATATACGAAAACTGTTCTTTTACTCGATTTCCTTGTCGATTTTTTTGCAAATAAACGTGCAGAGTCATTTCTCAGCTCACCCTAATCAAGCTATACAACCTAATTACAATCTTGAAGGCAGAGGACTTCCTTACTTTTGTCATTGTGTTTATTTACATTCACACATGTTTACACCAAAGTCATTTGAAATCTTGTTGTCTAAATTTACTTGAAGCAACTTAATCTTTGTTTATGTTTTATGTCTCCTTGTCCATCTTTCTTACGCAGACAATTTCAAAATTTTGGAGTGACTGATTTCCTGTATTTTTTATTTGTTTGTATGTGTGACTTTAATACCATTTGTACTATGTATGCATGAGCACTTGTTATAGCGCCCCTTCAAGATTTCTACTCAGAGGCGCTCCCGACTACAGCGCGGACTCTTAATCGGAGTTTCACGCCGAAGCGCATGAGCAATTACGAGTGAAGGACTTGCCTAGGGTCCCTACGCGACGGCTTGAGGTGGATTCGAACCCACAACCCTCCGGCTGCAAGGCACCGAACATACCCATAAACCCCACATTAGGCCTACCTCCCAGGTGTCCCTGACCAGCGCGACCTTTGGCCTCTTTTGGGTCTTCTAAGTATCCATACTTGTCTACCAATGTACTTAAAGAAATAGTTTACTTGTTCTGTTTGGTTACCAAATAAAAAATCAATCAATCAATCAATCAATCAATCAATCAATCAATCAATCAATCAATCAATAAATACGCATGTTGATGAGATAACCTTTTAGTCTGTGAACATGTATGACCTTCAGCACAATATACTGAAGCAGGGAAACATTCTGGTTTCATGAATCACTCAAACGGTGATCAGGCAGCCGACTGTGGATGGGGTGAGAAACTAATAGTTCGAGGTGATAATGATATTAGAAAAACATTAGTGTCTCGCAGAGGAAGCATGAAGAATAAGTAGAGTATACACAGTACACTTGATTGAAGATCATGAGATTAACTCTGAGATGGAACATGAATATGGGCGAAAGAAATAAAAACTCTAAATCTCGAATCAAACTGCGCTATTCTACCATCGGATGTGATTCGCGACCTCGGTGTTCTGCTAGACTGCAGCCTAAACATTTCTCAGCACATTTCTTCTGTCGCCAAAGCATGCGATTTCCACCTTCGCCGAATCCGACAGGTGAAACGTTGCCTCGACGAAACCTGCCTTTGTATCCTCGTCCAAGCTCTCGCCTCGACTACTGCAACTTTGTCTTATCCGGTATTCCTTCATCGACACTGCAACCTTTATCCTCAGTTAGAAACATTACCGCTCGCCTAATAAAAGATCTTGGTCCAAGAGATCACATCACACCTACACTGCAACAACTTCACTGGCTTCCCATCTGCGCCCGTATCGCCCTCAAAATCTTCCTCCTCATGTATCACATTCATTCTGGAACCTCTCCCTCATACATGGCATCCATGGTCATGCCATGTTCTGTTTTCAGTACGAGAGGACTCCGATCATCGAAGCGAGGGGATTTCATTGTACTCCGCACAAATCGGATGTTTGGAAACCGTGCTTTCTCCGTCTCAGGACCCTCAGAATGGAACAGTCTTCCAACTTCAGTTCGACAGTGCACTTCTGTTTCCCAGTCTAAAACAAAATAATATTATTAAAAACTCATCTGTTCTCACCTTGCACTATGACTAAGAATGTAGCGAAACGCGCTCTCGTGCAAGACCTGTCTTGTTAAAGCGCGCTATAAATTTTCATTTGTATTGTATTGTATTGTAACTTATAACCTTCAAGGACATAATAGATATAAATTATGTACGAAACCGAGAGATTTTTTAGATTAAAAATCACTCAGTTCGTGAGTTGCAATCTTTTGGATCACTAGGAATTATCGCTTTGTCAATGGAATCAACATTATGTTAAAATTATACTTTGAAGATTTGGCAACGAGGTAACTCTTGTTAAACGCAGTGCTTCAAGTCTTCTGAACTTTTGAAACGCATGTAGGGCCTAGTTCCAATTTACTTATATGTTATCCTCATAGCATCCTAGATAAGCTATTCGTCATATCTAATATAGTTTTCAAGTGTTAATTTGCATCTGTTTGCATTTCAGTTGTACGATCTTCCACTGGAGATGATGGACATTGTCTTACAAAAGTCATATCTACATTGGATATTGAATTTATCAACAAAGCAAAGAGACGAAGAAGTTATCAGGTCTCTAATATCAGTCGACGTTTGCTTTCATCGAAGAATTATCAGACAACGGTTCAAGAAGGCAATCTGGCGTTACCTGAAAGGTGGTATTTCTTCAATGTATTACTGCCAAACGTATTTGAGTCATTTTCCGGAAGCATGATATATATATATATATATATATATATATATATATATATCATGCTTCCGGAAAATGAACTATATATTGACTATATATATATATATATATTCGTTTAATTGTGAAAAACAATCTGACAAAAACGCAGAAATGCTTACATGAGAGATTGAATAGAAAATAAAACACAGAAGTAATAATAAGGTATAGTAATAATAATTTAATAAAGTAGCGGCAGCCATAAACAGGCGCCCAGTCCTGGTGTAGGACTAGCAACCTGGAAGGCGCCATCCGTCAGGTTGATGATGTTAAGTGTTAGAGGTAATGGTGTGTTCAAGGGTAACCGGTTGATGCCGCAAAGGTGTCGTATTCGAGGTATAACGGTAGATATTAGACTCCTGTCATGATGTTTGAAGCTACATATGGTTGATGTTATTGTTATATGTATTGTCCAATGCTGTGGGCCTGCGGAGAAGCACTTGGAAAACGCGGTTGTTCGTTTTCAACACATACAAAGAACATGACGTTATGAACATTTATTATTTATGAACATAAATCCACTAATGCAACAAGTGAAGCGTTTTCTTTCAAATTACATTTTTTTTCTTTGGAACAAATCTTGAATATGTCCATTTAACAAGTTAGATTTAGTTTTGAACTAATATGTAAACGCAGGGTGAGAATTGCCGGGGGTTTGGGGGTTCAACCCCCCAGTCTTTCTTAGAACCCCACAGTAAAGTCTACATTTCACACAGAAACTGCACATAGATCAACGTCTAACACTCCCCCCCGGTTATTTTTACAAAATTCTCATACTGTGTAAATGTAGTAAGCGTTTGGTAGAAAAAAATAGCCTAACAGCCCTAACTAATATATTTGTCCACTCCGTTGCTGTATACATATGAGATTATGCTTATATAGTGTACAGCTTATGTTGTGTATCTTTACATGCCAATATGTTTTCAGTAGGCCTATTAATATTTATAAAATAGAAATAAAAGAAATATGAATACATACGATTAATTGGGTTTCATCACAGTTTTATTTATTAAAGAAAAGTCGACTCCGTTACGGAAACAGATGGTAATCAATGTTACGTTGATTGAATTTTGTGGTCAAATAACTTAAAAGAAATCACTTGAGCCAATCATTTCCAGTGATCGAATAAACAGAAAACACAAAATATTTATGGTTTTGTCTTAAAAATCGGTTCACAACGTGCAAATACCACACCATTTAGGGTATAATAAGTCCACTCCGTTACAATCTTCGAGTGTCGAGCACAATTTTTCCACTCCGTTACAAAGCTGTCCGCTACGTTTCCAAATAAATGTTAACGGAGTGCACAGGTAACGGAGTAGACAAATTGTGCAACAGCACGGTAAATACCATATAATCGCTGATGCGTCCATATCAAACGTCGGGTAAAATCATTATATTGCTTACAAGCGTTATAATTATTGCAATTTTTATTGCAATTAAATGTTTTCATGATCTTTGCAAATATGCAGTAATGGAGTGGATATTTAATAAGAAAACATACATATTAGGTAGGAAATAAATGAAAATTAATAAGAAATTTGTCGTACCATTCAAATCATGTGTGAAGAAATAATAACTCACTCAGCTCTTCACAGAAGAGATGAGTCAAGTTGCGCGACCAACAAATTGAATGGTTCTGAGATACGAGATTATTTTAACATGGTTACAGAGTGGATACAAAATTCTGGGGACAAGTTTAAAAAAATTTCTTGTAATTGTACTGAAAATCTGGTTCACCAAGTTGTATTTTAAAACATACACGAATTATCATAGATAACAAACATGTTTTTTTGGCTAAATACAACTCATTTTGAGTTGTATTTAGGCAGCAGCTTGCGAAGCTAGACCTTTCTACCATTGCTGCAGACTTCCCTCAGTTTGTCTTTTCCTCCGCTGTCCGTGACCTTGGAGTTACACTGGACCAAGAGTTAACCTTTGCCCCACATATAAACCGCCTCTGCCGTGATTCATACTATCAGTTACGCCAGTTTCGCACTGTTGTTCGCTCACTTACTTCAGACTCAACCGCTACACTCATCCACTCTTTTATCACTGTCCGACTTGACTACTGTTGCTCACTCTATGTTGGCCTCCCAGCTTGTCGGTGTGGGTGCCTGAACCGGGTCCTGCGCTCTGCCGCACGCCTTTGCGGACGTATCCCCAAATTTGGCCACGTCTCAGGTTATATGCTGGATGTGCTTCATTGGCTCCCTCTACTGCAGCGGATCTCGTATCGGATCATCGCTTTGGTCTGGCGGTCCTTGCTGGGCCTAGCCCCTGCCTATCTACGCGACCTCTGCTGCCCTACCTTGGGTGCTGCGGGTCGTCGCTCTCTCCGCTCTACTGAGCGGGGCGTGCTCATGGTCCCTTTTGCCCGCACAGCTACTAAGCAGAATCGGGCCTTCTCAGTGGTTGGCCCCTCCCTCTGGAACGGGCTTCCTTTGATGCTGCGCTTGCATCCCAGAATCCACTCTGAATCTTTCTATACTTGCCTCAAAACTGTCCTTTTCAGCCGTGCTGTGGTCGGGAGGCATATTACGAAAGTACACATGGAAATTGATCCAAGGGATTCCCGCGGCCAATCAGAAGCCGCCATGTCAGTAATAACATTCACTGCGTCATGAACACTCATGATCCTAGCTATGCGCCTTGCCTAAATCAGTAAACAGTGAACTCCAGTTTGTAAAAACAGTTCGAATTTAAATTGATTAATTTCGAAATGGCCGATTATATGAAAACTTTGCCCGCCGATTATCAATAATATTATATTATAATAGGCTATCGGAGTTCACTGGCGACTACTCTGACGTGGAAAGTCATTATAAAACGGTCTTTCACCTAGCTTTCTTTGAGAAGCCGCTATTGTGTCCACCGAGACAGCACTACCACACAAACCACGACATTGGCCTTCTCACATAAATGTTTAATTGTGCCATTTATCGATTTGATTGTATAATTCTAATTTTAAATTTCACTCTACACGTTAATACAAAGTTTTGACTATCGTTGGAAGGTCGAAGGTGACTTTACCGTGTGCCACATTACCCTTCGCACTTTCTGTCTCTGGCTAGAGGCAGATGAATATTCATGATTATTCATTAGGCAAATTCAAACTCATCCTCTGAATGGTCGCGAGATTCCCTTGGATCAATTTCCATGTGTACTTTCGTAATATGCGGTCGGGAGCGCTCCTGAGTAGTAACCTTGAAGGGGCGCTATATAAAACTTTGTAATGAATGAATGAATGAATGAATGAATGAATTTTGAAATTATAGACTAAAGCAATAATATAGCCTATGGACGGTATCGCAGTGGAACATTTTAGATTCAAAATAACTTTCAATAAATTGCGTTATTGCTTTTAATTATTCTCAAATGTCTTAAATTGTTGATTGATCAGAAACATTTCAATATCAACACTTAGCATAATAAGACTAGGCATTGATTTTCGATTAATGATCGGGGCAGCTGAATCGTTAGTTTATGCATTTACTGGAAAATGACTCATTTACCTCGACGAAAAGCAATTACTTAGATAAAATATTCTAATAAAAATATGAAACTTTCGGAGTGTCGTAATCGTAATCGAGTATTTATATAGCGCCACTCAAAAACAGAGGCGCTCCCGACCCGGGACAGTGTCTTTACTGGTAAAGAGAGAGATTTTCAGGCGCTGGCGGAATTGTTCAAAAGAAATAAAGAAAAGGTCGGCCCTGAGGGATTGAGGTAACCGGTTCCAGCTAGTGGGACCAACAATAGCGAAACTCCTAGACTGGGCCCTAGAAGTACGCACCCGCGGGACAACCAAATAACCGCGGGCCGAGGATCGAAGGGAGGAACGACTGGGCAGAGAAGATACTGGGGTACAATGATCCCTAAGATAGTAAGGAGCAGAGCCAGCAAGACAACTTCGCATGAGGGAGCAGACCTTGAATTGGATGCGCTGGCGGATGGGGAGCCAGTGAAGAGAGTCACGGATAAAAGAGGATATAATATTAAGGTCAAACGTTGCAATGCCCCCTATAAGGAGGCCGGACCGTTTAGGGTGGCCTGAAGTTTGGATGTATTTGTAGAGGAGAGACCAATGTAAACCGCATTCCCACCATCAAAACTGAAACAGATCAATGCATGGATAGCGTGCAGTGGGAGTGATTGGCGAATTGCACGAAGTTGGCGTAGGTAGTAGATGCAGGAGCGAGAGACACTATTGACGTGATCAGACAGAGAGAGGACAGGATCAAGAATGAAACCAAGATCACGGACAGAAGAAGAGAGATGTGTTACAGTACATTAGGGTGTAGTGAAAAAATATTTGTTGGAGCAAACGTTTTCTAATAGTGATGAAAAGTTGCAAGTATGTTAGAGTAAGTAGTGTGCAAAATATTTTTGAGTTTGCTTTGTGTCTTCTGCCCTCTACCGGCGGGTATATTTTAATATGTGAAATTCTGTGGAAACACGTCAATGTTGTGCATTTTTCTTGAGCTGTGGGCGAATCTTCAGATTTATCGGCCATATCAGATCAGGCAGTTGCGAAAATCGCATCTGGTGTGATAGGCTACGGGATTGTGGAAGCGTAATGCCCAATGAGTGCAGCGACGTCATCACCAGGAACAAAATTAGGAGAGAACGAAAGAAAGTGCCAAAGCTCTGCTAAAGCAGGGTGTGCCAGTATGACTGCGTTGATATCCTTCGCATTTATTTTAACGGTCGAAGGGACAGAACCTTAGTTCACGAGAAGGTGAACGGAAAATTGCATCGTAGAGTTCATTAATTCATTTCGGAAATTTATATAGCGCCTCTTAAAGATGCCTAATCAGAGGCACACCTCGCCCAGCCACGGCTAAAGATGAAGGACTTAAGCAATTAGTAGAAAGCAGGTGGATTATTCAGGTGCAGTAAGCGGAGGGGCAGATTGATTGATTGATTGATTGGTTGATTGATTGATTGGTTGATTGATTGATTTAGTGATTGATTGAGGGGCCAACAAACTTGAAAGCTCGATTTTGTCTGACCGAAGAGTGTGCCCGAGTGACAAAAGACAAAGAGCTCATCCTTAGCTCTAAAACCAATGAAATGTAAATAATTGGGGGGGGGCAGAGGGTACCTGTTTCTCCAAAGCTCCGACATAGGCCTATCAGTCCCAAACACCAAGGTTCTGTCCTTTCGACCATTGAAAGACAGGATGCGAAGGACATCAACGCAGTCATACTGGCACAACCTGCGTTAGTAGATCTTTGGCACTTTCTTTCGTTCTCTCCTAATTTTGTTATATGGTCAGGAAATGAACATCGACATGAGGCAGGAGTCGACTTCCTATTGAATAATCAAGCCATAGACCCCATAAAAAGGGTACAAGCCAGTTAATGAAAGAATGATGGTGGCAAGATTCGAAGTCAGACCATTCAACATAACGATCACCAAATATAATTACGCACCCACTGAAGAGAGCTCAGATGAAGACATTGAAAGCTTCTACAGCAACTTGACAACAACGGTAAAGGAAGTAACTAAGCGAGATGTGCTAATCATCGGAGGAGACTAGAACGCGAAGATTGGGAGAGACAACACGGGATGGGAGAAGCGTCAATGACAATTTCACTTTCAAACTATGTAACGTGTACCAGACTAATAGTCGTACTACATTTCTTCCATAAAGAATAATAAACACCAATGTTCTTTGTCCTTGCACTGCACCGTACTGCATCATACATATTCTATGCAGAAGCAACACTGCAGTGTTAATAAAATAATAAGCAAACATCGCGTTGAGTTGTTGATAGTGTTCAATGCGGAAGATAGTTGCGTCGTTGCTGATTTTTAGCTAAACTTTTTAGTTAATAATTAAAAATATTAGTTAAACTTTGGTTTTAACTAAGCTATTTCTGTAGTTAAACTTTATCCTTAACTTAAAATGTGTAGTTTAACTTAAAGTTATTAACTTGTTAGTTAACTTTTGCCCACTACTGGAGCAAACAATCCCAAAACAACAAAGGATAAACAAAAAATGGATCACGGCAGAAACTTTGAGACTGGCACAAAAGAAAAGAGAACTAAAAATCAGAAGAAACAACTCTAATGCAGCGAAGGGACAATACAAGACAAAATGCAACGAGGTACGGAAGCATCAAGATAAAGTCAAATGGCTCGAAGACCAATGGAAAGAAATAGAAAAAACCACGGAGAGTGCAAGACAAGGAGATGTACAAGATGATTAGGAATATCAACATAAGATGGCAACGAAAACTTACAGCGATCCAAAACGAAGAAGGCAAAGTATTGAAGAACAGATAAACATTATAAAGAGATGGACGGACTACTGCAGCAACCTGTACAAGGCACAAATGGACCAAAACACTGTAAATGAAGTAATCACAGAATTGGAAGAGATATAATTATATCCCCGCCAAGTGTAGATGGTGGGGAGATCACCGTACGAATGGAAGAAATCCATTATAGTAGTCCTCCACAAAAACGTTAATACACTGGAATGCGGCAACTACAGAACAGTTTCGTTGATAAGTCATCTTGGCAAAGTGATAATGATGATAATCACGGAAAGACTCCGAGGCGAGACCGAGGAATACCTGCAGATCAAAAGGATGAATTCAGGCAGTTCAGAAGCACGATACAGCAGATACTAGCATCAAGCGTGATAGGAGACAAGGCAAGAAGAAAAAACAAGAGAATCTACAATTGCTTCGTAGATTTCAAAAAGGCCTTCGATAGCATCAACCAGAAACTAACGTGGGCGGTCTTAGGGTCGTATGGCGCAGATAGCAAACTGACATGTTTGTTAAGAGAGATCAACAGCAATGCAAAGGCAGCAATCAAAGTGTGTGGCGATAATGGAGTCTGGTTTGACAGTAGCAGAGGTACAAGACTCAATATCACTAAATATCTTCATCACACACTTAGAAAATGTACTAGACAAGATCAGGAAAGATGATGGAGGAGTGCTGGTCAGTGGCATAAAGACGAACAATCTGTGCTTCGCAGATGACATCGATGTGATTAAGGAAAACAAACGGAAATTGGAGCACACGGTACAGAAGTTAACCCATTAGTGCCCACGGTCCCTTTCTAGTGACTGTAGCGGGTGGTATACCGACTTTGGCTTCGTCAATATATGGATGAACGAGATTGTAATTAATACATTAACTAGGGAGATCTACAATCTAGAAATCAGACATTCTTAGTTTGGATATGAATATATATTGTATTAGAACACAAAATAACAATGTCACAAGTTCAGTTGTTCAATCCTATCTTACCTAGCGACACTGATTAGATAATTATTATTAGATCTTATCTGGGTAGCAGATGGTTCTTTGTTGAGGTAATGGAGTGGTGATGACAAGCGAATGACTTCAGAGCTTTCAATTGAAAATCGTTCCCATTGTCGATTCAGTCTCATTAAAGATGCATAATTCCTTCGTCCGTTAGTTGACCGCAGCCACAGATATACGAACGTTCCTCCTATTCGATTCACTTCTTCGTCAGTTCAGTTGACCGCAGATATACGAACGTTCCTTCGATTGAATTCACTTCTTCATCCGTTCAGTTGACCGCAGCCACCGATACACGAACGTTCCTTCGATTGAATTCACTTCTTCATCAGTTCAGTTGACCGCAGCCACCGATACACGAACGTTCCTTCGATTGAATTCACCTCCTCGTCAGTTCAGTTGACCGCAGCCACCGATACACGAACGTTCCTTCGACTGAATTCACTTCTTCATCAGTTCAGTTGACCGCAGCCACCGATACACGAACGTTCCTTCGATTGAATTCACTTCTTCATCAGTTCAGTTGACCGCAGCCACCGATACACGAACGTTCCTTCGATTGAATTCACTTCTTCATCAGTTCAGTTGACCGCAGCCACCGATACACGAACGTTCCTTCGATTGAATTCACTTCTTCATCAGTTCAGTTGACCGCAGCCGTCGATGTCGACATCCCATCCAATTCGTTCCCTTCTTCCAATGTTTTATTCTCCCCGTTGTTGTTTTTTTAAAATCGAATCCCCCTGCCGTCTGATTGGTTGCGGCCTTCATCTTTCAGATCACGTGACACTTCGTTGGCTCGTGTGCATCACCGCTGTGTCAAGGCAGTTCCAAGATAAATCAGAGGCTATTATACTACAACGTGTCGCGATTGTTTGACAATACAGTGTCGCAATTATTACTAATATATAGTTGATTACTTCCCTATAGATTGTGATAATAAACAAGGCATTAGATAATCTACGCATTCGCTACACAAGCCCCCCTTTCAAAAGGCTGTCATACAGACTTTCAGAATCCTATACCTATTATCAAATGACTTGTTATCAATTCACTTCTAATTAACTGTCTACCACATACATTTAGAAGTACAACTTAAAATATCTAAACTACACGATACACATACCGACACCTTTAAATCTTTCAAGGTCTCAGGTTCCATTTAGTTCAAACCTCTACTTAGATAGTCTGACACAACATTGTCGCATCCCTTAATATAATTCACCTTGAAAGAATAATTTTGCAAGGCCAAGCTCCACCCCATCACTCTCGCGTTCTTCATTCTGCCCTCCTTCATATACTGCAACCCACAGTGGTCCGTTTCGATCACGAATTCTTTCCCAAACAAATATCTGTCAAACTTCTCGATTCCCCACATTATGGCTAAACACTCTCTCTCTCTTCTACCGAGTATCTCCTCTCTCGTTCCAATAACTTTCTACTAGCATAAGCGACTGGATGGTTTATGCTTTCGTAGTTCTGCATTAGCACACAACCCAATCCTACTCCTGACGCGTCTGTCTGTATCACAAATGGTCTGCTGAAGTCCGGCAACTTTAATATCGGCGCCTTTGCCAATGCTTCTTTCAGTTCTTTGAATGAGTTATCAAGCACTGAAGTCCAAGAGACTACATTAGGTGCCGCTTTCCTCGTCAAATCTGTTAAGGGTGCCATAAGTTCTGCGCAATGTGGTATGAACTTGCGGTAATAGTTTACAGCTCCTAGGAAACTTCGCACTTTTTCTTCGTCTGTGGCTTTGGCATGTCCATTATCTTATCTACCGACTCCACCTTTGGACTAACATCATTGCCTCTAAGTGTGTGGCCTAAGAAGTCGATCTTGTTGTAACCTAGAGAGCACTTCTTTGGCTTCAACGTTAGTCTAGCCTTCCTAACTCTGTCAAAGAAGTCTTTCAAAGTTCTGAAATGTTCGTCCCATCCTCTCGTATGTGCCAGTACGTCATCCCCATAACTTTCCAAGTTTTTGGTCCCATATAAGATATTCCTTATTAATCGATTGTAGCTCGATGCACTGTTTACAAGTCCAAACGGCATCACATTGAACTTAAACATGCCATTCGCACAAATGAATGTAGTCATATCTCTTGAATTTTCAGCCATCGGATTTGCCAGTAGCCTTTAGAAAAGTCAAATTTACTGTACACTTGGCTACCACTCAGTTTACTAAAAACTTCCTCATTCAACATCATGGGTTCTGGGTCGAATACTGTAACTTTATTAAGTTGCTTGTAGTTACAACAAAGTCTGTTGGAACCATCCGATTTCTTCACTACTACTAGAGGTGCGGCGTACGCTGACTCAGATCTTTCTATTATCCCATTGCTCAACATTACCTCAATTTCTTTATCAATTTCCTTTTGTAGATGGTATGGCGTTGGGTACGCTTTTGATCTAGTCGGTTCGGTACTTGTCACAATTATCTCATGCTCCACGAGATCTGTTTTTCCTGGTACATCAGAAAAGGTGTCACCATATTCATCCAATAACCGTAGCAATTCTGCTTTCTGTCTTCCGTTCAGTTCAGGATTTATATCCACATCCTTATAGGTTTCCTTCTGCTTATTATTGTATAGTTCGAGGATTTCTTCATCTCCATCAGTTCCTGACTCTCCATCGTGTACGACTGCAGATATGTAAGCCACTGTTTCTGTTCCATTCGTTTCTTCCTTATCATCTGGTTTCCCATCCAATACATCTTTCCTGTCAAAGTATTTCTTTAAGGTGTCATCTTGTTTCTGCATTTTCTCGATCTCTTGTGGTGATATTTTAATGTTTGGTAGTTCAATGCTCTTGAGTGGCCGATACCGTTCAACTCTATTAGACGAGGCTCTTGTCTCCATTGCAGCTATGGCCAACTGTTCACATCCTCTGTTTGCGTCATGAGGCATTATGACGTTATGTTCGAACTCTGTGACTCTGTCTGCAGTGAGCTGTCTACATTTTGGTGTGATGGGATGTTGCTCTTCACCAGAATAATCTACTTCTACGGCTTTCTCGTCTTCTTCTCCGTCCTGAAGGTGAAGAAATTTATCATGCTTTGGTACATCATCACAAATCGTGTTCGTTCGAGAATCTGCCTCCTCTAGATAATCGTTGTCCCTGCTTAATAGGAATTTGATGCCATGGATTTTTCCAATAATGATTGGCTTATCGGGCTTTTCCATCACTAAGGCCTCTACTCTACCAGTGAAATATTCACTGTCGACATCTATGTGGGCCGTAGGGAAATGACGCCTACTCCCATCTATCAATGTGCACCAAGTTACTTTTCTTGTGAGATCAGCTTCATCCACAAGCCTTCTTTCTACAACACAGCATGTAGCTCCTGAGTCAAATAGACACTCAACGTCTTGACCGTTGACCCTGACCCGGTGTGTTGACTTCACGCAATTCGAGTTTACCTTGAAGGCGCTAGCCACCATATTATCAGAGGTACTCAAGTTTCTACTTTCGTCCTGACGATTAACAAATTGGGTGTAGCTTTTACCATAGCTTCTACTTTGTTCATCTGTCGTATTTACCTGGTTATCGAAGACCTGGATAGCCGCTGCCGTGTGTTTGGTGGGTCCTCTAATCTTACTTGGACATTCGAAAGATTTATGTCCGGGTAGCTTGCAGCTGTAGCAGATAATCGTTGGATCCACAAAGTTCGCTCTTTCTCCTCCAAAGTTTCTGTCCGCACCTCTACTTCTATATCCATTTCGGAATGTCTCAGCTTCCACCTTGTTGTAGCGATTTGCAGTGGCGAATCCGTCCCTCGTCTTGTCTTCATAGATTTTTCCTTGTCCCTTATCATGGAAAACCTTTCCTTTGGTTGCTAGATTTGCTTCATGGTACATGTACCCATGCGCTTCGATATACGATTCAGCGTGCGTCAACATTTCCTTTAGACTAGTCTTTCCCTTTTCTTTCATAAAGATCTTAAGATCAGTGGGACACGTAATGAAGAACTGATCCCTCAGGATTAAACTCACTAGTCTCTCATAAGTCTCCTCGTATCCAGCTAGCAAAGTCCACTGCTTGAGATATCTTCTTAGTCTCTCGACAAACTGGGATGGAGTTTCTCCCGGTTCAAATCTGCTTTCCTTGAATTTTCTTCGATAACCTCCTTCTGTCAGTTGAAATCTCTTGAGAAGTTGCTCCTTCAGACAGGTGTATTCTTGCGCCTCTAGAGGAGTCAGCCTTTGATAAACCTCTAAGGCTTTACCTTCCAAATGTCTCGCCAGTGTTAATGGCCACAGTTTTTAGTTTTTCAGGTATCTCAAACGCTTCGCAGGTCCTTTCAAACCTCAGTAAGTAAGCATCCAAGCAATCCTTATTTTCATTAAACGTTGGGAACCTAATATTCTGTATCCCTTGATTTTGACTTCCTGAGATTACAGGTTGATTATCACCAACAATTGAAGGGTTTGGTGCAATAACCAGGTAAGTGCAATTTCATAGTTTTCGGCAAAATGAGTTTGAATGTTTTTCGATCTTCATAAGCTTGCCGTTTAGTGCAGGAACTAGGTAATGAGAAAATTTCAAAAGTTTGAAGTGCAACTTTGTGCAATTAATCAGAAACTAAATTTCCAACGTCCTGCTGTCACTAATTAATTAATTATATGAATCTTAAGAACAAACCTGGTTATTGCACGGAAACTTCCGTGTGGTGCTGTAGACTTACTTTGATGCAAGAATGAAATATGTGAACAAACCTGGTTATTGCACTGAAACTTCTGTGTGGTGCTGTAGACTTATTTTGATGGAAGAATGAAATATGTGAACAAACCTGGTTATTGCACGGAAGCTTCCGTGTGGTGCTGGAGACTTATTTTAATGCAAGATTGCAATATATGTGAACAAACCTTGTTATTGCATGGAAATGATAAACAAGGAAGAACTGTGAGCCTAATGTACAAGAACAAGGTAACTGTACAAACACATTTTTTCCCCACAAAATCTTCACAACGTGAACAAATTTAAATGCTGAAATAAGATGTAGTAATGGAGGCAATGAATGTATGTAAGAAAATAAAAAAGACACACAACACCTGCGAAATCGGATTAGTCAATGTTATTTTCCACGTGTCACAGATTTAGCCTTGGCCACAACTGATGAAAGCGACTGGTGAATATCATTCTGTAGAAATGCTGTAAGACTGCCTGAAAGTCATTGCTCTGACACCATTTTTTATATAATCCATACATTTTGTAAATGCTTAGTGTGAAGAAACACATGAATTGAACTTACCTAACATCCAGGACAATGTAACTGGCGTTTATAGGGCTGGTGATGGCTCTTACATAATCTCATCAGAATGTGTATCAGCACTTAAAAGTGACAACATGCTGCAGATAGAGTTTGAGGAGAGTGGAAATGTTGTTTGTTCGTTTGTAGACAAGAGAAACTTAGAAAGTGATGTGCCCAACTGGAGCAACCACCAGAAAGTGATGATGATGCAATAACTGCAGCATTAGCTAATGAGCACAAGAAAAGCCGGAAGAGAACACGAAATGAAGACACATGGAAGAGAAACCAGGTTACGAAGGCTAGACAAAGTGTCCATGCATATATTGGTGCAGGTGGTAAACTGGTGTCTGCTAAGCAGCCTTTGCTGACTGGAATCCTGTGCACAGGAAAATGTCATAGACAGTGTAGCATGAAACTGAATGAAAGTCAGCGACAAACTGTTTTAACGGTTTTTATAACCTTTCTTGGATGTCAGTTAAGTTCCCTTCATGTGTTTCTTCAGTTAAGTTCCCTTCATGTGTTTCTTCAGTTAAGTTCACTTCATGTGTTTCTTTAGTTAAGTTCACTTCATGTGTTTCTTCAGTTAAGTTCACTTCCTGTGAACCTTCAGCCAATGGTTGCTCATGAGCTTGGATGTCAGTTAAGTTCACTTCATGTTCCCTTCATGTGTTTCTTCAGTTAAGTTCACTTCATGTGTTTCTTCAGTTAAGTTCCCTTCATGTGTTTCTTCAGTTAAGTTCTCTTCATGTGTTTCTTCAGTTAAGTTCACTTCATGTGTTTCTTCAGTTAAGTTCACTTCCTGTGAACCTTCAGCCAATGGTTGCTCATGAGCTTGGATGTCAGTTAAGTTCTCTTCATGTGTTTCTTCAGTTAAGTTCCCTTCACATGTTTCTTCAGTTAAGTTCACTTCATGTGTTTCTTCAGTTAAGTTCACTTCATGTGTTTCTTCAGTTAAGTTCACTTCATGTGTTTCTTCAGTTAAGTTCACTTCATGTGTTTCTTCAGTTAAGTTCACTTCATGTGTTTCTTCAGTTAAGTTCACTTCATGTGTTTCTTCAGTTAAGTTCACTTCATGTGTTTCTTCAGTTAAGTTCACTTCATGTGTTTCTTCAGTTAAGTTCACTTCCTGTGAACCTTCAGCCAATGGTTGCTCATGAGCTTGGATGTCAGTTAAGTTCTCTTCATGTGTTTCTTCAGTTAAGTTCACTTCATGTGTTTCTTCAGTTAAGTTCACTTCCTGTGAACCTTCAGCCAATGGTTGCTCATGAGCTTGGATGTCAGTTAAGTTCTCTTCATGTGTTTCTTCAGTTAAGTTCCCTTCACATGTTTCTTCAGTTAAGTTCACTTCATGTGTTTCTTCAGTTAAGTTCACTTCATGTGTTTCTTCAGTTAAGTTCACTTCATGTGTTTCTTCAGTTAAGTTCACTTCAGCCAATGCTTCCTCACCTACTGCCTGTCTTTTGATGCGTTTTTCTCTTGTCACCCGGTTTCGTAGTCACAGAACTTCCTGGGTCTATAATGCTTCCTGGATCGCACAGCTGCATAACACAACATTAATATTTTAAAATATTTATAACTGGATTATGTAAGCATAAATTTCAGCGAATTTTAGTCTTGTTTTTTATTCAGAGAAAAAGTAATAGAGTATTTTATTATTATGAATGGTCTACTCCATTTCATGGTATCTTATTGCATACATGACAAAGTTATTGTAAGCTGGGCTGATGGAACTAATGCTGGATGAAATTAGAAATTAGAGTTATTAAAATAATAATAATTTACTTCAATAACAGCTGGATTGGTAAAACTATTTCTTTGATTAAATGGAAGATGGATAGATGAAATAAATTTTTGGCGTAAATGGAAACAATGACCTGTTTTATGCTTGATAAAATTTATTTCATCTATCCATCTTCCATTTAATCAAAGAAATAGAAAATAGAAAACCCGCTCCACTTTTGCTGTCATAACTAATATAACATTTCATTATAGCCTACGCAACAAAACATTACAATGAAGAATGAAAATTAGGCATACCAGCTCCGGAGTTACAATCTTCGGATGATAGATTATTTTTGTGTTTGGGGTAAAATGACGAGACATCTAAGTAAGACACTTTAAATGACTTTATTAACAAAACATCGACAGCTACGAAATCACTATATCATCGCTCAAAGACACTATATCTCGCATACCCGAATCGTCTGCGCAGAACGCCAGATTCGTCTCCAGGTAGTGGCTAAATCGTCGCCCCATAACGTTACTTATACTTCGCTATTGCATTCGAGAAAGTATTTAACTGGTTTATGTTTGCGTGCAAGAATCAGGTTTGTTCACTTATAGTATCTACTGCATACAACCGAGAGGTTTGGCTGTAGCTACGATCTTCTGTGCAATAATCGGGTTTCTTCACTTACCTGACTAATGCGCGAAATCGTGGCACACGAGCATATAATTCTCAAATCAGGTATGTAGACTTGCCTCATTATTCTCATATTTACTCGCTCAATTTTAAAGATACCGAGCTGAAATTTACAGGATAAATGCGCCTATGTGTCCTGAGCATTTTAAGCCAACTTTCCCGATGTTCAGGTAAGTTGACTTACCTGGTTATTGCACCAATGCCTTCAATTGTTCTTCTCTGTTCTTCTGTTTGCCTTATATCAGATGTCATTCTGGCTTCAACTTCTTTCATTCTTATTTCCGATTCGAGCTTTTTCAATTCTAGCTCCATCTGTCTCTTTTCTCTATCGTCTTCTACCTGTCTCTTTTCTCTATCTTCTTCTATCTGTCTCTTTTCTCTATCGTCTTCTACCTGTCTCTTTTCTCTATCTTCTTCTATCTGTCTCTTTTCTCTATCTTCTTCAGCTCGTCTCTTTTCTTCTTCTATCTCCCGTAAATCACTTGCCTTCTTCTCTTCTCGTTCTCTCGCTCTGTCTTCCCGCATTTCAGCCTGCCTGTCACTGACAAACTTCCGCAAACCTTCTCCTTCGTAACCCAATTCCTTGGCTACCTTCACCCACTGTTGGTAGTCGGTTGCGGCCATGTTAAATTTATTAGCGACAATGGTGCGCTAAATAAATTGATAGGATGTTCTCCTACAAATGAAAATCACTAGCCTGGCGCTAAATGAATTTCCAATATCTCAAAACAAATAAGCAGTTCAACTACGTCTTATTGAACCTAAATAGTCTATGTGTTCGTCAATGTAATTAAATTATGCAAATCCATTAAATGACGTCACTGAAACATTGCGCTTAAACCCAAGAATACTACTACTCTGTGTTGAACTCTTTTGAGGTAAATCTTACATGCAAGTTTGAACCAGCTTCAAACTCTCGTCTGAGATTTGTAAGTTCATCAAGTCTAAATTAAATCGTCTTATATAGTTAGTGTAATAAAATCTGAAACATCCCGGACGGGCCCCCAATTGTAGCGGGTGGTATACCGACTTTGGCTTCGTCAATATATGGATGAATGACATTGTAATTAATACATTAACTAGGGAGATCTACAATCTAGAAATCAGACATTCTTAGTTTGGATATGAATATATATTGTATTAGAACACAAAATAACAATGTCACAAGTTCAGTTGTTCAATCCTATCTTACCTAGCGACACTGATTAGATAATTATTATTAGATCTTATCTGGGTAGCAGATGGTTTTTTGTTGAGGTAATGGAGTGGTGATGACAAGCGAATGACTTCAGAGCTTTCAATTGAAAATCGTTCCCATTGTCGACTCAGTCTCATTAAAGATGCATAATTCCTTCGTCCGTTAGTTGACCGCAGCCACAGATATACGAACGTTCCTCCTATTCGATTCACTTCTTCGTCAGTTCAGTTGACCGCAGATATACGAACGTTCCTTCGATTGAATTCACTTCTTCATCCGTTCAGTTGACCGCAGCCACCGATACACGAACGTTCCTTCGATTGAATTCACTTCTTCATCAGTTCAGTTGAATGGTCCAGAGTACTTAGAAAATATGAACATGAAAGTAACCTAAAATCTTTAAATAACGGTGATCAACATTCACCGTACATGTATCTGAGCAACCATTCGTATTTGTGTTTTCAGCCACCGAGAAAGCAGAGTCGATTGCCCCGCAGGTACCGGTGCTCGATCTTCCGGTCGATCACGTGTTGCTTCGATCGATTATTCTGCTCATCCATCGACATCTGAACAGTCTCATCTTGCCACCACAGAGAAAATCTCGTCAATACCATTGCTCAAGAGACTGTCTCTAATGGGGATTGGTGGAACTGGGACAGTACGAAGTAACAGACTTATGGATTGTCCCTTATCTTATTTGTCTGAAGCTGCTCGTGGGACATACGACTACAAATAAGAAGCCAGTAGTCACAATGGGCTTGTGCGTTGGAAGGACAGCTGTCCTGTTACATTGGCATCCAACTGCAATGGGGTCCATCCCATTGCCTAAGCCAAACGTTGGTCTAATGCAGAAAAAGCCAGATTTGAGATAGACCAGCTTTCCTAATATCACAATACAATAAAATCATGGGGCCTTGATGGTCTTGATCAAAACATTGAACAGTATACAATTGGTATATACGCATCCGTAAGTGGCACTGGCCTATTATCGCCTACTTGTTTCAGGTCTCCATGCACAACGCCTGGCAATTGTACAGCGAATCTCCACCAGCAACTCTCTTCTTTTCGTTCTCTGCCTTCCTAGGCAGGTTCGTACGTCCAATTTCGCCATTCCAATTCTGGCGTCATTTTCAGTTTAACTCGGGATAGTTAGAGAGGTGGTTTCCCGTTGCCTTCCTCCCGGTGTTTTTCTCGAGACACCATCTCTCTGCGTCAATGATCTCTGTCACCAACTCTTCTTCTTCTTCTTAGTTGTGACCTACCTCAAGAACTTTCCTTATCTCTACATATAAATTGCTCAACGTCTTCTAACTGTTTAAGAATTAAATTGACACAGTTCTTTGAATGTTTCTTTCTTTCTTCAAACACAGTTTAATAACAACAAACTCAACTCTTGCCTTAAAACAACTGTACTACACTGTATAGTTCAAATTCACTGTCATCAGCAGTTTCTAAGTTTGGCGCGCTAACTGCACGTGTAAAACAATCTACCGTCAGCCAATGTTTAGGCTACTTTAGGCCAAGCGCCCACGAGCCGACAGCGCAACTAAGGCCTAAGACTAAAACGCTTAACAATCGATACACATTATATATATATCAACCTAAAGAACACCTGTGCTCATTATATATGCAAAACATTTGTTCACATTACCTCCTTCCCTTTCTTTGGATTGAGCAAATTAAATTTAAAAATTTGCGAAATCATCATGTACTAAATTATGCAATAAACTTAATACTATACAATACAGTAAATGAACAATCTTATAATCTAGATAAACAATCTGCTACAACATTTAATCGTCCTTTCTTATAATTAACTTCTACATCAAAAGTTTGCAGTGCTAAAGCCCAACGCACCAGTTTAGCAGACTTAGACATAGATTCAGTCAGATAAGTTAAAGGATTGTGATCGGTAAAAATGTGAACTTTAGATCCAATGATTATCTCTTTTAACTTATTTAGAGCCCAAACAATAGCATAGGCTTCTTTCTCTACAGTTGCCCATCTCTTCTGGGTGTCAGTCAATTTCTGACTTATAAATGATACAGGGCGTTCTATTCCCTTATCATCCAGCTGTGTTAAAACAGCTCCTACTGCAAAATCACTGCTATCACAGTACAAATTAAAAGGTTTTCCAACATCAAAAACATATAAAACAACTTTAGAGCGTACAGCATCTTTAAGTAAATTAAATGCCTGTTGATGTCTATCAGTCCAATCAATCTTATCTGGAACATGTTTGCTTGTCAAATCAGATAGAGGCTTCGCAATCTGTGCAAAATCTTTGATAAACTGTCTATAGTAACCAAAAAATCCAAGCAACTGCTTAACTTGTTTCTTCGTTTCTGGGGTTTTCAAATTAATTAAACTTTCAATTCTATCTGGATTCATTTGAATCGTTCCAGAACCAACCACATGACCGATGAACTTTACCTCACTCTTACCAAAGATACATTTCTTTAAGTTCAGAGTAATGTTATGCAGTCTCATTTGCATTAAATATGCATCTAAATGCTGTAAATGAATCTTCCAATCATCTGAATGCACAGCAATGTCATCTACATAGGGCTCAGCAAATTCATTTATAGGCTGTAAAACCATGTTAATTGCTTTAACAAATGTTCTTCCTGAGTTGATCATTCCAAAAGGAACACGAGTAAACTCGTACAGTCCATTGTGAGTAACAAAAGCAGTTTTCCATTGATCAGTTTGCTTAACAGGACAAGTCCAGTAAGCACTTCGACAATCAAAAATCGAGATCACATTTGATTTTCCAACTTTGTGCAAAACATCTTTCACAATCGGCATCGGATATTTACAATCCACAGTGAACGAGTTAATGTATCTGTAGTCGCAGGCAAGTCTCAGAGAACCGTCTTTCTTTTTAACAATAACCAGCGGACTTGCCATTCTGCTCGAAGATGGTTTTATAATGTTGGCTTGAAGCATTTCTTTAATTTGTCGTTCAACTTCTGCTCGATAGATGAGTGGAATTCGGTAAGCCATAAATTCTTTTTCACGAAATTCCGGTTTCAGTTCAATTTCATGTTCAACCAATGTACATAATCCAGGCTTTTCAGAAAATCGATCAGAATATTTGTTTAGTACTTCCAGCAATTGTTTTTGTTGAGTCAATGTTAAATGGTTAATCTGATCAGGATCAAGATTCAGTGAATTCTTTTCATCTTGTAAGTCATTCTTCGTCAACAACTCAACCACTGAACCAAAGTCTTCATCTTCTTCAACGATTAATCCACAACTCATTGCTCTTGTAATGTACTTTCTGATTTTATTTGCGTGAATTATCTTTCGACAATCGTCACCCATGTCAATCAAATAAGAGTACTTTGACCTTCGTTGTATGACAGTACATGGACCATGCCATCGTGAAATCAGTTTATTTGTTGACGTCGGATACAACACAATAACTTTTTCACCCGGTTCAAATTCTTTATGTTTCGCTCTTTTGTTGTATTGATTCGTATACTGTAATTGCTTCTCTCGTGAATATGATTCTGCAAACAGTAATGCTTTTTCCATATTTGCTTTCATGTCTTTCAAGTACTTTTCTGGTTGGATTCCAATATGAGGTGGTAAATTAATTTCTCTTGTCCAACTTTCTTTTAGAATTGCCAGTGGTCCACGCGGAATCTTTCCATACACCAACATATAAGGAGCAATTCCAGTAGTTGCATTCGGTACTTCTCGTAATGCCCACACTGTAAACGGAATTACTTTGTGCCATTGCCTTGGATTGTCAACAATTACATGATGGATCATTTTCTTGAATGTTTGGTTCCATCTTTCTACTAGTCCAGCTGCTTCTGGATGACCTGGCGTATCAAATCTTGGACTACACCCCATTAAATTCAGAAATTCTCTTGTCAGACTCGCAGTAAAATTTGTTCCTTGGTCACTTGTGATCACTGAAGGTACACCAACGTTCATGAACAACTCCATCAAAGCATCACATACAGCTTTTGCAGTTAATGATTTCAACAGAAACACTGTAGGCCATCTTGTGCACGAATCGACAATACATAAACAGTACTTGTGACCTGCAGCAGATGCTGGCTCGATTGGTCCTACACAATCCATTGTAATTCTTCTAAAGGCTACATCTTCTCTTGGAATTGGAGTGATAGGAACCCTGTCCATCACCAAACTTCTTGCCTTTAACTGACATTTCTCACATGATTTGCAAAATTTCACTATATCTCTTCTCATCTTTGGCCACGTAAAAGATAACTTTATTCGTTCTCTAGTTTTCTCTTCTCCAAGATGTCCTCCAAATACTGATTCGTGAGCCAACTCCATCACTTTCATTCGTCGCTCTTTTGGTAACACCAATTGATATATCGTTTGCTCTAATATTCGATATCTCTTGTACAGTAAGCCATTTACCACGCAGAATTCAGATTCTTTATCTGGCGCTAAATTCCACCATGCTTTCAATGATTCATCTTGTCTCTGCTGTTCTTCGAATTTCCTTGCGTCTGCAATCTGCATCTGTTGTTCTTCATCTTTCTCATTTTCTTCAAACAAATCTCCTATCGCCACATCACAATCATTATCCTCTTTCGTTTCATTTAGATTACCATTCTTGCATGCAGCCATCTCTTGTTCACTCATCTCTGCTGTTATACCGTCTTGCATTAAACTTTGTTGATCATCACTTTCGTTTTCCTCTTCACTTGAACTTTCAGTTTCACTTTCATCTTCGACTTCTACCACTTTCTTTCGCTGACTCTGCAATCTCGTCGTTACATTCGCTTGCACATCTCCTTGTATCATTTTCACTTGTGGCACGGCTTTAAGTTCTGCAATGATTTCTGGATGCAACAAGAATCTTTCTGTGCTTCAGTAGTATGTGATAGGGGGCCGTGGGGCCAAAACAATCTTTAACAAGTCAACAATTCATCACAATAGGCCTTTAAACTCAAACGGTGGTCTTCCAAACGATTTGTCATCGGTACACTAAAGTTTGGGGCCAAGATTGACTTCGAGTTTACTTCAGGCTTTGGAGATGGGGGAAAAAGATGTTCATTCTCTTTCCTTGGGTAATAGTAAAGGAAAAAAGGGGTTTGGAGTCAGCTAAATAGGAAAGCTTTTTAATTTCATAAATACGGGGCTGAGGGCGTTAGTAGAGCGCATTTTTATTTTTGAACAACCGGGTTTCGACAACCACAATTCTACATGGAAATATAGTACCAAGATGGGGCTAGAAACGAGAACCAAAACCAAGTCCAAACTCGATATACCAACCAAAGCCAAGACTAGCCCCATATATACCAACCAGATCCCAGACTATCCAGATGTACCAACCGAAACCAATACCAGCCCGATGTACCAACCAAAACCAAACCCAAACTAGATGCACCAACCAAAACCAAGTCCAAACTCGATATACCAACCAAAACCAAACCCAAACTAGGTGTGCCAACCAACACCAAGACCAGCCCAATGCACCAACCAAAAACCAAGACCAAACTCGATGCACAACCAAAACCAAGACCAAACACGATATGCCAACCGAAACCAAGACCAAACACGATATACCAACCAACACCAATCCCAAACAGATGTACCAACCAAGACAAGTCCAATGTACCAACCAAAAACCAAGACCCGACTCGACATACCATCCAAAACCAAGACCAAACTAGATGCACCAACCCAAACCGAAGGCCAGACTCCATATACCATCCGAAGCCAAACCCAAACTAGATGCACCAACCAATATCCAGGACCAGACCGACATACCAACCAAAACCAAGACCAAACCGATACACCAACCAAAACACAACCCAAACTAGATACACCAACCGAAGCCAAATCCAACTATATACACCAACAAAAACAAAGACTGGCCCGATGTACCAACCAAAACCAACCAAGACTAGCTCGATGTACCAACCAAAACCAAGACCAAACTCGATATACCAACAAAGACCAAACTGCATATACCATCCAAAACCCAAACACGATGTACCAACCAAAAACCAAGACCAAACCCGATATGCCAACCAAATCCAAGACCAACCCCGAATATACCAACCAAGACCAAGACCAACCTGATGTACCAACCAAATCCAAGACCAACCCCAAAATACCAACCAAATCCAAGACCAACCCCAAAATACCAACCAAATCCAAGACCAAACCCGATATACCAACCAAAACCAAGGCCAAATCCGATGTCCCAGCCAAATGCAAGAGCAAAAATCCAATATACCGACAAAACCACGAGACAAGCCCCAAAACACCAATTTTTCCAATAGATACACCAACCCAAACCAAGATCTACACCGGCATACCAATCCGAGACAAGATCTACACCGGCATACCAATCCGAGACAAGATCTACACCGGCATACCAATCCGAGACAAGATCTACACGATATGGCTGCCCGACCCCATATCTGCATTCTGCACAAGTACAAAGTTTCGCCCCAACCCCACTAGGCACCATACGAAATTTTCAAAAACTACTCGTCGTCGAAACAACCAATTGGACAAATAGTTGTCGAAGAGAATATAGATATTTCGTTTGTATGCCAGTTGTTGGAAACAAACAAAGAGATATAGTAGTGCAAAGTACAATAGTACAGATTCCAAAACTACTCGTCGTCGAAACAACCAATTGGACAAATAGTTGTCGAAGAGAATATAGATATTTCGGTTGTATGCCAGTTGTCGGAAACAAACACAGAGATACAGTATTCCAAAGTACACACAAGAGTACAATGGCCGTGCAAGCAACATTCGAGAGTATAGGTATTCGAACCAAGAAGTCGATATCGCACCACCTATTGGTCGAAAATGCCTACGAGAACAACCTCTTGTCGGACATTTCCAGAGTCGACTACCTAGCCAAACACAGGGGCTGCACACACCTTCGTCCACTAGACGGTCTTCCAGTATTTGTAGATGATATATATGTTTTTGGCTATCTTCGCACGGAGGACATCGTGGAAACCAAAGGACAAATTCTGTGTACCACGGGAGATACCGGTTCTGCAAAGAACATCCTGTCTCGCGTTGTACTTGCGGTGCGCACAGCAATGGGCGAAACAGACGGTGGTGCTTGTCGTCGCATACCAACCAACCTCCTCCAAACCATTGCCCTCCACAAGGAAGCCGGAAGCACAATTCGTGCCACAGTCGCAAGAATCGAAGAAAATACGGACTGTGCAGCCAAAACGAAATGGCTGGAACTATACGAGGGCAAAGAACCAGTCGGTCTATTTGTGGCAAAGGTAGATGTTTCCGAGATTCCCATAGAGGAATTGCAAGCGGCACTACCAACATTCGAGAGGCAGCTCCTATCCCATGGCTATGGGCTATATTCTATCGACTACACCCAAGACTTCTCCGGTGTCCTCGATCGCAAAACCCTCGTAGAATATCTATGCAGGACACACAACTTTCGAGAGCAAGGCGATTTCTACAGCGCGATGTGCTACAAAGAAGGACCAACAATTTTGGACAACACCAACAGCGTCGGAAACCATGTCTGCACATGGATCCAAAATACCCCAAATGGTAGCACCACTCGCACAAAAATCTACAACAAAATTGTCTCGAATTTCGAGGCGGGAGATGTCCAAGCCACAATTGGGGCCCATCTCTCCGAATATGTAGATTGTCCAAACGAACATCTTCGCAAAACCTTCCACCACCCAGATGTACAAGAAAGAGGATGCACACGAATCGAGGTATCGCTATACGGATGTTTCGGCGACCAACTCTCCACAGACACCGCCAAAACCGTTGTAGACGAGGTACTAGAGTTGGTATCTCCGAACAACGATGGACTATTCGTCGTGCAAACCCCGGAACAACAATGGAGGAACCTCGCTGCAGGTCTAGATAGATGCCTTGTCTTGGCCAATCGTCCGCAAGGCGAAATCTATGTAGCTTGGTATGCCCATACGAGAACCGGCAGAGTCGCGGGTATACGAATCTCCCCAACACAGACTACTATGGAAGACGACAAAAAATGGGAGAGAGCCGTTTCTTGGGCCGCAGGAGATTTCGGATTTCGCGCCTGCCCCATCTTCCGCATAGACATACTTTCTATCGAACCGGATATTGAGGATAGCCTACTTATTGCATTTAGGAATGATTTAATCTGTTTATGTAGTGGCAGTATTCCAACCAGAGGACAATGCTAAACGTGAAAAACTCGCCTCATTGAGTGGCACAACGGTAAGTTACATGCAATGAAAATGCGGGCTACAAGTCTTTGTATGATGTACACTTTTAGAGAATAATATTGTTTCGTGAGTTTAGTTTATAGTCATTACGCATGCTTCTTATCTATCCAAATAGCATAAATAGCAGTGAAAACTGCTTAAATGTGACACCAGGGCAGAAATTTGTGTTTACAGACCTCACATCTGTATGTTTTATTGTGTGTAAAATAGGCCTACTCTAGAGTTACAATCTAGAGACGTAGGCCTACTAGCGATCGCACTAAACTTTAGAGCCCTCGTTAGTTTTCTTAACGTTGACTACTGGGCAAAATATGCCTATTATGGTATGCGGCCTGTTCACCAAAGTTATTTTCATCAAGGGACTTTTCATAAAGAGGGTTATTGGACTGATGAAAATAATTTTGCTTAAATCGAAGCTGGATTTGTTAAAATAATTATTGCTTAAATAGAAGTTGGAAAATGATCAAATCATTTTTTTAAGAATAGTAATGGTGGATTGATGAAAATAGTTTCTTATGAAACTAGAAGTTGACTTGATGAAAATAATAATTGAGTAACTAGAAGTTGGATTGATGACTGTTATCACGGATATTGGTATTAAAATGTCACATGTATGAAATGGTGAAACGATATGTTATAATGCGTACATAATAAAGAACGCTCACACGATAAATGTTCTCATGATGAACAATTAATCCCTTGATGAAAAGGACTTTGATGAACAGTCCTTTGATGAATTGTCCAGGATGAATAGTCCCTTCATGAATCATCCTTTGATAGAACCCAATATTATAGATGTTCCGTTCGTCATGTGAATCTATCGCTTCTTTGAGCATGCTGAGCGAAATCTGTTCAGCGACTTTGTCACTAGTTAATAAATCAAAACTTAACACAAGGACGATCAAAAGGAGGAATTCGGTCAAAATTGATATAAAATAATTGGGAAAATCTCGTTTTCTACCAAATGGTCTTTAAGTAAAAAAATGGAAAATTTATGGTCGCGTCAGGGTCATGGGAGTTATTCAGCAGGTTGAAGAAATTAATGGTTGAGTTTGAAGCATCAAACAACGGCGGAAAAAGAATACTTAAGCATTTAAATTTTAGAGTCTCTTACAACATAGACTTCTATCGACTTTTGTCATTATTCAATTCATACTAGATAAAACGTTAAAAAATTTCGTTTACATCTAATAACTGCTCTAGTGATCTTATGGGACAGGTGTTGATGTTTTATGTGTAATGACGATATTAAAAATTCCAACGAATCTTACACAGCAGTAGGTAGTAAGTAAGCAGATCATAAGGCAGGTCTAGAGTAAAATTGGCAGGTCCAATGACCGACCGCGACTCATGGTAGCGCCGCCACATGTTACTGAACTTGGCCTCGTAAAGTGTGGCATTATGGCTGACTGGTTAGAGCGGTTGACCTGTTACGTGGAGAGTACGGGTTCAATCCTCGTCCGGTCGGTTATTGTGTAAAGACCGTGAGCAAGTCCTTCGCGCACAATTGCTCTGCAATATAATTCCATCTGCGCCGCTGAGGCGTGTGCACCTCTGAGCTTTGGGCCAGTGTCTTGCTTTGGAGGAAGGGCGAATGTATAAAGCGCAGTTTTATAAAGCACAGTCGCTATGATAACGTGTCCTCTATGTGGATTGCTGTAGTGTTTCCAGCAAATCTTAATTAGTCCTTCCACTTGCTTGATTTTATGCTGAGGTGTTCTTAAAATTGTCTGTAAGCAGATATGGTATCTGTATCTTGTAGCTGCAAGATCTACCGATCGAGCTACTTGAATATATCCTTGTAAAAGTCGTAGCTATGGAGGTGAGTGGTTTGAAGCTGGCTAAAAGTGTATGGAAAGAAAAATCTGGTCGTGTGATCAGCAGACTTCGATCCGTCTGTTCGCAATGGTGCAGCGTCCTTACGACCAACTTCTTCCGAAATGAACTTCACAGAACTCTAGACCGCATGGGTAAGTTCGTAGAAATAAAAAAAAAACAGAATAGTTTTGTTTCGTGCGCAGGAATAACTCGGATCTGAGATTAGAATTGCGCTATATGTGTGAGTCAGTCCTCAACCAGTATTCAGTGTTTGCGACTTTATTTACATTAACATCGGCAAATTATGACTGACAATTTTCAGGCTGAATTCATTAGGGGAACAAATATAATAAAATGTTTCTGCACCAGCGGGTTATGAACCACGACCTCTCCATTTACAAACCACACGGAAACCATTAGAGTATCCATATACGAACGGTCTTACTGACGCATATCTCCGATCTAGCCTATGCAGTATATATGCACAATTTGCACATAGGCCTAAAGATTCGTCCATGCGTCTTTTGTTACAGCGTGCACATAAATTAATTACACAGACATTGTGTCTTTCGTACTCCTTTTTGATTTTATGCTGAGGTGTTCTTAAAAATTTGCTGCTTTTAAACTTCCTCTTTCTATTCTTCCTGCTTTTATTCATAAATGAAATTAACTATCTAGAACAGTAGACCGAAGAATGTCATAATACGAAATTGACAAAGACCCCCCAACAATTGCCAAGAGAATTGAAGAGACGCCATTTTTGGCATTTATAATTCCTAAATTTGTAAAAGAAAAACATAAAGCAAATTTTGCTGTTTTTTTGTTTAACAAATAAAAAATAAAAAACAAGCCTTTACCTGCCCTGCCTGTGCCCAACTTATGAGCCCTCTTTTGTAGCAGTGTATTTCTAATGTCAATTTATATGCTCTGCATACATACAAAAATACATACAACACATCACAAAACACATTGATCTAGTTAATTTACCTAGAATGTACGATTTTATCGCTAGACCTAGCTACATCAATTTCTTTCAATGCATTTTTTATGGCTCGTTGTCATCAATACATGGCTATATTAGTAATCATGAAATTACAATGTACACCACGAACTTTATTGCACTCTTCAACGTATAGGTTAAGTTGGCATTGTGTTTGAACCTGGCTTCTCCAGTGTATTATGCGACATGCTTTGTCACGCATAAATGCATGCATACAAGCTGAATAAATTGATGTCTTTTGAGAGCATATTATGCATAATACATGTCATTCCGTCAGTGCAACTCATAATGCAGAGTAATTATTTTCAGCCCAGGAAATGATTCGTATGGAAATGGTGTCTCAGTCTGAGATCCAGCAACGCATCTCCACGGTGACTACACTGAAAGATGAAATTTTCATGCACGTCTGGGGAGAAAAGATAATTGTCTACGATCGCAGCAACATGGCTGAGCTGAAGGATGTCATCCCGCTACCAGGAATAATGATAGTCGACATAGCATCCTGCATAGTTTCCAACTGTGTGTATGTACTAGGGTATGACCAAAACAAAGAATGCAATTGCCTCTCAGAATGTTATTGCCTTTCAGTCTTACGCATTACGAAGGATGAAGAACATCAGTTCAGTATATTATCACCATGGGTCAGTGATCTGAGGCTGTCGCCATTTTCAAATGTATCCGTATCCGCTGATAGCAATCTAATAATCTACTCAGGAAAGTTTAAAGGACCGAATCCTGCCGTGATAAGCATATATGATGTTAATGGTTCCTTGCAGCATACAATAGTGTTGTCCTCCGACATTTATCATTACGAAATTGGCAGAAATATACTTAAGAAATCAAATGGGAACCTTGTATTGGTTTCACTCAACGATCAGCATAAAACACGATTAACGGAAATAACTATGAGTGGAAGTATTGTGCGCCAATATCAGTCAACACTCGGTTACGCCAGTGCTGTGGGTTTTGCCGATATTTATGGCAGAATTGTGATAAGTGAAGTGTCCAACAGAGTGGAGCTGTTGGATTCAGAGTTGAATCTCTTGAATGTTATTGATGCGCAGTTGGATGGGGGAGAGTTAAGTCATTATCATTTACTTCACTACGATAGCGAGAAGAATGAGGTTGTGTGTATTCATTCTAAAAATTCTCATATCAAAGTTCTAACCATATTCCGCTTAACAGAAGAATAAACTACTCTAACGGATGTTAACGATGGAAACAATATGTTTAAACTAGTTTCGATATCTCGTGTAATAATTGTCTTATCCTGCTATTAGGCCTACCACCTGTACGGTATACCTAGAAACTGCGTTGTTATAAATATTGTCGTTGATGTACACGTTCAGGCGTCTTTTACAAATTTACCTTGCAAATAAAATAATACTGTTTTTTTCTTGCTTCATGTGCTTCACTTTAAAAAGTTCTGATCTTACATCTACGAACGTTTGTTAGAATGGTGTATCAGTAGGCCTGTAATATCAATTCACTTAGTTATCTACACTAAAGTAGACATCAATATAAGGCTCTATAATTATAGATTGACGACGATGCTTACTCTATCTACAATTCAGGGTAAATTCACAGACGTAACATTTATGTCGATGAGCGCTGCTATCTGTATAAGAACGAGAAACCAGTTATTTATTTGAGTTTGAGTTTATTGAATCATTTGCATTCAAAGTCACAAGTACATAAACAGCAATCAAATAAAAAACTAAATTAACTGACAGCGTGATGGAGATTTAACTATAAATGAGCCAAAACCAGGTAATTTCACTGTTGCGAGTCATGTTGCAAACGATTCTTGGGAGATGAAGCTGGGACAGATTATCTAGTCTTCCCCATGGTTACCGGTCACAGGAATACATCAACAAAATGTACTAAGTTAACAGGCTAAGGCAGCCGTGCGGTTAGTAACTTATTTATTTATTTAGTAATTTATTTATTTATAACAGCGCCAGGAGATTCACTAGATCAGATTGGTTAAACTAGTTAGGTTTCCAGACCCAATAAGTTTGCTTGCACTGATCAGTAACCAGTCCAAGTGAGTCGTGGATGTCATTTTGTATTTGCAATGTTCCAGATATTTATAACTCTGCACCAGCATTATTTCTTATGAATGCGTGTTATTTCATTAGTATTTGACTGGTAATTAGTAACCTGTTGGACCATTAAAGCAGAGGTCTGAAGTTCAAATCTCCAATGTAGGAATCGAGTAAAGAGTTTGGATCCATCGGAACTCTACTAAATCGTCTCAGTAGGCTATATATGGGCCTAATGAGTACAATGCCCGTATATATTCTATTATAGTAAAAACTTCATTATCGATTAAACGTCTCGTCATCGGAAGGCGTTGGAAAACATAAAAGAATGTAACTAAAGAAAATAAAAAAAAACAATTATATAGATTTAGGCCACCTTAATTTATTTGGCTACGTATATATACATTCTTACTTGCTTATTGAAGTTTAATTAGGTCTACGCAGTTTGGATATTAAAGGAAATTTGAAACACTATTGGTGTGCATATATAAACTCAAAATGCAATGGAAAGCTTAAAGTGATGACATCACCAAATTTACTAGTAGGCCTATACAATTTTCACATGGTCACTATCAACCAGACCATTATACTTCATAGGTAGGCCTACTGACAAAGTGAATTGTGAAAGAAAATCCTACAACTTAAAATATATGCAACATAGGCCCTAAACAGTTGATATGAAAACCAGGAATACTAGTTAACAGTTATCTTAATCGCAAATTCAATACAATGCAAGAGAAAACATGAAAACATTGACTGATTTTGAATTGCGTGACTGACCAATAGGCTAAGTAGAAAGTAAATAACACAAAATCATAAAACACCAGTACAGTGCATCAATATAGATTATTGGCGAAACGAAAAACAAATGTAGATTCCTGATGCATTAATCAAACAGTTAGTGCCATATTTTCTTTCAGTGTGCTTTGAGGAAACACCTGTGGTATTATTTAAGGCCCCATGTCTCCCTAACTGCTAGTCCCCGGCGCCGCCGCCATCCGCCGCCGCCGCCAGTCGCTAAGCCCTCAAGTCGAAGTCAGTCGCTAAGGCTATCGACTGGACCAAGTCACCACCGCCGCCGCCGCTAAGCCCTCAAGTCGAAGTCAGTCGCTAAGCTATCGACTGCTATCGACTTTGTCCACTTAATATATCATCAGTTACTTATTTACTACCGTATACTGACTACCTAGTACTACTTACTTACTTTACTAGATATAGCCTACACTAACTGCCATGGAGTCCGTATTTTAGACTTACTATCAACCATCGAAGCCTAATTATATACGTCGATGCTGTCAACAGTCAGATTTTTCTGTGATGTTATCTAACGTGGCGCACTTCTTTAATTGAAAATGGCGTCTCTTCGAAGCAAACGTTGTGTTGAAAATACGCTGGTTTCAGTGTCTTTAAACACGGTACAACTAAAGATGATTCCAGAACAATTGATAATATATTTGTGAAATTAGGGAAAATAGGCGTCCATTTGCCCTTTCGAGAGAAATCTGGTGTTTAGGTCCATTTTGGCGAACTACTGGTAAGTCTGGGTGAGACATACATGTACCTACAATAGGCGATTATAGGCGTACTAATATAGGCAGACTTGAATGCTGCATGCTTTAGTTTCTTATCTAATTTAAATGTACCGCGATAATGGTTTGATAATTTTGACTTGGTTGGTGTAAAATAGGCCAATATTTGCTATTAATTTAGATGTACCACTGCTTTATTTGGCCACAAACCATGACGGTCAACGAAACGTGACTTTACAGTAGGCCTACGCCGTAAAATGCATTTTATTGTTAGGTAACTAATAGAGGCACCCGAGAAGTCGATATCAAGTCGTTAAGTCAGTCGATAAGCCTAAGCGACTTAGTCAGTCGATAAGCGAGTGACTTAGTCAAGTCAGTCGCTAAGTCAGTCGCTAACTCTCCAAGTCAGTCGCTAACGCTTCTGTTAGCGACTCCGGGGACTACTAACTGCAATCAACTGACTGCATATGTTGTAGCATTCTAACTGCTCAGCGCTGGACCATTAATTCCATTCATCATGCTGTCATCAGGCTCATCTGACTGTAGCATCTTTCTCATTCACACTAGCACGACTGAGGGGTTGGAAACGAACCCCTCAGGGGGTTCGCAATGAAGACACAACTGTGGTCGGTCCTAAGAGAGACTAGGGGATTGAACTCCTGAACCCCAACAATTCTCACCCCGACATTTTAACTATTCCTTTAGTCAAGCGTTCGATAGTTCAACGTTCGTTTGTTGACCACAAACTCGAACAAACTTAGTTTGCCTTAACGACATCTTATCATCACAACGCTAAAACAAATCTTACCACTATCCCTGAACATAGGCATACCTACACATTCTCTGTTCACCGCAACCTGCTATTTCGACGATGTTCAACTGTCCAATTGTTTCAACTTGCCGCATGACTCGTTGACTTAAAATGATATCTTTTGCATTTCACTCTAGTTTTATATTTTTACTAATCCTAAGTCACCTTAACTCTTCTACAATTGATCAGAAGGGGACGAATTGTATTGTTCTTAAGCTGCGACTAACACTCGTAACAGTAAGACTCCAACTGAAAACTCTTTGCAATAATTGCAGCCTTCAGCTCAAGATGCGGAAAACTGCGGACATCTGAGCAGACGATCTTGCGTTGACGGTGGAGATTTTAATGCGTGTTTCCTTGTTTTAATCGAATAATGCAAAAGGAGCGAATCCCAAGTCGTATAGATGAAATTTATACCTTCTGATGCCTTCTACCTCTGAGTAGTTTCCTTAAAGGGGCGCTATATAAATTCCCGAATGAATGAATGATGCTGGATTTAGATGCTGATAAATAATCATCTCATTTATCTGAATCTGCACAACCAATACATCGAATACTTTGTAAAAACACAGCTACACAACCTATGTATATAATACAAGGACACTGTCACACATTAAATGTGCCTTGTTTATCGATTTTTCGACGGCGTTGCATTTTAGCGAAACTTGCAGAAGTAAAAAATTCATTAAATATTTGGACAAAGAACTGGAAAAATTCGACAATAGTGAGTATAGTTCCTCCGAGAATCAGTCCCAAGGCACCGCTGATATCGGAAACCAGCGTGAGGAAATCGTAGGCTGGAGTTGTCTGGATGTCAATGTAGCTCATCTGAGAGTAGAAGATATCCAGGAAGACGAGTTCCTTGCTCAGTTTAGACATCGTCAGATTCCGTCCCTTGAACTGAGACTTTTGCGACATGTAATAATTAAGGAAATGATCTGACAGAGGACTTGTCGAGATTGAAAATGGATATGAGGGTTGGTAGCACTGAAGAGGGCAATCACACTTGCGGTACTCACCGGAAGATATGAACCGTTTTGTGACTCTTGTCACACAGTAATAGTACTGGTCAAGAGAGCATACTTTTGCTGTACCTAAATGCACAAGATGACTCTTAGCACAGACTTTCTGAAATAAGTGTAGATTTGTTCCGCGACAACTCGTCTACAGACTTTTCGTCTACGACACTTCATTTCACCTGCAAGTGTAGGGCTTAACAACAGAGGCCGCTTTCTTATAGTTTCGCTAAAACGTGCTAAATATTCTCAGGAATCCAGTTTCTAATTACTGAAAAGATTATTTTCATCAATCCAACTTCTACTGAATGTAAACTTAGTTTCCTCAATCCATCCAGCTTGGTATCCAGCTTTCATTTAAGCGAAAAATTATTTCGATCAATCCAGATACTATTTCAACCCAGGAATGTTTTCATCAACCCACGTCCATTTAGGGAGACAGTTTTTTGCATCAATCCAGCTTCCATTTTAAAGTGACAATATCTTATAAATGTCTGTCGTCCAAATGTCTGCTACAGTAGACGAAGTGTCGTGACACCCTATAGATTATTGATGCTAGTGCTATTACAGGCAAAGAATGCTGACAGTTTCCGGCTGTTCATAAAAGTCATTAGTTGCACTGTAAGTTATTCAAATCTTAAAATCCAATACAGAAACTGATGTGGTTTCAACGGACAGAACTAGAAATGATAATCTAGTCTTAGGCAATCCAATGATTTCTATAGCGCAGTAATTATAATGGGCAAGATAAATATACGAATTGAAGAGCAATATCTATAGGTTGACTTCTGTGGTTTCAGTAGGCTATACGTCGATGGAAAGCACGAGGATTGACCGATTATCTGACGGACGCATGTGCGCATGCTTTAGAAGTCCAGACCAGAGATCAAAGACCGACTCCCGCCAAATGGGGGCAACGGGAGAAGCCAGACATATAAACAAATATTGATGGATATAGACAGAGAGAGGTTAAGCGAGAAGAGAGCCTTCCAATGATTCTTGCAAGGGTCACTGTCGGCTTCGGGTGGTCCCAGTCGCAAGGACTACGCTCATCGTCTTCTTTACGTTAAGAACAGATCTCGAGAGATCGGTAATTTATCGTTTCAGAGTTATAACTTATTCGACCATTGTAATTCTTGCTTAAATAGAAATTGGATTGATAACAATAATTCTCTCTTAACTAGAGATTGAATTGATGAAAATAGTTTTGTGAAAGTAGTTGTATTGATGAAAATAGTTTCCTTTGACACTAGGAATTGGATTGATGATAATAATCCTTGCGTTAATAGAAGTTGGATTGATACCATAGACATTGGTATTAAAATGCCTTGTGTTTAAAAAGATGAAACGATAATGTTATAAGGGGCCGTACATGAATGACGTCACGCTATTTGGCCGATTTTTGACCCCCTCTCCCCATGTCACACTTCGTCACAAAAAGTAACACCCCTGAAAAATGACGTCACAAAGCTCTGACCACCCACCCCCCTAAAACTAAATTTTCATTTGATAATAAAACATGTTTCAAATCACATTTATTGTCATCGAAATAAGTATTTTTGTGGCACAGCACTCTGATGTTGAATTAAAAAAGAAAGTCAGGTATTAAAAAAGAGTCGTTGTAAAGCTGATAATAGCATAATATTAACCTGAATATTCATGGTATGACAAATTACTATAGTTGTTCAGAATATTTTGTAATAGAACAAAGCAGAATGGAAAGAGTAGAATTACCACAATAACATATTCAGTCCACAGAATGAAAAGCTCTGGAAGAATCATTAGAATTTAAACGTTTAATATAAACAATTCATCAACAAATTTACAGAAATAATGCTTCTCCATTCTCTCATGGCGAAGCAAACTGCTCCTTCATTCATGGAATAAATAAAGAGAGCATCGATATTAAAAACCTGACGGTGACAAATATTTCATAATAAGAACATTATTAATAATGGTGCCCGTATACATTCAAATAATAAAAAAATAATGAAAAGTTAATACTCAAAATTAGTGCTGTTATTTTAAAATTAAAATTGTTGGTGATTGTTATATTTAATTGCTCAGACCTGAGGTGACGTCACACTTCTCAAACCCCCCCACCCCATGTCACACATCGTCACAAATTTCCGACCCCCTCCCTCCCTAGGTGCGTGACGTCATTTATGGACGGTCCCTAATGCGTACATAGCCTAATACAGAACGTTGAACGATAAATAACCGAAAGATCTTCTTTGTCACGTTTTCTGCCTGAAATGCGTAACTCGTTTAATAAATTAAAGTTTCTACAAACCTGAAAAAATTAACCTTTTGTTATCATCTACAGTCAGGTCATGTTTACGAAGACATAGATAAACGCAGGCATACATCGTACACATGTCCATTTAAATTAAACTACTAAATTAATCTTACAATACAATTATTCATACCCTCAAATTGAATAGGTCGACATTTACAATCCGACACCGTAAAATCCGACAAGTATTGCGACAGACATCTCATGAAAGTGTAGTTACCGTCCTGACGACAATCACCATAGGGCGAAGGCAACATAGACAGCTAAAGACAAATGAAAAAAATTCTGTTAGCTGCTCTCCAACTGGAAACGAGAGTTAACAGTTGCTGATTTGATTTGGAATAATGCATCGAAAAGCACTCTTTAAGAAAAACCATTTTCTGTAGCTTTTATGTTAATGGTAACCTATTAGCTAGATAATCAATAACGGCCAAAGAAATAATTATAATTATAAGCTTACTGTAACAGTAGGCCTATTATGTCTTATAAGCCCATGTAATGACGCCGAAAAATAACACTTCAGCATAATTATACGGTATTGTAATGAATGTAGGCTATGACATTTACTTACGTTTCTAAGTGAAACTGAGACGGATGTTGAAACGCCAGTTCCAACTCTGAATCCTGTCGCCATCATAATAGGCTGATCGCGTGGGTCGTGCAAGGCAACCTGCAGAAGAATTACATTTCGAATCAATCTAAGAAATACTGGAGGCGATTGTAAATGTAGACACTTATATAGCGCTTTTTCTAGAAGATAAATCGAAGGCGCAATCAAACCTGTTTGGATGTAATTAAGAACAGCGAATTCATCTTTTACAAAGAAATGCTTGGATAAGTAGAAAAGACGCGACTGGGGTCCACCCATTGCATCATATTCCTTTGCACAGTTGAAACTATTTGCAGAGTTCCTCCATTGTGTTGCATTGATGAAGAAGAACAATAGCAGGCCATGAGGTCGCAGTTGAATTATTCTGAGGACATACAAGTCTGTAGCCTAAGTCCCTGGTAAAGTTTTATGTTATGAACATTTCAAATTCTTAATGGTAGGCTAATTAAATGACGTTGAAGTGATCGCATAATTATACCAAAGCACCGTAAAACTCTCGAAGACCTGCAGGAATCGAGAAAACACCAAATCATTAAATAATTTGAAAGTGATCTCTCCCGGGGAGGGGGCTAGTATAATGGATAACACGCTTGGCTTGAAGTTTTCACGGACCTGGTTCGATTCCCATAAGGCCACCTGGGTTTAGCTGATGCCTTAATTCCCTAGGTGGCAGCAAAAGTACAATCAGCTTGCGCCTCGCAACTTTCTTGATTCGTGTCTTCTGTGATTTGTGTTCTTGTGAATTATTTAATCGCCATAACATCTATATGTCAGGCTCTTCATTAAAGAATAAATATGATTATTATACTATTATTAGCTACAGACTATGTTAATGGACTTTCTTTTTTATTTAAAGCAACTGTAAAGGTTACAGATCCACCATCAACTATTCGGTGAGATTGCTGAAGAGCATGCACTTTGGCGCGGTTTCCACATTACTACAAATCAAAGGTCAACAGACAGGGTCCGATTTGTCAAAAAAGAAGCAGGGGGGTTGGGAACAATCGCGGATCCAGGATTCTTTGTGTGGGTCCTGTGGGGCTATAGGTTTTTTTAGGGGCGCCACATTCCAAGGTTAAAATGGCAATTAACTTTAAATGATAGTATATTTGAAATAATGTCACATGCGCAGTACCGGTAGGCTAGTTAATGTAGTAGACCACGAGTATGTACTATCCTATATAAAATCGCTTGAAAGTGGCGTTTATTTGTCATGGTTGGGTGGATCGCAAGTAATTTTTGATTACTTTCAATCTGCTCAAAGTTCTTTCTGCAGTGGCCGACGTAACAGGAAGAGTGAGATATCTATCTATCTATCTACCGTATCTATCTGTCTGTCTGTCTGTCTGTCTGTCTGTCTGTCTGTCTGTCTGTCTGTCTGTCTGTCTGTCTGTCTGTCTGTCTGTCTGTCTGTCTGTCTGTCTGTCTGTCTGTCTGTCTGTCTGTCTGTCTGTCTATCTATCTGTCTATCTATCTATCTATCTATCTATCTATCTATCTATCTATCTATCTATCTATCTATCTATCTATGGAATTTATATAGCGCACCTTCATGATAACTACTCAAAGGCGCTCCCGACCAAGGCCCGGTCAAAGAGGAAGGTCTTAAGTATAGGCTAGTCTATAGAAAGATTCAGAGAGGTCTCGCGGGAGAGAACGAAGGACAACCATCGAGAAAGCCCGACGCTGTTTAGTAGCAGAGCGAGCATGCGGATTGCGGAATTACAAAGTCACCTCTAGAGGCCAATCGCAGAGATGGGCGACCAGAGCAGGCCGAAGTTAAAGTAAAAAGTTCCCGGAGATAGACAGGTGATCTGCCCAGAACACAATGCCAGACAATGAAGGAGACCCTATAATGGATGCGCTGCTGGACCGGGAGCCAGTGGAGGACATCACGCATAAATGCAGAGATGTGGCCAAACTTAGGGACACCACCAATTAGACGAGCAGCCGCCCGCAAAACGCCTTCCAAAGGATACCATATATATATTTTATAAAGTATACTGATCGATTAATTAGGGCAGTGGTTCCCAACCTTTTACAGAGCGAGCAGGGCACTCTTAGCCTACTAACGGCAGATCAGCGGCACCTTTGACCTTAATTTCAACTATTTTTCTTCAAGTTAGTTCTTTATTTTACTGATAAGAAACGTTTCTTGTATTAAACATGCGGTTGCGACTATTTCTGCACTACTTTCAGGTTTAAAAAATAATTATAGGCCTATGTTAGTAGTGATAAATTTTAAAACTTTCACATAGAAAGCTGCACAAATGTTATGGTTCTACCATTCTGACATCCAACCATGAGCAGGTTCACGGGGCCCTTTGGTGCCGCGAAAGTCAGGTTGGGAAGCACTGGATTAGGGAGTCATTATCATATGTCTGAGACAGTTCCAATGCACGTGATTTGATCAGTGGCGTGGCTAGGTATTTTGGCGCTCGTGGAGAATAACGGCAAGCTCTCCCAATAGAAATTTCGAATTTTAGCGAAACACAGAGTTAGTCGAACGCTATATTGAACATTATTCGATTATATGAATATGTGGTTCTTACCAGACTCAAAACTTCTCTATCATTGATAAGTCAGCAAAGTCTTTGAGAACTTCAGCAAAATTAATATAACCGCTACTTCACTCTGGCTGATGAAACTGCTGTGGCATGATTGGATTCAATGTCTTGCTCATCTTAAATTGCTGAGCTCCGTTCAATTTATCTCGTTTAATTTTCGATAAAGGCAAGCGATACCGTTCGCAAACAGTTTTATTAACAACAAATAGGCCTACAAATAAAATTGGAATTTCGAACAGACAACGTAGGCTACAGAATGATATTCCACGACTTACAGTATGACTCGGCTGTCTCAGAGCCACTGCCCTGGGAAAGCTCAGCCGTGGCCCTCTAGATATTATATATCCAGAGGGTCATGGGTCAGCAGGGCGACTGAAGCGTGGACCTCTAGTATAAGGGAAACCTCTGTGATCCTTTGGGCGGGCCCGAAAACTATAACCAGCGTAGAAATCTTGTTGTTGACAGACAACGTTCTTCTTTAATCCAAAAGCAGATGGTGATGTGACACGCATAGCCTAATATATCAAACTGCAAGACAAAGAGACAGAGACAGAGGAATAGGAGGAAAGTGGTCGAGTAGGGAGAAGAAACATTACTAGCTACATGTACTAGCTACTAGCCTATTATATATATATATATATATATATATATATATATATATATATATATATATATATATATATATATATATATCGGTGCGTGGGCTTTCAGAGAGTAGGAGAGTAGCACAGAGGGAGGCAGAAGCTAGGCTAGGCTGATTGGTCATAATGGAGTCGTTTGGTGTAGGACTGTGGGTAATGACTGTGGGTAATGACTTTGAGGGGTCAAGCCGACCCCCTCGGGGTCGGCCAAAGGCTAGAAGCAAGGGGGTCAAGAAGAAGAAGCAAGGGTCCAACCCCCGACCCCCGGCAAATCGGACCCTGTCAACAGATAAGAAGTTTCAGAGCTAGGTTGATAATTATGATGTTCTGATATTTGAAAAAACTACCAATATCGGCAAAAAAGTGGGAAAATTTGGCAAAATTGAGTAATTGTCACGTAAGCTGGGATTCTGTACATCTTGTGTTGAATCTAGTAATGTTGAATGCTATCCAACCTAAAAATGAGTGTTGGTTGAAATTGATTGTGTTCTTGACGAAAACATTCATACAGAAACTGCTGGTCATATTCACGACCTGGGAGCGAACTTGGTTAAATACTTTTTATCCATGTAGGGCGATAACAATTGGATTCGAAACCATTCTTTTCTAATAAAGATTACGAACTTCTTATTGATATAACGTTGGACTCGCAACTGAAGCAGAATTTTAATGAACTATCATTTATCGATTTCTGGAGTGGGCTAAGTAAAGAATACCCCACTGACGCGAAATGGGCAGCTAGCTTGCTTATGCCATTTTCCACATGCCCGATAACGCATTGGATAACACACTGTCATAGACTTCATAGAGAGCGAGAAGTACCGAAATCGAGATCCGTAGGCGGACATGCTTTGTAAGCGCCGTGTATTGCAGGCTGTCTGTTCTGTTAGTAGTTAAGATATTATGTCTTCTGTCATTTGTGTTCTTGTGAATTGTTTCAATTGCATAACTGTACTCTGTAACCAGTTGCGGTTCGTCAACCGGATTGTTTCAATGAAAAATATTATTAGGCCCTATTATTATCATTTGAGTGTGTGCTTAGTTAGGCCTATAACATAGGCCTAACTAAGCACACACTTAGTTAGGCCTATGACGTAGGCCTAACTAAACACACACTCAAATGATAATGGGCCTGAGAAGCCTAGGCCTACTAATATTATTAGTAGGTCTAGGCTTCTCAGGCGCTATGTAGGCCTATGCCTCTACGTTACGATGAGATATGCGTTCCGCTAGAAAATATTAAGATGCGAAGGGTTCCCTAGGCAAAATGTTTGTAAAACGCTGATATAGGCCTAACCCATATCTGGAGCGCCACAAACTATGTCACATTGCATAACAAAGTAAGAATAAAAGCTACTGTTTAAAATCACATTTACACGGAAACAATGAAAGGTATACCTTGAATCCAACAGCTGGGGACATAGTAAGATAACAATCGGACTGATTGACCCACAATACAAGACGAAGTCCATTATTGGCTCCTGGTTGAGTTGTTACGTAATTCGCTGTACCTTAAGTTCATCAGAAACTCGTTTAAGATTTGTGAATGTCTTAGGAATTAGAATGCATTAAAAATCTTTTAACAACAGTTACTGTCACTGCACTGACTGAAGTGCAGTCATTAATATTTTAATAGACAGAAAAACATCATGAATGCCACACGAAGAGTACGAATAAGCAACTATAAATACCAGTTCTGTTCAAACCAAATACGGATCATCTGCTCAGCTTTTAAGAGTTCAAAGCAATTCTTGAAGAAAACGTTATGTTTCTGAAGACATCTAATATTTTATATAAATGCAGCTCTCAGACATTCAGCTCATTGAAACGCTATAGGCCTATAAGATTGCGATAAAGAATAAAATTGTCTGGGTGCAAAAACATGAAACTCTAAAATACGGAACTATACGCAACAGCATTAGTCAATGGTCGTAGAACTCATGCAGATCAACTTTAAAACGAATTAAAAACGAATAATCATGGACCAACTTTAAAACGGATCTTTCTTAGGTACATCTAACAGCGTCACGTCTTAGTTAAAAGTTACGTTAATTTATTAAAAGCTTAGAGGATACGCAGACCATCGCTACAATTTGTCTAATTGGTGCTAGGGTGTATTGTGTTGCGAATTGATTAGAAATGAATACCTGGATTGAATGATAAGCAAAATCCCTGATCAGTTGTAATCTTCTTAATGGTATCAATTGAATTGCATGGACGATTCCCGAACGAACACTGAAATAATTATTGTTTTCTGCCTTAAAGAGAATTTGAATTGCCAGGATAATATTAAAGACGTCTCATGTTTGCCCATGCTAAGACGATGAAAAAACAATTTGAAAATGTCAAGAGATGCGTCTTCACGTGACATGTGATCCCTCCCTCCGATTCTAGGACTATTCATCAAAGGACGACTCATCAAGAGACTATAAATAATTCATCCTTGACAATTCATCAAGGGACTGTCATGAGAACAGTTATCGTTTTACCGTTCTTCATTATGCCCGCATTATAACATAATCGTTTGCCTTTTTATATAGCCTATATGGGTATATTTCACAACCGGCAGCAAATTAGATAAATTTCCGTCTTCTCCTTTGTACGGCTTACACAAAGAGTACAATTATAATTTATAATTTTTTAATTACATTGTAGGGCATGAGTTTGTTATACAAAATTATTTCTATTCTATTATTTAGATGATTAGTATGAGAAAAAAAATTATGAAGTCTAATTTTAACCCGAAATTGCATTGTCCTTTCTAATGGTGAGTCAATTCAACGTTACGTTAGGGTAACAGCTGAAACGCTTAACTGATGTTTTATAATTTTTAGACCATTAACTTACATAATCCATTGCTCTATATGGTTTTTATTGACTAATTAACAAACTCAATAATTGAAAAATAAATAAAACCCTCTGTCTTCAAATATTGGCTACAACACCGTTACGAATGGGTTTCTGCCAGCTAGGGAATAAATTGAAAACTCTCGGTTTTTGAATTGGCATCTTCGATAGCAGGGAACCAGTCTGCATTGATTTTACCAACAAATTATGGATGTTTGCTTCTGCTGACAATTTTCGGAAATTTATCCGGTAATGTAATAGTATAAAAAAGATTTACAACTCCGTGACTGTAATTAGTGCACTTTGCGTATATATATAATTTTTTTCTTTCAAAAATAATATTGAAATTGACAGCCTCGCCACTATAAACTAACTATTTTTTGTATCTTAACTCGTCCGGTGAGCATTTAGACCGAATTATGAATATTTTACAACTCCGTTACTACAACTCCGTTACATTATTTTCTATTAAAATGAATTTATTTAATGGTACATGTAGAAAATTTTTCGCAAAAAAAATTTAGGTTGCAGTGTAATAATTTAATTCACACTTAAAACTAATTAATCATTTATTATAAACAGTGGTCGTATATTGTATTGTGTATTTATTAAGTAACGGAGTTGTAAATATTTAGGAATCAAAGTTGTATGTGTTTCACATAGTAAAAAACACTAAAATAAAAAAATTAGGCCAAATCCTTAAAATTTAAGCTCTGCTCAATATTAACTTAAGTACGCTTCAGGACTGCTGGTAAAAATATTTGTGTAAGAAATTTTTTTTTATTTTGCGTTACTTTATTTTTCTCTAGTTCTATTTCTGAATTTGATGCCGGTTGTGAAATATACCCATATACGGGAAGACTGGTCAAATTGTTATGTTTACTGATGAGTCGCCGTTCAATGTGTTTTATGCACCAAATGCCAAAAACGATACAGTTTGGGGTTCACATGAAGAGAACGTTCCGCCTGCTTCACAGATGAAGTTCCTCCTACTACATCACCAACATTCTCGAACAGATTGTGAAGCCAGCGTTCGAGAGAGAAAATGACAACGGCAGTGTCATGCAACAAAAGTTATTTCTTGACAATGATCTAGGAGTATTTCAGCAGGATGGTGCACGCTGTCATACATCAGCTGTGACTACCTATAAAATTGTATCCCGGTTTTGAATGCAGTCCGATAGATTATCATCCAACCACGTTTCGGTTAATGCGTCGGTTTTTTTTCGAGCAACTCTTGTATCTCTGTTGTCTTATGCAATAGGCTTCTACAGTTAATGTGCAAGACAGTCAGAGTATTAGGGCTTAGGACTTTTAAATGGCTCCTTTGGTAATTTTCCAGTGAAACATAATTACTTGACCACGAGTTGGTTCTAAATAGATTTAGGCCGGGTCAGTGTTATCCCTATCATCTATCTTATCACATTCGGGGTTGGAGAAATAACTTCTAGTTCAGGTCCCTGTAAAGAATTCATTTCAAGCTCCAAGTCATTAAATTCCTCGTCCAGCGAATCTACGGAAGAGGTCCGTGAGAAAGGTCCAAGCCCTAACTCGGGGGAGACCTTTAGTGGTGGTCTTATATCAGGGTTGGTTATCCGTTTTCTTGTTTCACGCCTATCTTTTAATTTTCTGCCGAGCCAGGTTAGTTGGGCGGGATCGTCACTCCCCGGAGTATACGGTGTACCAGCCAGAGTACTATCGTAGGCAATACGGCGACACCTTCCAAATCAAGAGATAGAGCTAATCAACCCGTCCATCACATCCCTATATGAGTTACATTTGTATAACACTTATATAAGACGAAATGTAACAATATAACAATATGGAACAAGAACAGAACAAAGAAGAAAAAAGGAAAAAAGAAAGAAACGAAAGCCTCAACTTTGGCCAAAAGTAGAGATAGAAGAACAGAAAAGCCTCAATTTTGGCTAAAACAAGCGAAAAATTCACAACTTTAACTAGTAGTGAAGTGGAAAGTACCTGCAACGTTAACACAAATAAGATAATTGAGCAGTCCAGCAGTAGAGAAGAGCTCTGTGGCTAAAACGTTTCGACGGAGATCCAAGGGATGTGGTCATAGAGAAAAGCGGGCGCAGGCCAGCCTTCCAGGGTTTCAGAGGTCGATAATGGGAGTGGATGTAAGTCGCTGACGAGCAGGAGTGGAAGTAGCAGTGTGTCAGTCGTCTCGTATCCCTCAGCTAAGCAAAGAGTGAACGTTCGTGCGAAATAGTCTCCTTGTGACCACGTAATGATCTAGGCAGAGATTTTTCTTGCTAGGGAGCGGTCGGTTGCATTAGGATCTGGACGTCCTGTAATGTGGCAAGTTTGGTTGGTTTGCATCCCTGGGTATCCGTCAGCTGAACGAAAACCAGTCCTCCCGCGGTCCATGTGGCGGTTGCTTTCCCTTCTTCACACATGCCCTGGCCCTGGCATATATCTGCGCATTATTCGCGGTAAGATGTTCGTTTACGAATATTTCCCACTTTCGCAGCTGTATCCGAGATCTGTAAATTAGATTCCGTATGTTGAGTGACATGAACTTGACTATGATCGGTCTCTTCTTCTCCCTTCCCTTTTTGGTATTCGGAAGGCGGTGGAAATGTCATTTGATGAGATGTTATGACCCAAGACTTGATTGCAGTCTTGCAGAGATTGAGGGTAGCCTCGATTGCTTCCCTTTCCGCTGAATAACTCGAACCCGTCGCACCCTGTATCTCCTCCACTCCATGGAGCACCAAGTTTGTCTGTCGGGTTTAAGTTTCTAGGTACGATACCCTGTTTCGTAATTGTACATTTTCCTCCAGAATTTGGTTATGTTGCACTGGGAAGTTAGTCAAACTTCTTTGCAGATAGAAACTCACTAACTTTTAGGTCAATTATGGGTTCGATTTTATAGCCAGCAGTTTGTCAAAGATTTTGTCGATTTTCCTTTCTATCATTTCTTCAAACGCCGATGTCATTGATTCCGATTTCTCCAGCCTTTGCACAATAATCTCCGTTGCCTTCTCGTCTGTAAGGAGCTCGACCAGTTCCTCGACCCTCGTAGGCTTCCTCGACATGTTGACTGCGATTGGCTTTGGTAAGCGGAGTTGACAATGTTGTGGTGTAGGCCTACACTACGTTATACCTTCATATGTTTACGAAGTTGAGGGTGTTATGACACCACTACGTTGTACAGTCGTGCAGTTAGCGTATAATTAGCGTAGAGCCAAATCACACAGCCCAGACGTTTCGCTATGCTTTAGCCCGTGCCTGATTTATAGAGCCCATCCCATTTCTCTCTGCAAGTCCTGAGATTTCCTACTATTTTCTGAGCTTTTTCGGTCTATTGTCTCCAGATTTTCACGCTCTTTTACATGTAGTTGAGTACCTTGCCATCACGTTTCCGCATGTAACCGTTTTTTTATTCCATGTTTTTGTCTGACGGATATGTCGAATTTTCTCCTTTTAGCCGGTGGGACCTACTGTGCGACTAGTTCAGCCTCGAACCATCCCTCATATATACATACACACATATCTATACATACATACCAATATACATTCATATATACAAAAATACATGTACATGCGTTCATACACATACACACATATATAAATACAAATAATATATATATATATATATATATATATATATATATATATATATATATATATATATGTTTATGTATATGTTTAGGTATGTATGTATGGATATAAGGATGGATGTAATTTAATTATGTATGTAGCCTATGTAGTATGTACGCATGCATGCTTGTATATAATATATATATGTTTAGGTATGTATGTATGGATATAAGGATGGATGTAATGTAATTATGTATGTAGCCTATGTAGTATGTACGCATGCATGCTTGTATATATTATATACATGCGCATACATATATAGGCTACATACATAATTACATTACATCCATCCTTATATCCATACATACATACCTAAACATATACATAAACATATATATATATATATATATATACGAATATACATACACACATATATTCATGAACATACATACATGCATGTACACACACGCATACCTACAAGTACATAAGTTACATATACATAGGCCTACACATAGATATATATCCATCCATCAACTGGCGTAAACTTGTCCAAAATTTTGGTGGGGCATGAGGTCTGGACTCTGGACAATCAGAACGCGAAAACTGCTCGCATCATAAGCGCTTCCAGTATTAAATTAATGTATTATTTTTTTATTGTAAAAAATAAATAAATAAATAATAATAATAATTATTATTATTATTATTAAATTTCCAGAAATGTGAATCTACGACGCTGATCGTCAACCGCTAAGAGAAGATGCAGTTATAATATCTAAGTGCTTGATATCGAAGGGGAAATGGTGAGCTGTGAGCCGCTTTTGACGGAAGGAAGTGAATTTGAATTACGAAGAGAACGCAGTCGTTGGCGCGAAACGAACAGAATTGTCTCAGATTTGTCTGGGTTTATGGTCAAACCATTGAAACAGAGCCATGCAAATGTTTCTGTATACCAGGCTGATCGGTGTGTGACAGAGCAAGAGCATCATCCGGGACATTCCGGGTAGGCTACTGTTGTAATTGGACTCCAAAGTGATTAGCTGTACGACTGATTGGGAAGTAGAGAATCTAAATAATAAAGGACCGAGGAAAGACCCTGTGGCATTCCAGCAGTGTAAACAGCGGGCTACGATCGAGCGGTGCTGCGGTTCCTATGCCAACCTGCTGATACCGTCATCTACGTAAGAAGCTAACCAGTTTAAGGTTCTGTGTCCCAGGACACAGAACCTTTTGGTGAGTCTTGACAGCAGTAGCTGGTGGTTTGTGGTGTCGAAGGCTGCACTGAGGTCAAGGCACAGGAGGCAGGAATTTCCATTGTCAATAGACGAGAAGATGTCATCCAGCGTAGAGACGAGAACGAGAACAGTTTCAGTCTGAAATGGTTGCTTTTTACTTACATGTAAATTTGTTTCATATTGAAGCCTTGAAAACATTGAAGATAGGCTATATAAACAAATCTTGGTTTTCATTATGGAATTTCTGATAGTATTTAAGTTCTTTGTCTCTGTTTCTGAAGATGTTTTTAATATTTTAAGAAATTCTCCTCTGGATTTATTTGTGGGGCAATGCCCCACCATCTTAATTATTGGGGGGGCACGTGCCCCGGCTGAGTCTACGCCTATGCATCCATCAATAATAAATAGTTACTTGATTGCTAACGGACACTGAAAGTTCGGATTAACGCTCACTGGGGTAAAAGCCGCAAAAGACGACTGACGGCAGTTTTAAACTTTATGTGTATTTAAAAAAAACTGTTTGAAATGTTTTATTCCAATAAAATTTCGGTAAACGTGTAGTTTAGCGTCGTAAATTATTCGCCATTGCATGGGTTTCAGCTTTGGTCGAATACTCGAATGAAAGTTCGATTGACGAAAGAATTCTTGCAAAATAGACGTCGGATTGATAAAAAGAATTTTCCTTAAATAGAAGTGGACCTGATGAAGAGAATCTTGCCTAAATAGAAGCTGGATTGATTGCAAGAATTCTTGCCAAAGTAGAAGTTCGATTGATGAAAAATAATAATGCTAAACGAGGCGAATAATTTACAACGTTAAACTACACGTTTACCTAAATTTCTTTTAATTACTACTTTTCGTGGAACCCCTGTGCTAGCCCCGCGGAACCCGCTTTGGGAAACGCTGATCTACAGTAAGTAGGTCTAACCGTGTACGTTGCTAAATTATTCTAATGTCTTCTTACTTGACGTTGGTAAGTTATCTACCCCCCCTATGTATGATAACTATCATCAATCCACTTTCCATTTCATAAAGAATATTTTTCATCAATCCAGCTTCCATTTTAAAGTGACAATACCAAGCAATTTAGCGACGTAAAATACGATTTAACAAGGTCACTTACTGTAGTCAAAAATTAGAAAAAAGATCAGCGTGAAGTGCAAAATTCAGTGTATTAGAAAATGTATTCCATTATGAGAAAAATAAGTATGTGCGATTAACGACATGCAGCTTATTCATTTAGAGGCGATGAATAGAATTAAGTGAATCATAAGAAATCACTGAAGACTACAAAACACCAAATATTATTTAGAATACATGACAAGAGTCTTCATTACACATTTCTCTTTCGTAATGACCAAACATAACTTCCAACACAATTCAAGCAGAATAAGCTAATTATTTTGATTACTTTTTACATCATAAATGCAGCGAAAATAGGCTAAGTATCAACAGTCTAAAAATTTAATAGTCTCACAAAATTATGTGTAGCTAAGAACTTTGTTAAATATCCAGACGAGAAGAAGTCAATATGTAGCTAAATTATATACGATTAATGACATGCAGCTTATTCATTTATAGGCAATGAATAGAATTAAGTGAATATAAAAATCATAAGAGAACCATACATCAAATATTTCGAATGCATTACAGTCTTCATTACACATTTCTCTTTCGTAATGACCAAACATAACTTCAGAACTTAATTCAAGTAGAATAAGCTAATTATTTGATTACTTGATAAGCTTACATCATAAATGCAACGGAAATAGGCAAAGTATTAATAGTCTAAAATAGTCTCACATAATGATGTGTAGCTAACAACGTTTTTAAATATCTAGTCGAGCAGAAGTTAATATGTAGCTAAAATAATCATATACTTAACAATTATAGGAGAAAAAGGCAATGTCTAATAAAAGGATGAACTTCTGGATTCTCTACATCAGAATGATTACTGTCGAAGCATTCTGAAACGAACATGGTATAAAGTAACTATCCGTGTAAGTATGTACGCCAGCACTGCTATACCATCTTTTTGATCTCAAATCACAATTGTTTTCAACTTTAAGTATGTGGAATCATAATTCAGCACAGGTCAGCAACTAAGTCATCAGGTGGAGAAAATTGATGGCTGGAGCAATGCTCTAGAAATTCTTTCTCTGTTTCAAGCAATTTGTCACATGTTCCACATCCAAAAGATTTTGTCAAAGAATCGTTTGCATCCGTAGGAGATTTTAATTTGTCATTATACAGACATGCTCCATCTGTAATGTTCGGTAAATGACCTGCAATTCCAACAGGGTTCGGATCTATGTTCTCTGATAAACGTTCATTTGTTTTATCAATAACGCCTTTATTACTAAATGTGATTAAAATATGACCAGACAGGTTAGAGATTACTTCACTTCCCATTTTAAGATCTTGTGGCTGTGTTCCTGCATGGGGTTTAAACGGCTTCTCTGAAGAACAGCTCTTGGTATAACGTTTATTGTGTGTGTGTTGCTTCTGAGTTGCATGAGTCCTTCTGTGACTCTTCAGATTTCTAATATCTCTGAATCCTTTACAACACACTTCACATATGTATGGCTTTTCACCAGTATGAATTCTCATGTGCCTTTTCAGAGCACTACCGTCAGACAGTGATTTCTGACATATCTGGCATCTGTATGATTTTTCTCTAGTATGGGTTCTCAAGTGCATTTTCACGTGACTACTTCGGGCAAATGCTTTCTGACATAACTGGCATCTGTAGGGTTTTTCGTCAGTATGGGTTATCATATGCACTTTCCGATAACTCTCACTACTAAATGCTTTCTGACATAACTGGCACCTGAATGGTTTTTCACCAGTATGGGTTCTCATATGCGTTTTACAATTGTCATTATTAGCATATGACTTCTGACAAAACTTGCACCTGTATGGTTTTTCACCAGTATGGGTTCTTACGTGCATTTTCAGAGCACTGCCGGTAACAAATGACTTCGGACATAGGTTGCATATGTATGGCTTTTCACCATTATGGGTTCTCATGTGAGTTTTTACATGACTACCACCAGCAAATGTTTTTTGACATAACTGGCACCTGTAAGGTTTTTCTCTAGTGTGGGTTTTCATGTGCGATTTTACATGGCTATATTGAGCAAATGTTTTTTGACATAACTGGCACCTGTATGGTTTTTCACCTGTATGGGTTCTGATGTGAATTTTCAGCGTACTACCTTCACGAAATGATCTCTGACAAAGTTGGCACGTATACGGCTTTTCGCCAGTATGGGTTCTTGTGTGTTTCTTTAGACATGCAATTTGTCTGAATCCTTTATTGCAAACTTCGCATGTGTACGGGTTTTCTCCTGCATGAGTTAGCATATGACTCTTTAGTGTACTGCCTGCTGTAAACAGTTTTTGACATAACTGGCACCTGTATGGTTTTCGCCTGTATGGGTTCTCACGTGTGCTTTCATATCACCATTTCGAGCAAATGATTTCTGACAAAACTGGCATCTGAATGGTTTTTCACCTGTATGGGTCCTCATGTGCGTTTTCAGATTACTACATTCATTAAATGATTTCCGACATACTTGGCACCTGTATGGTTTTTCACCAGTATGAGTTCTCATATGTACTTTCAGATGACTACCCTGAGCAAATGTTTTCTGACATAACTGGCACTTGTATGGTTTTTCACCAGTATGCGTTCTAACATGAATTTTCAGACTGCTATAATCAGCAAAAGATTTCTGACATAACTGGCACCTGTGCGGCTTTTCGCCCGTATGGGTTCTCATATGCGCTTTGATACGACTAGGACTATCTCCAGGAAATGTTTTATGACATAACTGGCACCTATATGGTTTTTCACCAGTATGGGTTCGAATATGGTATCTCAGATTACTACCTGTAGCATATGATTTCTGACATAACTGGCACCTGTATTGTTTTTCTACGGTATGGGCTCTTTTATTCGCCATCAGGCTACTCACTTAATTGATAAATTCACTGTTTTCCTTTAGTATGGGTTCTTTGATGAGCTGTCACATGATCACCTACAGTATACTGCCACTAAAATTGACATCTGCGTGGTTTCTTTCATGATTCATATGTCCTTCTCCAATCGCCAGATTCTAAACAGCGTTGAGATCAGAATGGCTTCTTATAAGCTTAACATTTGAAATGCACTTTAAAGTAATTGCCTCTGTAAAAGTTTCTGCAATCGATGTTGTTGTAGCTTTCCAACATCATGAATGGTGAGTTTCTCACAGTATCGACGACTTCATTTAAGTTCGCGTTTAAGATGCTTACAAGAAGGGTTGATGTTCAGCTATCAGTAGTAGTTATTCTGGGAGTAAAGGAAATTCTTAACAGCAGCCATCCAACATAAGATGAAATAGTTGACTATAGCTGTTATTAAATAAATCCGCTGAAATGTTCTCGATGAATATAGTCTCGTGTAGACCTTATCTTCCAACTGAAGTATGAATCTCTAACAGAATGTTGCTCGACATCTTCATATATTTACTAAAAAAAATAACAGTACCAAATCAGTATATAACATGTTTCTAAAATAATATAGAATATGATATAATTTCAGCTAAGTACAGAAGAATGTCTGTTCTCAATGAGGGAGTAGTAATACTGGCAAGGAACAGTTCAATAAATTCAATAACTAATTTTCTGCTAAGATGCTTACTTGCTTAAACGATTTATGTTACAGCTCTGTCTCATGACAGACTGGCTCAATGCCTTGAATTAGAATTACAATACACCATTCCATGAAAAACCAACTAAAATAATGCCAAATGTAGAATCTAAATCACACCATCTATGATCTTCGCAGTAGTTTGCAAAAGAGCTCCGTTTGGCGGGAGAGGCTGCAAGACCTCTTTGACAGTCAACCACCGTACGCACTGTCCAAAAACCATATTTTTTGAAGATAGGAACTTGGAATATTCAAAGAATACAAAGAGCTTAGAAGATAGCAAATGTAATAAGTGAAATGTGAATCTCGAGCAACAATGCAGGTCCGGGGATTGGCAGAGTTCAGATGGGTGGGTGATGGAGATTTCACTAGACATAGAGTAAGGGTAAGGGAGATACTGAGCACCAGATAAGAGAAGCGCTGGTACTGGAGAGTGGACTGTTGCAGATCAACAACATAGAAAGACATGCAGACAGAATTACCGTCAGATAAACGGCAGAACCAGAGTTAAAGACCTGCGCAGATGCAGCAAAATGTGGCGGTCTGGCGAGTCTGTATGGTAGTCTATTGGTAGATGCGGGATGTGCTGCGCTGGCTCCCTGTCCCGCAGCGGATTATTAGTCAGGTCCCTGTCTGGTTACGCCTCGACAGTCCGAAGGTTCGACAGTCCGAAGGTTCGATAGTCCGAAGATTATGTAGTACATTAATCCGACATAAAATCTTTGCATGAATTCAACTTCTACTTACACTGCAATATCTTTTCGTCATTCAAACTTTCATTTAAGCAGGGATTATTTTCATTAATCCAACTTCTATTTAAGCAAGAATTCTGTTAATTAATCCAACTTCTACTCATGCAAGAATTATTGTCATCCGTCAAGCTACTACGAACCATTAATCCCGGATTTTGAAGAAATAAGAATTAAAAAACTAAAAAAAATTAATATTCTTAATATTCGTTGGCCCGTTTTAATATTCGTCAATATTCGTCAATTTCTAAAAATCTTAATAGGCCTATTCGCAATATGCGCATACTCGTTCTATGGTTTAACTTAGAATCTGTTATTCCGTGCATCTTTTACTATTACATTTCTATGTTTTCACTCTCGCAGGATGGTTACCGAATAAAATTAATTAAAAAAAATTAAAATCAGGACATGTCATTCAGTCCTACCTCTATTCAACAACGTCATCCTCTTACCATTCTTGGTCAAATATAAAACTACGACTGTGCTAGGTGAATCAGTGTTTTCAGTTGCTGGACCTAAGCAACTTGTGAATACCCTCCCTGTATCTACTCATTCTTCTCAGATCCTTATGGGCTCAAATTTATGCTCTAGCCTCTGGCTAACATATATTCAAAATGGGTAGATATAGGTAGAAATTGGCTAACTCTACCTATAAAGGGGCAGGGCCCGATTTACAAATGTGGTGGCCCTGTTCAGTAAAACTGTGGGGCCCAGCCCCACAAAAATCACAACAAAAGTGTGAAACACGTTATATTCAACGAATAAACATTTTAAACATTTTTCTATTATTAATTTGTGCCTTCTTTCTTTTTTTACAATATCTGTAGGGTTTATAATTATCCAGTCTAGTGTTAAAAAGACTTTAACAATATTTAACAATAATTATGAGAGTGACTCGTGGTAAAGATTATTACAACTGAAGGCTTATCACAATACAGAAAGTAAAAATAGACCTAATAGGCTTAGGCTAACAATATACAAGTAGTCTTAACTAATTGATCACAGTGTTTGCAGTTTACATTTTGTAGCAAAACTAACAGTTAGAGTGTTAAGAGCAACAACAAATTATGAATTGACAATGACAGTCAATATCGCTCAAATTGTCATCGAATCTACATAGTACATACATACCTTGCCTTGCAGTTTTATCAGTTAGGGCTGTTAGGCTATGTCGTCAAAATGTAGCTCACGTTCAAGAGAATCCGACAGCTAAGTCACAGTTTGCTCTACTCTTGACTCACCATAACTGAAAACACTGATACAGTGCTTCATGCCAACGCGATTTGACTATACTTCCACTCGGTACTCTATGATCTCTCTGAATGCACACTGCTTCCTGTAACTAGAATACTGCATCAGGCTGCAACACTGTGTCTTGGATTCTCTTACCGAGAGCATATCACGTCTGCTCTTCGTTCTCTACACTGGCTTTCTACTGTCTGTGAGCGCATCTACTTCGTGTACAGAGCATTGCAGATCATCTGCCTTCCTAGTTATCTTCCATGGTCACACCATGCTACTCTGTTAAAGGCCGCTCCTCTCTTCGATCAGCGTCTGCTGGAAAGTAGGCCTAGGTCTATATGTTGTTCCTGGTACAGGTCTTGTTGTCAACGTTGCCGGTCCCTCCATCTGGAACTCTCTACCTCCCCATATTCGCTCTAAACTGAAAACTTGCCTCTTCCAGTCTACCTACGGCTCGTGGTTGCCCGGCTTTAATGTGCACTTCTGAACTTTTTAAGTATCGTACTGTATTGTATATGTCACTTTCGATACTCAACAATGTCAAACTAGCAAGTCTGTCTTCCGACATTGACGTTCTCAGTCTGTTTATAATCAATTTGAGTTTTGAAAACGAACGTTCACTGCTGTAGTTTGTCACCATCAGAACAAAATATATTCGCAGTGCAATCTAAACATTTGGAAAGGTGTCCTCGAGTCTCTTTTTTCTGATTAACCGGTAAGGGAACAGTTCTGGCGATGTTTCATTTATCTGTTCATGAGCAAATGACTTTGCTAGGTCAGCAAACTGAATCATTTCATTTTCAGCTAATTTTGAGATGAATCTGCCTGATAATGGAAACTTTAGTAGGGGCCCACACATCTGCAAAAGTTGTGTTTTTGTGTATATTAAACTGAGCAGTTTCGAATAATTTATTCTGAGTTTTTTTCTCATTTTACTATTAGACTTAACAAATAACAATAATTATAAAATATTGAATTTCTTTTGCATGTGTGGGGCCCCTCAAGTGTGGGGGCCCCTGTTCGGCCGAACATGTTGAACATGCCTTAATCCGCCTCTGTAAAGGGGTATAACAGGAGCACCAACATTATCCAAAAAAGTAGAAAACTGTTGCAAATAGGCAGAAAATCGTCTATAGGGAAAATGACACCAGCTGTACAATGTTGGTGGGAAGAAGAGATGTCTATGAAGAGGACGAGGCACCTGACGACATAATATGTTGAGGCTAAGAAAGTTAAGTTGTTACAACTGCATAACCATGGCTAACTCTTGCGTTTAGATTAAGCGACTTTTCTACTTCTCAGAACACGTCAAACTGGAATTGTGATTACTAACTACCTGTCACCTTTCACCGCTCCACTCACTCAATGGATACTTGGCTCAGAGACTCTGAACATCAATACCATCTGTCAGGTGTCGACAGGAATCCGTTGGTTAGCCCGCCACTGGTGACTCTTTCAGCTAAATCTGCATTGTCTGGCTAGCTGATGTAATATATTTCTATGTAAAGACATTTAACATAGCATATGGGCGCTATATAAATGTTCATTACGTTACATTAAATTATTCATCTTTCAAAGAATGCAGCAAACACTAGTAAAATTCATTACATTAGCTGCTTCAAAATTGAATTGTTTCAATATTTAAACTGTCCTGCAATTTTTTGTATAAAAGACAGTTTGAATAGCTGCACATTTAGAACTTTTTGCTATATTTAATTGTCCATCGTCATTTGTGTTATCTACTTTTTAAAGTTTAATGAGATGCAACAGAGTCTTGCAGCATATCTGCATGCAATGAATTCAAAGTATATCATAGACGTGTTTGAGGTTGACTACAGCACCTTTAGAGACTATCAAACATAAGCATATATTTAATCAGAAGAAGTTCTTCTATTTAATTAGGAATGAGATTCAATCAAAATCCAGCTTCTGTTTAAGCAAGATTCATATCATCAATCTACTTCTATTTAAGCAAAAATTATTTTCATCAATCCGACTTCTTTTCGTCAATCCAACATGTATTCAACCAAAGCTGAAACCCAAGCAATGACGAATAATTTATTATGCTAAACTACATGTTTACCCCTACTTAGGATAAATAGAAGCCGGACTGATGAGACGAATTCTTGCCAAAATACATGAGAATCATTTTTTTTAAATGTAAAAAAAAATGCAATCTTGAATTTCAAAATATTTGAGTTTAGTTTATTACCAGCTTTTTTAGCAGTATTAAACATTAAGCACTTTGTAAATTTTTAGCATTTGTACATTTAGCATTTTAACATTTGTACATTTAGCATTACTTAATGTTTTTGCTACCATTTTTAAGGGTCTGTGTTGATTCATTGGAAAAATATTTGTTGAATTCAAATTATACCGAACCCCCCTCCCCCTTGTCAACAACTGTCAAACTTTTCCAAACCCCTCCTCTTATTTTGTTGACATAATTAATGGACGACCCCAAGAGAAGAAAAATTTTATCAATCGAATGTCTGTTAAAGCAAGAATTATTGTCATCAATCCAACTTCTATTTAACCAAGAATTTTTACATCAATGAAACAGGTAATCCCGAAGACTGACGGCCTGTGTATGCAAACAATATGGCCGCCCCCGAATGTGCTCAAATAGAGCGTTGGTTGCTACTTATCAGCCACATCCCATAATGCAAAGCACTGAGTAAGTAAGTAACGAACACGACTTACACGTAATGAAGAATATTCTATTAAAATATATCAGTGAAAGTCTGCGAAAAGGCTCTTTCTAAAAATATAATCTGAACGTTACAGCGGCCAAATATGAAAACGATTTAAATAAAAGTACCAGTTTACGAAATTTTAAGTTTGTAACTGGTCAGCATGTTCTAGAAAGGCTGTGATTTTGGCTTATTTTAGCGCTGAACGTGTGATGGTAGGTAACAGCCTGATGTAATTCGTGTTCGTTACTTACTTACTTACTTAGCGCTTTGCATTATAAAGGGATGTAGCTGGTGGCTGGTAGGTAGCAACCAACACTCTATTTGAGCGCATTCTGGGGCGGATATATTGTTTACGTACACAGTCCGTCTATTAATTCAGGAAATTTTCCCGTCAATCCCACTTCCACTTGATCAAAAAACTTCATCGATCCAGCTTCTATTAAAGCAAACAATTTCTTTCATCAATCCAGCTTCTACTTACGGAAACAATTAGTTTCATCAATCCAGCTTCTATTTAAACAAAGAATTAGTTTTACCACTCTAACTTCCATTTAGGCCAACAATTACTTTTGATCAATCCACCTTCCAATTGAGATTGGGTTAAAGCGTATTTTACTTTGCTAAATTATTTTATATTGTGACTTTAAAATGAAAGTTGGTTTGACGAATAGAATTGTTTCCGTAATTAGAAGCTGGATCCATGAGAATATTTCTTCGCTTAAATAAAAGTACCATAGATGAAATATAGTTCTTTCGTTAAACAGAAGTTGGATTGATAAAAGTAATTTTTCAAATTAAATGGAAGCTCGATTGAAAATTTCTTTATGAAATGGAAGCTGGATTTATGATAGTTATCATGCACACAGGTAGACACCTTACTTACCAACGTTAACTACAGCACGGAAGACAATTAGAATAATTTAGCAGCGTAAAAGACGGTTATACTCTCAATTGACAATAGAAAACAATTTAGCAACGTAAACTACTGTATAACCTAGGTTAGATTTTACGTATTGCACCATAACCTAGGTTATTAATAATCACACGCCCACGCGTACTAAACTATCGGAATTCCCCAAGGTTTCGAAAAGATCGAACGCGCTGCTGACACGACGTAATAGCTGGGTCAATTCTCGCAGTATCGGTCGTATGAGTCATAGGCGTAATCGTTGGGAACATTCCCGTAGTATCGATCGATGAGTTAATAAAGCGTAGGCGTTGTGAGGCAATCCTCGAATAATATCACGCGCCGTTGAGTCATCGCGTAATATCCTGTAGTATTGTACGTCGTTGCCTTAAGGTATTTTACGATTACGCGCGCCTGTGAGTCATTAGCGTAATCGTTGGGACAATTCCGCAGGTCTCTGTCGTAGGCCTATATAAGCTCGTGTGAAAAACAAATTCCGCTTATAAAACAGACTACACAAACATGAATACGAAATCTGGTTTCACGAAAGAGCTTAAAGAAAAATCTTCTGTATATAAAATGGACTACTACAATGAAAACAGTAAAACAATTACGAAATATTGCCAAAGAGAAAGGCATGGTCGGTTATTCAAGACTGCGAAAAGCGGATCTCATGACATTCGTATCGTCGAGACTCGAGCAAAGCGTTAAGATCGGACGTGAAAGCGATCTGCTAGACGCTCCAGTTCCAGACATTAATGTTCCAACGCTTGCTCCAGGTAAGTATACACCTCCGTCTAATACTTGGAAATCTCGTTTTAATAATGTTTTGACTGAAGCGAAGAATAAGGTAAGGTCGAAAATTAATTCTTTTGCGGATTGGTTGGTTAATTACGTAGCTCCTCGAGAAAAGAAACCCGTGAATGAAAGATTAGACTCGTTGAAGTCAAAGATTTCGAGTATTTTTAGCAAAATCAATAAAAAGAAGTTCGAAATCCTAGAGACCGCGAATGCTATTAAGGGATTTACTAAGCGATACACGATCGAAGGAACTGATGGGATCGACGTCACATCTTTCCTCGATGCTGTAAGGCCGCGGGTAGTCAGTCTGCTAACGAAAAATCGAGGGGTAAAAGTTCAATTCAATCTTATGTGTGTAATGGAGAAAGTAGATATGAAATCTGGGGAAGTAGTCGAGGCTGAACCTAATTTTAAATCGAAGACTGAGATTATTTTAGACGCAACCGACGTGGGTGAAATATATAGCGGCGCAGTGGATAAAATTAAGGAGAGCATGGCAAGTTATCAGATGCAAGGTAGTAATTGGAGGTTTAAATCCGTTGCGAAGTTGGATATCGATACGGTGGAATATAAGCCGTTGAAAGGTAGTTCTTATATTCCGCTTCCTGAGTATTTAGCTAATAAAAAGGCTATTATTAATTTGAAAAATGACGACGATGAATGTTTCAAGTGGTGCATCACTAGAGCGCTGAATCCAACAGAAGACAATCCACATAGAATCACGAGAGATCTAAAAGAACAATCTGAGAAGCTCGATTGGAGTGGTATTGTGTTCCCAGTTGCTGCTGATGCTAAAATAATAGGTAAATTCGAGCGTAATAATAACATTAGCGTTAACGTATTCGGCTATGAAACAGATTTATACCCATTATATATATCGAAGCATGAAAGCGATACCCGCGTAGATCTATTGCTTATTTCCGACGGAGAAAAGAAGCACTATTGTTGGATAAAGAATTTTAACAGATTGATGACGAAACACACAGAGAAATCTAAAAATTCAATGCACTATTGTAGACGATGTTTAACCGGTTATGAACGAATAGAAGCGCTTACTAAGCATAGCGAGTACTGTTCCCAACACGAGGCGCAAAAGATCGAACTACCAGAACCGGGAACTATGTTGAGTTTTAAAAATTATTATAGAAAGATGAGAGTCCCCTTCGTAGTGTACGCCGATTTCGAAAGCTTCATTAAACCTATAGACACTTGTCAACCAAATCCTAACACATCCTATACTAACAAATACCAAAAACACGTTCCGAGTTCTTTCTGTTATTATATAAAATGTTTCGACGATGACCTATATTCGCAAGCCCCCGTAATGTTTACAGCGGAGAACGAAGACGACGATGTAGCGCAAATATTTATAGACACTCTTATAGAGAATATAAAAGATATTTACAAGCGATTTAAATTTCCAAAACGAATGATATTCGGGAAGAAAGACAAGGAGCTATACGATTCGGCTACCGTTTGCCACATTTGCGAAGGCGAATTAGGCGCTGATCGAGTTCGAGACCACTGTCATTTAACTGGAAAATATAGAGGGGCGGCCCATAACAGTTGTAATTTAAGCTATAAGGTCCCCAAGTTTTTCCCAGTACTGCTACACAACTTATCTGGATATGATTCTCATTTATTCGTAAAGAAACTACGAGGCGAAGATAACGAAAGGATTAATTGCATTCCTTGTAACGAAGAAAAGTACATCTCATTTAGCAGAGAAGTTGTGGTTGATAAGTTTGTGAATAAAGAAAATAAGGAAGTAGAGGTTAAACGCGAATTACGTTTCATCGATAGTTTTAGATTCATGCCCTCCAGTCTCGATGCATTATCGAAGAATCTAAGCAAAGACCAGTGTAAAAATATAAGCAAGCACTATTCGGGTAATCAGCTCGATCTCTTGTTAAGAAAAGGCGCGTACCCCTACGATTACGTCGATGGCATCGATCGACTGAACGAAACGGAACTACCACCAAAGTCGGCTTTCTATTCGAGACTTTACGACTCGGACATTAGCGACGAAGACTATAACCATGCACGGACGGTATGGAATGAATTCGGATGTAAAACGTTTCGAGAATACCACGATTTATATAATCAGTCAGATGTTCTCCTGCTCGCCGATGTCTTTGAGAATTTTAGAGACGTGTGCTGCGAGAACTACGGTCTCGACCCCGCTTGGTATTATACTTCACCGGGTCTTGCTTGGGACGCCGCATTAAAGTTGACTGGAGTAGGGTTGGAATTATTAAGCGATTACGATATGATACTAATGGTTAAACACGGGATAAGAGGCGGTGTTAGCACAATTTCGCATCGTTATGGGCAGGCGAATAATAAGTACATGCCCTCGTTTGACGATAGCAAGCCTTCATCGTTTATAGCGTACCTAGACGCTAATAATCTTTACGGGTGGGCGATGTCAAAGAATCTACCAACTCACGGGTTCGAGTGGATGAGTAATGATGAGCTAAACGATTGGAGATCGACGCCTAGTATTTTAGAAGTGGACCTGCAATATCCGAGAGATTTGCACGATCTTCATAACGATTACCCGCTCGCTCCAGAGAACATCACGCCCGAATCTTCAACCGTGCCTAAACTCATTCCAAACCTGAACGATAAAGTAAAGTATATAGTTCATTACGAAAATTTAAAGCTGTACGAAAGCCTAGGCTTGAAGATAACCAAAATTCATCGCGGAATTAAATTTGAAGAAAGTGCCTGGTTGAAAAAATATATCGATCTAAATACCAGCCTGAGGACTAGAGCAACTAACGAATTCGAGAAAGACTTTTTCAAACTAATGAATAATAGTGTCTTTGGGAAGACTTGTGAAAACATCGAGAATCGGGTAGATATTAAACTAGTCTCCAGCGAAAAGCAAGCTATAAAACTAGCGGCGAAAACGAGCTACGACACTCGAACAATTTTTGATGAAAACCTAATCGCCATTCACATGAAACGAACGAAGCTATATTATAACAAGCCTATATACTTAGGGATGTGTATCTTAGACTTGAGTAAAACTTTCATGTACGATTTTCATTATAATTACATTAAAAATAAATACGGAGATAGAGCTAAACTGTTATTCACCGATACCGATTCGCTAGCTTATGAAATTAAGACCGATGATTTCTATGCCGATATAGCTCCAGACGTTCGAAGTAGGTTCGACACGAGCGATTACCCAAACCGTCTTGTATAGAAACTGGCATCAATAAAAAGGTTATTGGTATGTTCAAAGACGAAGCGGCTGGTAAACAGATCGAAGAATTTGTAGGATTAAGGTCTGTCTCAGAGAGGATTTGAGCCATTGTTCTATTTCTATTGGAAAAATTAGTTTTTGTAGGTAAAAAGTAATTTTTTCGCTGTTTTGACGAACCTCACAGTTTGGATATTTGTGTTAGGGGAGTAATTTTGCTGATATAGCTTTGAATATATTTTGTTTCAGTGTAGTACAAACAACTTTGCATGGTTCGAGGTGATGTTTATACAAAGTTATAAATTTATTATTATGCACCCTTGATCCCATAGGATCAAGGGTGCATATGATAAATTTATAGTTAATTTCTATTAATTGTTAAAAAGTTTAACTATAGTTAAAAATTACAGTTAAAATAAAAACAAAATGTATGTTTTAAGCATACTTGTGCTTAGCTTTGAAATTGGAAAAACACTGATGATGACGATCATGAAGATCTCGGTGTTCAGAATATCGAGTAGGCCTGTAAGTCATCTGACCGTACAGATGTTGTCTTTCGGGCAGTATAATGTAATGTAATTAGTAATTTATATAGCGCCGCTCACAGCCGAGGCCATTCAGTAGCGCTCCCAGTGCGAGAACCCCGAGAGAAGATATCTGTTTTAAGGAGAGAGATGAAGACAATGATCCAGAAAGGAAAGTCTCACGCAAAGTGAAGTGATGGGCATTCTATAAAGAGGGCCCAATGATGGCAAAGGATCGAGTTTGAGCAATCGTGGTCCTAGCTCGGGGACAAAGAAGTCAGACCGGTCCAGAGCTCGTAAAGGCCGATGAGAAGATGCAGAATAAATTATACAGCCCGTAAAAACAAAGTTTTTTACTAATATCCATCTAGTATCCTAAAATGCGTCTTACGAAGCAGTTACCTCTACAAATATATAGTACGCGTTCATTTTACGTTATAGCGTGCGTTTAATCAGGCAGCGCGCCCGTTTTTGTTGCGGCCAATGACAACGCTGCGTATCGGAAAAGTTGATTCCCCGATTCGAAAAGTTGAGTCCCCGATTCTATAAGCTTGCCTTTTTTGGGGAGCTGAAATTTTTATAGAATGAAGTGTCTGCGAGGGCGAGTCTATCTGCCAAGTTTCATGACGATTGAATGATTGTAAGTGATCGAATTAGTCGTCGCAAGATTTGACTTTTTAGCCTGTGGTTCAAACAAACATTCAAGATTTCCGTAAGTTAAACTAGATGGATAAATAAAATACAGACCCTAAACAAAGTTTTTTACTAATATCCATCTAGTATCCTAAAATGCGTCTTACGAAGCAGTTACCTCTACAAATATATAGTACGCGTTCATTTTACGACATAGCGTGCGTTTAATCAGGCAGCGCCCCCGTTTTTGTTGCTGCCAATGACAACGCTGCGTATCGGAAAAGGGGATTCGCCGATTCGAAAAGTTGAGTCCCCGATTCTATAAGCTAGCCTTTTTGGGGAGCTGAAATTTTTATAGAATGAAGTGTCTGCGAGGACGAGTCTATCTGCCAAGTTTCAGGACGATTGAATGATTGTAGGTGATCGAATGAGTCGTCGCAAGATTTGACTTTTTAGCCTGTGGCTCAAACATACATACATAATAATTCAAGCATTCAAGATTTCCGTAAGTTAAACTAGATGGATAAATAAAATACAGCCCGTAAAAACAAAGTTTTTTACTATATCCATCTAGTATCCTATAACGTGCACTCTGAAAATAGTCACTAATCTCTGCATACGAAAAATTACGTTCACAAAGAAAGGGGCTTACATTCGTTCATTTTACGACATAGCGTGCGTTTAATGAGGCAGCGCACCCGCTTTTATTGCGGCCAATGAAAACGCTGCGTATCGGAAAAGGGGATTCCCAATTCGAAAAGTTGAGTCCCCGATTCTATAAGCTTGCCTTTTTGGGGAGCTGAAATTTTTATAGAATGAAGTGTCTGCGAGGGCGAGTCGATCTGCCAAGTTTCAGGACGATTGAATGATTGTAAGTGATCGAATTAGTCGTCGCAAGATTTGACTTTTTAGCCTGTGGCTCAAACAAACATTCAAGCAAGCAAGCAAGATTTCCGCAAGTTAATCTAGATGGATAATAAAATACAGCCCGTAAAAACAAAGTTTTTTACTATATCCATCTAGTATCCTATAACGTGTACTCTGAAAATAGTCCGCATTAATTTTACGACATAGCGTGCGTTTAATGAGGCAGCGCACCCGTTTGTGCTGCGGCCAATGGCAACGCGGCCAATGACAACGCTGCGTATCGGAAAAGGGGATTCCCCGATTCGAAAAGTTGAGTTCCCGATTCTATAAGCTAGCCTTTTTGGGGAGCTGAAATTTTAATAGAATGAAGTGTCTGCGAGGGTGAGTCTATCTGCCAAGTTTCATGACGATTGAATGATTGTAAGTGATCGAATTAGTCGTCGCAAGATTTGACTTTTTAGCCTGTGGCTCAAGTATTCAAGCAAGCAAGCAAGATTTCCGCAAGTTAAACTAGATGGATAATAAAATTCAGGTCGTAAAACAAAGTTTTTTACTAATATCCATCTAGTGTCCTATAATGCGTCTTACGAAGCAGTGACCTCTACAAATATATAGTCCGCCTTCATTTTACAACATAGCGTGCGGTTAATGAAGCAGCGCACCCGCTTTTGTTGCTGCGGCCAATGAAAACGCTGGCCAATCACAACGCTGCGTAACGGAAAAGGGAATTCCCCGATTCGAAAAGTTGAGTCCCCGATTCTATAAGCTAGCCTTTTTTGGGGAGCTGAAATTTTAATAGAATGAAGTGTCTGCGAGGACGAGTCTATCTGCCAAGTTTCAGGACGATTGAATGATTGTAAGTGATCGAATTAGTCGTCGCAAGATTTGACTTTTTAGCCTGTGGCTCAAGATGCATTCAAGATTTCCGTAAGTTAAACTAGATGGATATAAAATACAGCCCGTAAAAACAAAGTTTTTTACTATAATTATCCATCTAGTATCCTCTACAAATATATAGTCCGCGTTCATTTTACGACATAGCGTGCGTTTAATCAGGTATCGCGCTCGTTTTTCTAGCGGCCAATGACAACGCTGGCCAATGACAACGCTGCGTATCGGAAAAGTTGATTCCCCGATTCGAAAGTTGAGTCCCCGATTCTATAAGCTAGCCTTTTTGGGGAGCTGAAATTTCAATTGAATGAAGTGTCTGCGAGGTCGAGTCTATCTGCCAAGTTTCAGGACGATTGAATGATTGTAAGTGATCGAATTAGTCGTCGCAAGATTTGACTTTTTAGCCTGTGGCTCATTCAAGCAAGAAAGCAAGCAAGATTTCCGCAAGTTAAACTAGATGGAGAAAAAGGAGGACGAATGACATCCCTGAGGTATTTTGGAGCAAGTCCCAGTTTGGATTTGAGGACCAAAGCAAGGACTTTAAACTGAATGCGGTCAGAGAGAGGAAGCCAATGCAGTTGGTTGACCATAATCGATGATATATGGGAATATTTAGGAAGGTGTGCAATCACTCGAGCAGCAGTATTGAGAACAGATTGAATAGGGTATAGACGGACCTTGGGAAGACCAATAAGTAGGGAGTTGCAATAATCAATTCTGGAACAGACAAATGCATGGACAATGGATGCCATGGTAGAGAGAGGAACAGAATATAACAGAGTATTAGATCTAATATAGTTATTTTCTTTTTGTAATCAACATTAAAATATTACTGTTAATAACAAAACACCTTTATGTTGGATAAACCAGCACCAGGATCAAATGCGCAAACATAGGATCAAGGGTGCATACATACCTGCACCCTTGATTCCATCTGAGTCACCTTCGTTTTTGGCACATAAAATATTAAAAATGATGGATTGGAATGATAGAACATTGAATATAAAGTTAGATTGAAAATAAAATTGTCTATTAGACACATTAAATCCAAATTCAAAAATGTTAACACATTTTCATTAAAGGAGAAAAGTTAAAAATAGGATCAAGGGTGCAGACTCTCCCCTACTGTCACCTAGAGCGTTATGTTTGTTGTTAACAGTCAGAGCCCGAAGCTCCGTTTTGAGACACGGAGGCCGAAGTGGGGTAGTTTTTCCAAAGAAATATGTAATATCTCAGCTCACAGGTAAGATACAATGACAAATGAGGTGTCGATTCTAATATTTCCAAGGTCAAGGAATCGAACTCTCGCATTGGGAATAGTGTGGGAATAGTAGGCCTACTTTCCAAGATAGCGGCCAATATGGCCGCCGAAACACAAAAATATGTATATATAGGCTCATACATAAGCTACAATGACAAATAAAGTGTTTATTGTAATACTTTGAAGGTTAAAGAATCGAACCATCGCAATGGCAATAGTGTGGAAAAAGTACTGTCCAAGATGGCGGCCAATATGGCCGCCGAAACACAAAAATATGTAATCTAAGCTCATAGATAAGCTACATTGACAAATAAAGTGTCCATTGTAATACTTTCAAGGTCAAGGAGTCGAACTATCGCACTGGCAATAGTGTGGGAATAGTACTATTCAAGATGGCGGTCAATATGGCCGTTAAAAGAGAAATATGTATATCTGATCTCATTGGTAGGCTACAATGACAGATAAAATACCCAATTTTATATTTTCAGGGTCAAGGAATCGAACTTTCGCAGTGGAAATAGTGTGAAAATGTTACTTTTCAAGATGGCGGCCAATATGGCTGCCAAAACAAAAATATGTATAACTCAGCTCATAGGTGAGGTGCAATGACAAATGAAGCGTCGAATTTAATATTTTGAGGGTGAAGAAATCGAACTATCGCAGTTACAATAGTGTGGGAATATTGCTTTCCAAGATGGCGGCCAATATGGCCACCAAAACACAGAAATATGTATATCTCAGATTAATGGCAGGCTACAATAAAAAAAAATTAAGCGTCGACATTAATATTTTCGGGTTCGAGGAATTGCTTTCTCGTAGCAGCAATAGTGTGAAAATTTAAATTTTCAAGATGGCGGCCAATATGGCCGTCAATACAGAAATATGTATATCTCAGCTCATAGATAAGATACAATGACAAATGATGCGTCGAATTTAATATTTTCAGGGTCAAAGAATCGCAGTCATAATAGCGTGGGAATATTGCTTTCCAATATGGCGGCCAATATGGCCACCAAAACACCAAAATGGCTATATATGAGCCCATACGTTAGGGTTGACGGTCATATTGGCCACCATCTTGGATGGTACTATTTCCACACTATTGCCAATGCGATAATTCGATTGCTTGACCTTGATAGTATTACAATGAACATTTCATTTGTCATTGTAGCTTCTTATCTATGAGCTCAAATATACACAATGTGTTGTTTTGGCGGGCATCTTGGAAACTGACCTTTCCACAATATATTATTATTAGGCAAATATTAAAACTCAATTCCGTGGTAGAATCTACGCTTCATTTCTTATTGGAGCATAATAATGAGATAATATCTTCTATAAATACATCTTCATTATGAACGAAAATGTAGTAACGTCGAGGCCGAAGTGGGGTAGATTTCTACCCCATGACACTTTCTCAGACAACAAGACATGATGATGGTTTTGGTGTGAGAATATGTCGAGAGTCTTAACTTGTAAACATGTGGAACGTCAAGTTATGACTACCTACAGTTACTCCGCAATCAACATCCAATAACCGCTGGGGTAGATTTCTACCCCACTTCGGCCTCCGAAGGTTAACACAATAAATGAATAATATGATTGATTGAATAAAAAAGGCTATACTTACTTACTTATTTAATTATAGTGACGCGCTATTATACAGGCGTCAATGTTTAAAACTGTGACGTCAGAAGATAACTGCTTAAATAACATGACGTAATTTTGAGATATTCGTTATTAATTCTTAAATTTGAATGAAACTTTATTTCCTGCGATTGGCTTACATAATTATAATTCGCTGTATTCGGTTTATTTGTTGATTCGTAATTTAAAGTTTCTTATTCTCGTTCGGTTTGTTCGACATTTTTCGACAATCGATTCTTGTAATTTTTGTGTTGACTGTGAGGAAAGGCGGCGTCTGTTCCGTTAAGCTATGTCGAAAAAACGAGCATCAACTGAATCCAATGATGACCAGAAAGTAAATGAAGGATCGCAATGTAAGTAGGAAATGCAATGTAGTTTTCAATATTAGGCCTATGCGTTGTGCGTGTTTGTTATTTCAAACAACCAATATTATAGTTTCGAATAAGAAAACGGCGAACATTTAGTATCGGGGTGCGTAGTTTATTCGCGTAGGACTGTATCTTTTGGCATGCTGCGCGGAATGTAGGCTACGATGCTTTCTAAAGACGACACTAACCGTAACCCTGACCCTAACTCTAACCGACCCTTACGACGCGTAACCTAACCCTAACCGACACTCACGGCGCCTAAAATGACGGGAGAAAATACACGCACTCCGATACTAAATGCTTGCCAAGAAAACTATTAGTATTGCTAATTTGCTAGTCCTTAGCAACGAAGCTAATCATTATAGCGGTTTTCAGTGCTATGCATGACGTGGTGGCTTATCCCGTAGTTTACGTTGCCAATTTGGTAAAGGATAAATCCACTGCGGCGGAAGATACCGCCGCAATATAAACGAACATTTTTCTTCTGCGGCGGTAACCTTTTGCGCATGTGCCGCGCATGCGACTTGATAACATCTTAAAATGGCTTGTCGATGGAACATACTTTCCCACAAGATTTATCCTTGGTCAACATGCGTTACTTCCTATATAAACTGGCGTCGTGAGAGTCGGTTAGGGTCAGGTTAGGCCTCGTGAGTGTCGGTTAGGGTCAGGGTTAGGGTTAGAGTCGTTTTACATAAAAAAAGTGAAAAGAATTTTCGCCGCAGAAGTAAGTTTTCGCGGGTTGCGTGGCGGCATTTCCGCCGTAGATGCACCACGAATTGGTAAACCCGTAGTTTAGGTTGGTAAATTATTTGGTAAAGTCGTACCTCGATAGTTTACGTTGCTAAATTATTTTAATGTCTTCAATGCCGCACATGACGTTGGTAAGTAAGCAGTCGGATCATGTGCATCATCAACTATCATCAATAAACCTTCCATTTAATCTACAAATTTTTTCATCAATCCATGCAGCTTCCATTTTAAAGTGACAATATCAAATAATTTGGCAACGTAAACTACTACTTTAACAATTATTTTATATCGTCAAATTAAAATGGCATCTGGATGAGAAAAATAATTGTTTCCCTAAATGATGTGGGATTTCTGTCATTAATTAGAAGTTGGATTGATGGGGAAAAAATTCCGTAAATAGGAGTTGGATTGCTGAGACTAAGTTTTTGGTGCAGTAGAAGATGGATTGATGAAAATAATTGCTTCCGTAAGTAGAAGCTGGACCCATGAGAATAGTTCTTTGCTTAAATAAAAGTTCCATTGATGAAAATTTTTTTGGGTAAAAAGATAGGTCATTTTTTCAGGAAATGGAAGATGGATTGGTGAAAACATTTCTTGATGAAATGGAGGCAGGATTGATGATAGGCTAGTTATATTGGACATAGGTAGATTGCTTAATTGCCAACATGAAGTACGGAATTGAAGACATTCAAATAATTTACCAACCTAAACCACGGGATAACCCTGTCATCAATCGAGCTTCCTTCCATTTCATGAACAATTATTTACTTCAATCCAACTTTCATTTAATAAAAAATAAGACCTACTTTTATCAATCCAACTTCTGTTTAAGCAAGAAATTATTTATGATCAATCCTACTTCTATCTGAACAAAGAATTATTCTCGTAAATCCATCTGCTGTTTACGGAAACAATTATTTTTCATCAATCCAGCTTCTATTGAAGCAAAGACCTAGTTTCATCAATCCAGCTTCTACTTACGGAAACAATTATTTCCATCAATCCAGCTTCTATTTAAGCAAATAATTAGTTTCATCAATCCAACTTCCATTTAGGCCAGCTGCCATTTTACAGTCACGATATAAAATAAGTTGGCAAAGTAAACTATATAGGCCTACGGTTTAACCGCGTGGTGCTTCTGCGGCAGAAGATTCCGCCACGCAATGCATGAAGAAATTACTTCTGCGGCGGAAAGCCTTTTTGCATTTAATCTAATCAAGACACTACACCTTACCCTGACAATAACAGACCCTCACAACGCCTAGGCTTACCATAACCGGCCCTCACGACGCCAATATTAGGAAGTAACGCGTTTTTAACAATGCGCATGCGCCGAAGGTTGCCGTCTTTATCGTCAGAAGGAGTCGGTGTTTTGGGAGGATTTGGTCAACAGGAACTCAAAGAATGCTAAACGTAAACGTCTCTGGTCTGCTATCTCCGGTCCACTGGGTCGCTCCTCTCGTACATCCGCGAATCCTTCCTTCTCAGCGGATGATTTTCTACGGATGCTTACGACTAACCTGGACGGCCTGCGAGATGGTTCCGCGCAAACTCGTCTACAGACTTTTCGTCTACGACACTTCGTCTACAGACACTTCGTCTACGACACTTCGTCTACAGACACTTCGTCTAGCCTACCGAGATTCCGTCTACAAGTGTATCTGTATCCGTTGCAGCTAATCGACAGAGGCCGCTTTCTTATACTTTCGCTAAAACGTGCTATCTATTCTCAGGAATCCAGCTTCTAATTACTGAAAAGATTATTTTCATCAATCCAACTTCTATTAAATGGAAACTTAGTTTTATCCATGCATCCAGCTTGGTATCATTTACGGGAAAAATTATTTCGGTCAATCCAGCTTCTTTTTCAACACAGGAATGTTTTCACCAATCCCACTTCCATTGGGGAAGTTTTTTTTCATCAAACCAGCTTCCATTTTAAGGTGACAAGATCAAATAACTTTGTAGACGAAATGTCGGTAGACGAAATTTGTGTAGACGAAGTGTCGTAAACGAAAAGTCGGTAGACGAATAATTATTGTCGTGACACCCTCCGAGATTCCGCAGCTGGTTCACCACTTCCTTCGTACATTTCTACTGAGTCGGTTTTCAAGGACTTTCGACCTATCTTTGATTGTGAACTGCTTCGTCTTCTTGCGCTTCTGAAAGTCTTATGCTATGAAAAGCGCTTTATAAATGATCAAATACAATGCAATACTTATGATTTAAAATCACGTGAACTCGACCCCTTCCCCAGTTTGTTATCGTAGATGTACTAGATGACATTGTCCCCTTCCTGCTCTACTTGTTTAATAGGTCTCTTTCAGAAGGTTTTCTTCCAGCATCCTAGATGCGTGATATTGTGTTTCCAATTCTTAAGAAGGCCAACCTGGATCCCAGCATGTGCCAAAACTATCGCCCTATCATAAATCTTTCCTTTCTCTCAAAGACTTTGGAGCGACTTGTTTCTCTGCAACTTTTTCCTTACCAGACAATCTGGCTTTAGAGCTCACCACTCAACTGAAACTGCTCTTCTCCCTGACATTTATTCTGCTATGGATTAAAACGCTTTCTGGAAGTAATAGACAGGGAAAGCTCGTGCAACTGCTTCAAACACTTCCAGAAAGCGTTTTACTCCATCAGACACGATATAACACGGGCGGTACCAAAATAATTCGGAGTATATTATAGGAAGAAGGTTGATGCAAATGATCAAGCTACCTCTGAACGTCCACTCGGCTCTTTAGATCATCATGACCTTCTAGTACCTCGGTCTCAGACTGCCACAACACAGCATCGTGCATATGCCTCTGTTGGACCTTTGCAGTGGAATGACCTTCCTGCTATTACTCGTGTCCTGATATTATCTGGGGGCAGGACTGCTTCTGCTCGTTCTTTTAAGACTTTTCTGTTTCAGGGGTTCTTCGCACTGGATGCGCCTCTGATTACGTTGTACTGTGAGAGGCGCTTTACAAGTCTGTAAATAGAATAGAATATTTTAATAACGTACGCAAAAGACATCAAAACAATCAACTCTTTACTTGGTTATATTGCGACCTCATAATATTCAATTGCATACAGTGATTGAGGTTACTTATTGCATCCATGAATGATTTAATCTGTTTATGTAGTGGCAGTATTCCATTCAATTCTGTACACAATGGTGTATTTAGTTGTACATTGTGTGAATGCACCTCGAAATTACATCATTTTTAACCCTCTAAGGAACAAGATTTTTTTTGGTCTGCAAAATGTTCAAAACTAACATAAATACATTGTCTACGGTTCTGCTGTCAACATAAGGAGGACCTTTGGATTCTCTGCAATCAGAATGTTAATATTGTCTAAGCATACTGAAACGAAAGTGGTACAATGTAACTCTCTATGTATGTATCCCAGCACTTGTACAGTATCGTTTCTTTATCTCAAATTACAGTTGGCGTCAAATGTAACGAGGCCCTATGTAGATTCATAATTCATAACAGGTCGGCAACTATGTCGTCAGGTGGCGAAAATCGGTGGCTGCAACAATGCTCTAGAAATTCCTTCTCTGTAGCATGCAATCCGTCACAAATACCGCATCCAAAACATTTTGACAAAGACGCTTTTGCTTCCACAGGAGATTTAAATTTGCTAATTTGCAGACAGTCTCCATCTCTGTGCATTTTCATAGTACTACCATGAGCGAATGTTTTCTGACACCTGAATGGTTTTTCGCCAGTATGTGTTCTCAAATGCACCATGAAACCGCTTCTTTCAGCAAATGATTTCTCACAGAACTGACATTTGTATGGTTTCTCTCTAGCATGTGATCTAGTATGCTTATTCAGATTACTACGATCAATAAATGATTTCTGACATAACTGACACCTGAAAGGTTTGTCGCTAGTATGGGTTCTCATGTGCCTTTCCATGTGACCCCGTTGAGCAAATGTTTTCTCACATAACTGACACCAATATGGTTTTTCGTCAGTATGGGTTCTCATGTGCTTTTTCAAAGAACCACCTGTAGCAAATGATTTCAAACATAACTGGCATATGTATGGCTTTTCGCCAGTATGGGATCTCAAGTGCTCTTTCAAGTGACCACCTTGTGTAAAAGATTTCTGACATAACTGGCACGTGCACAATTTTTCACCAGTATGAGTTCTGATGTGCTTTTTCAAAGTACTACCGTCAGAAAATGATTTCTGACATTGCTGGCATACATATGGTTTTTCACCAGTATGGGTCCTCATGTGTGTTTTGAGATTACCACGCTGAACAAATGATTTTCGACATAACTCACACCTGTATGGTTTTTCGCCAGTATGTGTCCTCACATGCACCACCAAACCACTTCTGTCAGCAAATGATTTATGACAAAACTGACATATGTATGGTTTCTCTCCAGTATGTGTTCTCATGTGCATTTTCAGGGTACTACCATGAATAAATGATTTCTGACATAGCTGGCACCTAAAATGTTTTTCACCAGAATGGGTTCTCATGTGTGTTTTCAGATGACCAGATTCATTAAATGATTTCTGACATAACTGGCAGCTGTATGGTTTTTCGCCAGTATGGGTTCTTTTGTGTATTTTCAGATCACCACCTTGAGCAAATGTTTTCAGACAAATCTGGCATCTGTATGGTTTCTCGCCAGTATGGGTTCTGATGTGTGTTTTCAGATGACCAGATTCATTAAACGCTTTCTGACAGAACGGGCATCTGTATGGCTTTTCACCAGTATGGGTTCTCATGTGTGTTTTCATACTACTACCACAAGCAAATGTTTTCTGACATAACTGACACCTGAATGGTTTTTCGCCAGTATGTGTTCTCATATGCACCGCCAAGTTGCCTACTTTAGCAGATGATTTATCACAAAACTGACATTTGTATGGTTTCTCTCCAGTATGTGTTCTCATATGCTTTTTCAGATTACTACCATCAACAAACGATTTATGACATAACTGACACCTGAAAGGTTTTTCGCCAGTATGGGTTTTCATGTGTGTTTTCAGATGACCAGATTCATTAAATGATTTCTGACATAACTGGCACCTGTATGGTTTTTCACCAGTATGGGTTCTCATGTGTGTTTTCATACTACTACCACAAGAAAATGTTTTCTGACATAACTGACACCTGAATGGTTTTTCGCCAGTATGTGTTCTCATATGCACTGCCAAGTTGCCTACTTGAGCAAATGATTTCTCACAAAACTGACATATGTACGGTTTCTCTCCAGTATGTGTTCTCATGTGCATTTTCAGGGTACTACCACGAATAAATGATTTCTGACATAGCTGGCACCTAAACTGTTTTTCACCAGTATGGGTTCTTTTGTGTATTTTCAGATCACCACCTTGAGCAAATGTTTTCAGACAAATCTGGCACCCGTATGGTTTCTCGCCAGTATGCGTTCTCATGTGCGCTTTCAGATGACCAGACTCATTACATGTTTTCTGACACAGCGGGCACCTGTATGGTTTTTCACCAGTATGTGTTCTCATGTGCGTTTTCAGAGCACTACCTTGAGTAAATGTTTTCAGACATATCTGGCACCTGTATGGTTTTTCACCAGTATGTGTTCTCATGTGCGTTTTCAGACTACCACCTTGAGCAAATGTTTTCTGACAAAACTCGCACATGTAAAGTTTTTCATCACAATGGGTTCTCATGTGTGTTTTCAGTGAACCACCTTGAGCAAATGATTTCTGACATAGCTGGCACCTGTATGGTTTCTCGCCAGTATGTGTTCTCATGTGCGCTTTCAGATGACCAGACTCATTAAATGTTTTCTGACATAGCGGACACCTGTATGGTTTTTCACCAGTATGGGTTCTCATGTGTATTTTCAGATGACCACTTTGAGTAAATGTTTTCTGACATAGCGGGCACCTGTATGGTTTTTCACCAGTATGGGTTCTCATGTGTGTTTTCAGATTATCAGCTTGAGCAAATGTTTTCTGACATAATAGGCACCTGTATGGTGTCTCTCCAGTATGTGTTCTCAGGTGCGTTTTCATATTATTGCCCTGATCAAATGACTTCCGAGGTATCTGGCACCTGTATTGTTTTTCGGCCGTTTGGGTTCTCGTGTTCGCCATCAGGCTACTCGGTAAATTCATAATTTCACTGTACTTCCCGAGTATGAGTTCTCTGTTGAGCCGTCAGATGATCACCTTCAGCATACAGTTTCTGAACTAATTGACATATTTGTGTTTTTGCCTAATTTGCATGTGCTTCTCTAATAATCAGATTCTAAACACAGTTGGGTTTCTCGGGCTTTTTGAAAAGGATGAGTCTTGGTGTGCACTTTAAAGCAATTACCTGTGTAAAAGTTTTCTGCAATTGGTGTCATAGCCTTTCCAGTTTCTCACATTATTATCAAGTTCATTGCAGCTCGGTAATAGACATCTTTGCGTTTCAGATGCTTACAAAAGGGTTCATGAATGTTTCATATCTGTCAGTAGTACTGAGGTAGTTATTTTTCGATCAAAGTAAAAAGTTTATCACACAGTAAAACTTTCTGACGAAATACTGAAGCTATCCAACCATTGTAGAATAGCACACCTTTATGACATTATAAAAGTGGTAGCCAGATAAATCCACTGTAGTGTTCTTGATGAAATGTAGCTCATCTTCTTCATGTACCTGCCATAAAGGATAGTACAATCTCAATTTTTATACGTTTAAAAATATGGAACATAATTTAATTGCTGCTCATAAAAGTATAATGTTTGTTCTTCACCCACAGCAGATTGACGAGTTAGACAAAAATGGCAAGACGCAGCTCCAGGAATTCTTTAGCTATTTTTATGCTTTGAATTTTTCTTGCTTAAGCTTTTTGTGTAACATCTCTGTCTCAAAGCAGAATGGCCTAACATCTGGATTTACACCATCCCAAGAAAAGTCAACTAAAATCATGCAAATTTTAAATCACACCATCTCATATCTTCTAGTAGTTTCCAAAGCAGCATAGCTGAAACATGGAAACATTTTAGCAGACTATCCAGACTATCTCATAGAAAAAGACTTAAAACTGGAAGTGAAATATGCACAAAGTGCGATTTAAAATGATTCATACCCATTTGGTTTTAAAACTTTCAGGTATGCATTTTTTTATGAAAATTTCATTCTAGCTAGACTAGCTTACTGCAAAGTAGGAAATACAGCAAATGGAAACTGAGAGTCCTTAAATTATTTATTGGCAGTCACATTACTTATGGCCATAGTTGTGTTACAATTTAGGCTTCTTATTTATTATATTTATTGGATGTAGATGATGGCTATATGAAATTCGTTTCTTTGAAAATATTCAAGTAAAGTTTCAGCTGAATTTTAACGTCTTCTCACTCATTTTCTCACAATGACATTTCTGATCTGGAATTGAAATATGTAACACGCATGTTCATTTGCATATCTGTATAAATACAGATCCATCTCAACTATGAACTTCCTATCTGAAATTCATGAACACGCAGTCATGACACATATATAAACTCACCTATCCTCTAATTCACCATTCAACATTTCAGTCTGCATACCATAAGTTTAATTCACCAGAACCCGCTCCTCTTGCTGTTCATAATGACATCTGCATTGGCTTCCTGTTCGACTGAGCATTTCTTTCGAATTGGGTCTCTTGATCTAATAAACATTGAACTCTGGTCAAACACTGGTCATTTAAAATCACATCTTGTTCTTCAACGTTATCACTATTTGACAACGTCATCATAATTATTCCTATTCTTGGCCAAATCTATAACCACAACTGATTTAGGTCAATGACTGACAGATTTCAGTTGCTGGGCCTAAATTTATCAATTCCTTCCCTGTATCTGCTCATTCTGCTCAGTCCCTTATGTGCTCAACGCATTGCCCTGGAAAAATCAACTGCTAAATGGGTAGATGTATGAAGAAATTGACTCACTTTACCTATAGAGGGGTAGAAGTGGAGCACCAATGGAATCAATTAAGCGGAAAACTCTACAAATAAGGAAAAAACCGAAGTGTCCCATTTTACGTAAAGGATTTATAGGTAAAATTACACCAGCTGTAAAATATTGGTGGGATGATCAGATATCCATGAAGAGGGTTAGGCACCTGCTGACATATGTTGAGAGTGAAGTTGCCGGAACTGCATACCCGTGGCTACCTATCAGGGTCAGATTAAGCGACTTCTCTTCTTGTTCTCAGAACACGTAAACGTGGAATTATGTTTATTAACTACCTGAGCACTTCGAAATTGGATTGGTTGACAATCTAAACCGGATTGCACAATTTTTCATACATAAAACAGTTTAAATAGCTGCAACTTTAGAATTTGATATAATATTTCATTATCCAACACCTTTTATGTTATCTACTTTATAATTATATCATGCTGAGAATGTTGAGAATTTAAGCAACAATTTTGCAGTATGCCATTTTATCAATATACCAGAATGTCTTACGTCAACTAAAGTCCCTTTATGTGCCTACAAAACATTAGAAAAAACGGTGTCTTAGAGCAGTATTTTAATTGGTAGCTTTTCTTTCTTTAAGTACAAAAACTCGGTCATCACTGTTTATGTCTGAAGTTGCAAACATGCAATCGTACAACATTAATCACGTGTCTTTGCATTGACTACTGCATTTAGACAGAAGAATTCTAGAAAGAAATCTTTCACCCAGAAAACAAGAGAATTTTATCATTTTATTTTCATAATATTATAGACACAAAGAATCGGAAAAGGAATTTAATATATCTCAGATCAGTTATCTTTTGATACCAGCCACAAACAGCTGGACGTTGAAGTCTATTAATAGTCCCAGCAGCAGATACTTTAGCACCGAAAACATTAACAATCAGGATGGTTTATTATAATAAGGATGATTATGTTTATTATTATATACCAGATATGTCTTACGTCAACTAAAGTCCCTTTATATAATAATAAAATTTAAAAACCATAATTCATAATTGCTAAGAAAACTTAAATGTACAACATTCTATATTAATCGCCCACTGTAATTCTTGCTTAAAAAAAAGTTGGAATGATGAAAAAATTCTTCCATAAATAGAAGTTGGGTTGACGAAAAGTAATTTTTCCTTAAATCGAAGTGGGGCTGATGAAAAGAATCTTGCTTAAATAGAAGCTGGATTGATGGAAAATAATTCCTGCTTAAATAGAAGCTGGACTGATGAAACGAATATTTGCGTAATGGAAACTGGATCGACGAAAATGATTCTCGCCAAAGTAGAAGTTGGACTGATGAAAAACAACAGTGCTACAACGGGCGAATAATTTACGACGCTAAACTACACGTTTACCCGCCAAAATATAACCCGCTAAAAAACGTTTACCGAATCTAGCTAGCATCGCATTGAGCAAATAAAAATCACATCTAGATCTTTGGGACAATTTCTTGCTGAGACACCATACACATTATACAATTCACCAGATGAATCCAACACCATTTATGTTATGCACATAATATCCAATCACAAACAACAACAAATGGTAACAAATGAAATTATTCGACAGTTATAGAATCTAACCAGATTTGGCATTAAAGATGAATTTCCCCGTAATCTGGTTTATATCGTCATCAATATAAAATGGCGACCGATTTAAATGTTTCACTACAGTGACAAATAAACTAAAGTTTTTGAAAGTATATCCTGTCATCTAGCCAATGGAGTTTAACTTGCTTCTATTATTCAATATTTTAGCATTATAATAAATATTATTATTAGCAAGTTCAAATGACTATCTTTTACATTTAAATAATAGCCTACTAAGGAGAAAGAAGTGAATAGACTATTGGAGCGTTGGCTCACTGTAGCGCATTAACGAAATTAATGTGAGTCTCTTTATAGATTTTATTTTAGCTACAGTCACAGTTACTGTTATAATCATGGTTTCTCATTATAGTAATAGTTAGAGTTATAGTCAGTATTATTATTTTCTTTGGCATAGTTACTGGAGTTTTGTTGCGGGTCCTTCCACCCTGTCAGACCTCTCAGTTGCTGATGCTTTTGGAGCGTACGAGGCAACTATGGCTGACCTTATCGATCGATTCCTTCCTATATATGCGCCAAGTCACGAATCGTCGGAGCAACAGCTCGCCTTGGTTCGATAGTGAGTGCCACTCCTTGAAACGCCAGGCTCGCCGGTTAGAGAGAAGTACAGGCGCACCAAGCTGCCCTCGGATCGTAGGCCTACCACCTGGGTGCAGTTCGTTCGAAGTATGCACCGTCAGTATCGTGAAAAGGAAAGGTCTTACTGGGAAGCTAAGATAGCTTCTAACACAAGGGAACCAAAGCGGCTGTGGGCCACCTCTAACGCGCTCCTTGCCATTTTTTCTGACAGTAGAACTGCACAGAAACATCAGCGGACTAAGCTGGGAACTCCCATTGGGTCCAAATGGACATTTGACCATGATTGTGTAATAAATTGCGATAGGCTAGGCTACATTTAGTTTTCTGGTAGTTATTATTAACATTAATTTTATTCTACGTGGTTATGACGCGGTACACCTAAAATTAATTTGGGATGAAAAAGTAAGATAGACAAAAATATGAAATCTCGAAAAAAATATCTAGTTAGGCCTACAGATAACTTTATAGCTACGCCAAAGCGCATGACACTGACCGTGTAGTGAAAAAATCACCAATGCATCTTCTGAAGGTTACAATTTAACGCCGAGAATTACATAGTAATCGTAATCGCGATCTGCAAACTTTTAACACTAGAACGTCGGCATGGGTCATTTTTGACCCATAGCGCACTTTGCGAGCGTGCCATGTAGCACTCAGTAGGCCTAACCATAAAATGACCCCAATCCGACGTTCTAGGTATTGGCTGCTATAACTCCTATACCTGACCAGCTATTAATAAGATTTTTCTTCTATGCCTTTGCGGCCACAATGCCATAGATGTAATCAAATATTTTCCTTTAAAGTAACCTTACATATTTGTGACGCATTGCAAAGCTCACGTTCTTCCTGCCATTTGCAAACAGTTTTGTTTATTGTTTCAAACACAATTATTTATATAAAAACAGGTATAATTATTAGGGTGGAGTGAAAAAAGAATAAAATAAATTATTAGTGTTTAACCGTTTTCAGACTTAGCGACATGTCGCGAACTAGGGGAAATGGTAAAAAGTTATAATAACTTCTACAAATATGGGCATATTCTGAAAGTTAATAAATTATATCGTTTTATTAAGTATTACGAGCTCTATCCAATGGTATATTGAATAACATTTAATTAGTTTTCAATTAAAAAATTTTGCAAGAAAACTTGCAATTTTCTCGAAAAAATGTTATTTTTCGAAACTTTGGCCCTCTGGTGGTGGCGAAAGACATTAATATTTTTTAAAACTTTTTAGACATTTTTTGACCCCATACCATAAGGCAACTTTTGGTTGCTAGGCCCCTATTACTTTTTGAAATTCTAATTTTCGCTGGGAGACGACTCATGTTCAGTATCGCTTGAGGAACTTGACGCCTCTAAAATTAATAGTACCTTCAGGTACTTTAGGGGAAGCATATTAATTTAATTTAAAAGTTTAGCATTCTCAGGGCACCAGCTTCTTCACGAGCACTGCGTCGAGTCAAAGGGGCTAGTTGCTGCCAAGGCGGAATAGGCCGTTCTACTGTATACTTTCTAGGACGAGCGAAATTGGGAGCAAAGTATTGTAGGCCTACAGATCAGGGTAGAATAGCTTTAACCCATTAATGCCCAAACTTTCCCACAATGGCCAATCTTTATGATACTTTGGAATCTAAGAAATGATGCTAGGGTAAGGTCCTTGGAACTTGCATTTATGTGAATCCTCGATCAGCCGCTAGATGGCGTGCTGTTCCCATTTGGGGACATTTGGCACATAGTTATGGAGTCTGTTCCCATTTGAGAACAACATGCAAGTTTATTAGTGATTAACAGAAATTAAAGAGGTCATAGTCTAACAGGTTAAGTAGTAAAAATCGATTCGTGTAGAGAAGAATCCCATAAACGTCGTCTCTTGACACAATTAATTCCAATATTTAAAGAAACGTTTACATCATTCGGTTTTCAGTCAATGCTGAGCAAAAGAGAATAACCAACGCATAGGCCTATGTACTAGCCTATTGCAAATCAAAACCCTTACGACGAAAGTTATGAAGTAGGCCTTCTCCAAATGTGACGCCAGGGCTCTAATCCCGTCGCTTCCTAGACGAAATGTCTGTAGACGAAGTGTCGTAGACGAATAGTCTGTAGGGCCTAGACGATAATTGTCGTGACACCCTTTTCGTATACGACACTTCGTCTATAGACATTTCGCAGACAGACATTAATTTTAGTCTACGAAATTATTTGATATTATCAAATTTTCGATTGAATAAAAGGTGGATTGATGAAAATAATTGTTTCCGTAATTAGGAGCTGGATCCATGAGAATATTTAGTTTTTAAAGTTTAAAAAAGCGGTCCCTGTTGAATAGCCCTAATCAATACAGATAGACGCAATGTCTTGGTTTTTCTGCACAGCTGAGAATAGGCGATAGTCCGCGTCTAGGCATTGCTGCTCTGTGGTTAGAGTGGTTCAGCGACAACTCATCTACATGAGTTGAGTTTTGATTTAACTCATTTCTTGTGTGAGTTTACCCAACACTGATACTAGGCGTTTATTGTGTTAACAAAATTAACAGACATAATGGACCTGTACAGTAGTGCTCGTATCAGCCATAGCATTATCACATACTGTTCCACAGCAGTGCTTACAAGCCGCAACACATCGCAGGCCATGTTTATTACAGGAACAAACCTGGGAACTGCAAGGGTTCTTCTTGACCATTAGTTTCAAATCAGGATATGATCCAGCTAATTTATTCAGTGGCTAAGAACAAAATTAAGTGAATCATAAAAATCACCACAGACAACACAACACCAAATATTCTGGATACTTAACAATCTTGATTAAACAATTACCTTTAGAAATGATAAAACATAAAGACCAACACTAAGTTTATTACATAGTACATAATTAATGCAATTACAATAGGCCAAGTATTAGGTAGGTCTATAGTATAAAATAGTCTCACAAAATGATTTTAGCTGTACGCTAACCACTCTGTTAAATATCTAGTCCAGCAGAAGTATTTGTGCAGCTAAATCTAATCTTGACCAATAATTATAAAGTTGTGAATTATTGGAAGCCAGAACGAAAGACGTTACTGCTAGTAACGATTACATAACATTTCATTTTTGATGACCTGCAGCAATCATAGTCTTTATTCAATTACAAATTATCAGTATAACATAAAATGGATATTCTTTCCTTTACAGGTATTTGTCAAAATTAACGTTTCGACTTGAATTAGTCGTTTTAAATGAAAAGCATTATCTGTATTACAATGTCTTGTGTTTGCATTAATTAGACAAATTCACGCCTGTTCTGGGCGTATTAACAGTATTACAACAAAGCAATCAAAGATAGCCTACTGAACTAAAGACCGCTATAAATTATGTACTACTTAAGATACCTCCACAAATAGACCCGAGCTATCCGAAGGGATGGGGTTCCTAACAACCACGGTGTCGGATTCAATCCCTAGCGTTGAGACCTCTCAAGGCTACCCCTTGGACTGTCACTGTCAGATTAGCGGCAAAATGGCGTCTATACAAACTTCGTTTTATCAACTTTTCCTGTGCGAATTTCCTTTAATAAACGCAGTCACCAGATCCTAGGTTACACGAGGAGAAACCCTTTACAGTTTTTACGCCCAACCTCAACCTAATTGTGACCTTAAATTGTTTTAATCATCAAAGATAAAACCGATAGAAATTTCCGCCAACAGAAACTCGAAAAACCAGAAGCACAAAGACATAGAGCAAAAAGCATTAGATCAAACCTTAACTTAGCCCTCTAGTGGTGGAGCTCAGGTCAGCTGACTAGCGCTAAATAAGACTGCTTAAGACCGTGTTCTCAACTTAGATTTGCTCTAGCAGAATCTCTACATAAGCATCACTCGCGTGCTATATAAGTAGCCTGCCAAAACGAGCCAAAGCGAGCCCAATTATGCAATATTTAGCACGTTTTAAAATATTTTCTTAAAATATACAACTGGCACAATATCAGATTATCTTCTGCAAATTAACCCTCAGGCTACCAAGGTTTTTTGTGACATCGGCTACCAAGGGGAGGGGGTGTTTACCACTCCCTGGATTTCGAGTTTGGTTTCACATAATATTATTATATCATATCTTGTAATTCATCCATTTTCACGCATATTACGCATGTTATTTTGATCACTTCCGGTTTTCAAAAGACAAACATATAAGCATGTTAATCAAACAGTTAATGAAGCCCTTCATTCCCTCTAAAGAATGGTATATTTGTTTCTCTTCTAAGAAGAATAGCCAATAAGCTATATAGTCGAAAAACCAAGAGGGGGTGGTATCCACCCCCCAACCCCCGGTACCTCGGGTATAACTTTTGAATGGCGTGGGCTACCACCATGATGTTCAGCTCAAAATGTGCGCCAATGAATCTGCTACAGCTACCTAAAATGTAAAAATTATATTCCATATCAAAAAGAATTTTATGCATAAAAACGTAGGTGGGTGGTAACCCCCCTGGTAGCCCGAGGGTTTAACGATTTACTCTAACACTACTCTACATTAACGTTGAGCACTTACGTTAGTTTCTAATCAGGATATAATCCAGCTAATTTATTTAGTGGCTAAGAACAGAATTAAGTGTATCAGGGGCCGTCCATAAAGTACGTCACGCTATTTTTACCATTTTTACCCACCCCCTCCCCCTGTCACAAACTGTCACAAAACTCGGACCCCCCCCCTAAAGTACGTCACACTTTCGAACAGTGATTTCCGAAAGCAAGGCTAATACATAAACAAGGCTTCGCAACAGCATTATTACTAGCGCTCCTAGCGAGAGGAATCGTGAAAAACATGAAAAACACATTCAGGAAATATGCATTTCATGCTATTTTGACATAAAACTAATTAAAATGTTTCAGAAAATTTTTGAAAATTATTTTTGAAGCTAAGAAATTCTACTAAAAAAATAAAAAATAAATTATAAATAAATAAATAAATAAATAAAATGTGTGACGTCACTAGGGTTGCCACCTTTTGGAACTAGGAAGTCGGGACGCAAGCTTTGGGGGCTAAAGCTGGTAGAATTTTTCCAACTCGGAGAAAAATTTTCTGATGACGTTTTTTTTTTTTGCTTTTTCGTCTATTTAGTGTCAAAATTCCTCTCCTTAATGTCAGAGACCTCAATTTTGCGCCCCCCCCGTATGTCTGTTTCTCTAAATTTCTCTATTTTTCTGTAAAATCCACATAAAATTTCTCTATTTTCTTATGAAAATAGGGGCAAAAACCCTCATTTTTGCGCCCCCGTGCCAAAACTAAAAGTCGGGACATTTGGCTGTCCCGACTAGGTCAAATCGGGACTCGGGACATTTACCTCGAAATAACTGGTGAAACCTCTGGACATGTGCGAATAGCGGCGTTGTTATTTCGCATGTCTGCATTTCCTGCTGAAATACCGTTCGTGTTCGTGCTTTGTGCAATTACATCTCTCCTTGGTTGCTGTGTTGGTGCGGCGTTGACTGCGGTAGTCGTCACATCTAGACCTCTTGACATGTGCGGTGGCTCTGAAATCGAGCGTGGAGCGAGATTTCGTCGTCTCGTCTCATCATCAACCAGAGCTCGTGGTTCGTCCATCCTTTGGACAAAATTTGACCCGTGGCGCCCTCGTGTGAATGCATGGACAGTTTCGTCCGTATCATTAAATTCAAAATTAGTGTTTAATTGCACATTCCTCCCTCGTCTGTCTCGGTCATTTATTATTTCACAGTCCAAATCACCATCATTCACATCATGCATTCGTAATTCAGTATCGTTCCTACTGCGGATTTCACTGAATCGATTTTCATTTATAGGCCAGAAATTAATAAAATTCCTTCTCTCTTCTTCATTCTGAAAGTTCCTTCTTTCATCATCTCTTTCCTCTTCTACATCCATATTTCTACCATTTCTATTTGTCTGCCATTCGCTATATTCTCCATCTTCGTTATCTATATAACGCTTTCCTCTGCTCTGGCTTCCATGCCTATCATTAAATCCTCTATCTTCGTCTTCATTGTAACGCTTTTCCCTGCCCTGGCTTCCCTGTCGATTAGCATATCCTCTATCCTCGTCGTCAGTGTAACGCTCATGGCCGTCGTACCCTCTAGTGGGGTCTATCGTGGGCAACCTCCCCCCAGGAGTCGCTAGTTCGCTGAGTAATTGTGGGAGTACCTCGACCGCGTTGTCCTCGCCGCCAGCTAATCGACCGGAACCGGAAGTCCACGTTACATGCAAGGGAAAGGAGACCGAAGTGCTCCTTACCGGTTGACTGCCTTTGGCCAGCAGTCTTGCACTTCGTCTCACAGATTCAAGTCCTACAGGTCCTGTTGGGTCAGTTATACCCTTATCCTTCTTTCCTGACGTGGTGGCAACGAGTGAAGGCGCGGCTGCTATCGGGGCAGCTTCCGGTCCTGTTCGGGACCGAATTGGGTCCTTTGATTGGGCAGCCTCAACTCTTAACTCTGCATCTCGTAATCTACTTATGGGACCTGTAGTCAACACGGTAGGTCTGCCTACCAATGTGGATAGCACTTCATCCATATCGAACTGCCTATGGGCCAGTTCTTCAAACTGACGGTTTAGAGAGTTCCATTCCTGTGCAGAGGACGTGGCCAAATCGCCCAGTCTCTGGTCTACAATATCATTTATTTGTCTGACTAGGCTGTTCATCCTATGTTCCACACTCTCATTACTCTGTCTGACCTGGCCAGACAATGTACCTAGTCCATCCAACATCCTCTCCATCAAGGTGGTATTCGGGTCTGTGGCTGCCAACGGGGCATGCCTATCGCTAGGGCCTATACCTTCTCCCTCACCTTCTAGTGGACACAAAGAATTTAAAGACATGTCAATTTTCACTCTTATTCAATACAATCGACAATAATCCACAATACACGTATTATATTTCAATACTGGCAATCCTTCAGTAACACGTGTTCAATCAATTCAGTTATGCACAACAATCATACATTCGTCAGTCTGTTAGTCAGGCGGTGTGTGCAATTAAACAATACCTCTCCCTCAATTTAGCCTTTAATAATACACCAGTCGTGTAGCCAAAAAGGGGTTCACTATACCGTTCAAACGAGTCCTCCTCCCGCTTCCTCCTAAACGTCTCTATGCATCAGCATCAGTCCTCCCAAGCGGCGTATATACGTCTGTCAGACTTGACTGAGCGGCGGCGGCTGTCGTGCGGCTGCACAGCGACGGACAGTGAACGCGTAGGCAGAGAGGCCTACTTCGTCTCGATTATCTCCGGATAACGCAATCCAATGCTAAGCGCGGCGAAGACGTCGGTCTGACTTGACGGAGCGCGTCAATCAGTGGTTGGCTGCGCAGTGCGTAGAGTGGCTGTGTAGACAGAGAGATTTGACGACGTCGTAATTACCTCCAGGTAACGTAAACCAGGATCGACACAGCGTGAACAATAGTCGTAGACCAATGCAACTCAATGGCATTAAATTCTCAGAATGCGTCGTATATTAAACGCAACTCATCTCTATCATAACTTCAAACTACAGGCATTAAGACTCCTGTCTTAGAATTTCACAGAATACGTAGGACTCCGGTCCTAATACTATACGACTTCCAATACGACTATATCCGTAGATTCTCGAAAGCACCGGAAGGCATTTCCAACTTCCTCCGGTCTCACGGGCGTCACGTGACTAGCAAGCTTAATCCTCCGTAGCGCTTCTGTCGGACTGCCCCGACTCTTCAGTGCTCGGCGGTTTTGATCACCGCGTGGCCGCGCGAGGTCGCTAGTTGTCGCGCTGGCCTCTTGCGATTGGTCGAGCGCTCGGCTGTCTGCGCTCCTGCAGGCTGTATGCGACGACTCCATACGTCCTCTTCCTCCTTCTCTCTCTTTCTGGCAGCGCTAGAAAACTCTCTGTTGAATTATCTCTGGAGCTACATAATTCTAGTGGGGCTTAGTAGTAAAGCCTCACAATACTTTAACCCAGTATTATACTGGACCTATTATAATATTTTCGTTTATTTATTTATTCGTTTATTTAATCTTCGGATTAGTTCTGGTAGAGAGTTCCATTCAGCTGGACTTCAAACATTCTTTTCCAAATTGTAGATTTGTTCTTTTGATTACGAAGTCTCTTTTCGAAGCCGATCGCAATCCACGTCTTGATTCAAGAGCAGCACATGGTGTGACTAAAGATGATAAGTAGGCTATAAGGAGGAGCAGAACCTGACATTATTTTGAATATGAGAAGACAGATTTTGAATTATATTCGAGCCTGAATGGGTAACCAGCGTAATTGCTGATGGGAGTTGGTGATGTGATCTCTAGGGCCAAGATTCTTGACTAGACGAGCTGCAGTGTGGATAACAGAGATAAGCGTGTGTATTTAGGCAGACCATAGAGTATTGAGTTACAGTAGTCAATCCTGGATAATACAAGTGAATGTACTACGATATGAAGGCAGTGCTATAATTATAAGGCAGCGCTTGATTTGGCGTATTCGTCGGAGATAAAAGAAACAAGCTTTAGTGATAGAGCCAATTAATATGATTAGACGTCATCAAGGCAACTTCTAGTTTCATGGAAACTATTTTCATCAATCCAACGTTGCTTTTCTAGAAAAATTATTTTCATTATTCCAACTTCTATTTAAGCAATAATTAATTGAATACAAATTATGAGGTTGCAATAATTATAACCAAGCAAAGAGCTGCTTGTCTTGTGGGCTTTTGCCTACGTGATTGAATATTTGGCAATCCTCCTAAGTCCGGTCCAAAATTATTTCGCATGGGGTAATCCCGTAGTTTAGGTTGCTAAATTATTTGAATGTCTTCAATGCCGTACTTGACGTTGATAAGTAAGCACTCTACCGATGTCCATCATAACTATCATCAATCCCGCTTCCAATTCATGGATAATTATTTTTAATCAATCCAGCTTCCATTTAATGAGAAAAATGACCCAACTTCTATTTAATCAGAAATATATTTTTCATCAATGGAACTTTTATTTAGGCATAGAACTTTTCTCATGGGTCCAGCTTCTACTTAAGGCAACAATTATTTTCATCATTCCAGCTTCTATTGCATCAGAAACTTAATTTCATCAATCCAGCTTCTATTTACGATAAAAATTATTTAGATCAATCCAACTTCTATTTAAAGACAGAAATGGTTTCATCAATCCCACTTCGAGTTAGCGAAACAATTTTTTTGAGAAAAAATGCTGTGAAATAATTTGGGACCGGACTTAGGAGGATTGCCGAATATTTTATTCTATTCTATTTAAAGTATTAAAACAATCTTAATAGATTACCATCGACTAGAAAACGAGACCATATTTAAATATATTTCATTAGTTTGACTTTTTCATGTTAATTAATATTCAAACGGAAATGTGTTGGATTGATTTCATCGGTTGAACGTGATAACTTGATATACATTCAACCAATTACACTGGATATAAACATTACAGGTAACACGTGCTCACGATCAGGGCATACCCGAAAATAGACGAATAGCCTACCTATTATTAGGGGACCGTTACAGTAGGTAAGCAGTACAGCTTTGTCCAATATAACTATCATAAACCCCGCTTCCATTTTATCGAGAAAACTTTTCATCAATCCATCTTCCATTGCACACAAAAATGACCTAATTTCTATTTACCCCAAAAATATTTTTCTTCAATAAAACTTTTATTTAAGCAAAGAACTATTCTCATGGGTTCAGATTCTACTAACGGAAACAATTATTTTCATCAATTCAGCTTCTATTGAATCGGAAACTTAGCTTCTTTTACGGAAAAATTATTTCAATCCATCCAGCTTCTAATTAAACACACGAATGTTCTCATCAATCCCACTTCAAGTTAGGGAAACAATTTTCTCATCAATCTAGCTTCCATTTTAAAGTGACAATATCAAATAATTTAGCAACGTTAAATACGTTTTAGCCCAATGGCCAATAATTAAATACACTAATTACAATACACTTTCACTAAATGTTATGCAACCAAGATCAACATCCACCCTCTTCGAATTTGCAGAACAAAGTTTCTTTTCAGAGGATGCATTTTGACAGAAACTGCTTTCTACCCAAACAAAAGCAAATCTAGATAAAACCTCAGCCACGTAGTATGTCAACCAAACTGTCACAAATGTCAACGCAAAATTTATAATGTAACATTAGCCAAAGTTATGAGTTGTTAGAGAACAAAAATTTACACAGTCAACATTTTAATACTGATTTAGAAACCTTCAGTCAACAGAAAAGGCAATTATTTCCTTACAGAATTTTTACATTTTCAAGTTATATATTTTTTATACATTTAACAGAAATAAACATTTAGACGCGTGTCAACAACCCAAAAGTATTAGGAAATAAGTGTCTCTCGCATGCTATAAAAGTAGCCTGCCAAAACGAGCCCAAAGTGAACCCAATTATGCAATTTTTAAAATATTTATGAAAAATATACAACTGGCACAATAACAGATCATCTTCGTTGTTACTACCTCTGCAGATTATATAATAAATTCTAAAATATTCATGCTTGTAGCATTATAAAAGCATAATAATAATAATTTTGAAAATTTGGTGCTTGAACTAAGAGGAGAAATATGAAACCATGAATGGAAGAGACTGAGAAGCAAAGTCCTACAGATAAGATGCAGCAGACGCTGCTGGAAAATTGCACGCAAGCATCAGGATCTTAAACTCAGCATCTTTGATTATGTAACATATGAATGTGCTGTGTGTGCACTACATGCGTTATTTCCCATTAATGATTTACTCTTAAACTACTCTAGATTAATGTTGAGCACTTACGTTAGTTTCGAATCAGGATATGATTCAGCTTATTTATTCAGTGGCTAAGAACAAAATTAAGTGTATAAAAAAATTCACCACAGACAACAAACACCAAATATTCCGGATACTGTATGTAACAATCGTGATTAAACAATAATCGTTAGAAATGATAAAACATAAAGTTCAACACTAATTAAGTATATTACATAGTAGGCCTACATGATGAATACAAAGTTAATTACACAGTAAGAGACATAGATCATGAATGCAATGACAATAGGCCAAGTATCAAGTAGGCCTATAGTATAAAATTAATAGTCATACAAAATGATGTGATGTACAGCTAACCACTCTGTTAAATATCTAGTCCAGCAGAAGTATGTGTGCAGCTAAATCTAATCTTTAATAAATAAAGTTGTGAATTATTGGAAGCCAGAACGAAAGATTTTACTACGTTTTTAGTAACGATAGCATAACATTTAATCTTTTGATGACCTACAGCAATCATAGTCTTACAATTGTTTGAGAAAGAAGGCAACACCTTAGACGTGTGGTGCCCATAAGTAGAAACCTCTGGATTCTCTATATCAGATGACTACTGTGAGTCCTGTCTAAGTAATTTGAAATTATGGTGGTACAAATACTATTCATAATATATGTATGTATCCCAGCAATTCGACAGCACTTTCATCTCCAATTACAATTAGATCAGATCAGCAAATAAGTCGTCAGGTGGAGAAAATCGATGGCTAGAACAATGCTCAACAAATTCTGTTTCTCTTTTAAGCAATTCGTCACATAAACCACATCCAAACGATTTTGTCAATGACGCTTTTGTCACTACAGTAGGCTTGAATTTGCTACTATTCAGACAAACTCCATCTTTAATTTTCGGTAAAGGACCTGCAATTCCACTAGAATCCGGATATATGTTATTTGAGAAACGTTCTTTTGGTTTATCAATAGCCCATGTACTACTAAATGTGATGAAATCATCAGATTGGTTAGCAAATACTTCACTTCCTGTGCTAAGATTTTGTGGCTCTGTTCCTGCATGGAGTTCAAGATGCTTCGTTGAAGAGCTGCTCTCGATATCAGATTTACTGCGCTTGTGTTGCTTCTCAGTTTCATGAGTTCTTCTGTGTCTCTTCAGACTTCCAATATGTTTGAATCCTTGATCACATACTTCACATATGTATAGTTTTTCCCGTGTATGAGTTCTCATATGAATCATTAGAGTACTGGCAACTGTAAATGTATTCTCACATAACCGGCATCTGTACTCATTTTCGCCTGCATGGGTTGCCAGGTGCGTTTTCAGATAACTCTGAGCAGCAAACGATTTCTGACATAACTGACAAAAGTATGGCTTTTCGCCAGTATGGATTCTCATGTGTGTTTTCAGATAACTACCATGAGCAAATGCTTTCTGACATAACTGACACAAGTATGGCTTTTCGCCAGTATGGGTTCTTATGTGTGTTTTCAGATTAGAAACATTAATAAATGATTTCTGACATAGCTGGCATATGTATGGTTTTTCTCCAGTATGGGTTCTCACGTGTGCTTTCAGATTACAACCTTCAGGAAATGATTTTTGACATAACTGACATTTGTGTGGTTTCTCGCCAGTATGAGTTCTTATGTGTGCTCTAAGACTACAACCTTGAGCAAATGATTTCTGACATAACCGACATTTGTATGGTTTATCTCCAGTATGAGTTCTTATATGTGTTTTTAGAGTATCACCATTAATAAATGATTTCTGACATAGCTGGCACCTGTATGGCTTTTCACCAGTATGAATTCTTATGTGTGTTTTCAGATGAGCACCTTGAGCAAATGATTTCTGACATAACTGACATTTGTGTGGTCTCTCGCCAGTATGAGTTCTTATGTGTGCTCTCAGACTATCACCTCGAGCAAATGATTTATGACATAACTGACATTTGTGTGGTTTCTCGCCAGTATGGGTTCTCATGTGTGTTTTCAGATTACTATCTTGAGCAAATGATTTCTGACATAACTGACATTTGTGGGGTTTCTCGCCAGTATGCATTCTCATGTGTGTTTTCAGATTACTATCTTGAGCAAATGATTTCTGACATAACTGACATTTGTTAGGTTTCTCGCCAGTATGGATTCTGATGTGTGTTTTCAGGTCACAACTTTGAGTGAATGTTTTCTGACATAACTGACATTGGTGAGGTTTATCGCCAGTATGGGTTCTCATGTGTGTTTTAAGACTACTACCTTGAGTGAATGTTTTCTGACATAACTGACATTGGTAAGGTTTCTCGCCAGTATGAGTTCTCATGTGTGTTTTCAGATGACCACCACGAGCAAATGATTTCTGACATAACTGACATTTGTATGGTTTATCACCAGTATGGGTTCTCATGTGTGTTTTCAGAGTAGTACCACTAATAAATGATTTCTGACATAACTGGCACCTGTATGGTTTCTCTCCAGTATGAGTTCGTATGTGTGTTTTCAAATGACCACCATGAGCAAATGATTTCTGACATAACTGACATTTGTATGGTTTATCACCAGTATGGGTTCTCATGTGTGTTTTAAGATTAGTTCCATTACTAAATGATTTCTGACATAACTGACATTTGTATGGTTTATCACCAGTATGGGTTCTCATGTGAATTTTCAGATTAGTTCCACTACTAAATGATTTCTGACATAACTGACATTTGTATGGTTTATCACCAGTATGGGTTCTCATGTGTGTTTTCAGATGAATATGTTGAGCAAATGATTTCTGACATAACTGACATTTGTGGGGTTTCTCACAAGTATGGGTTTTCATGTGTGTTTTCAGATCACCACCTTGAGTGAATGTTTTCCTATATAGCTGGCACCTGTATTGTTTCTCTCCCGTAAGCGTTCTCGTATTCGCCATCAGATACTTGCTTAATCGATTATTTCACTGTTTTAGTCTAGTATTGGCTCTTCGACGAACCATCAGCTGATCACCTTGAGCAGACAGTTTCTGAAATAGTTGACATCTGTGCGGATTCATGTGTGCTTCTCCAATAATCAGACTCTAGACCAGCTGGGATTTGTATGGATTTTGATAAGCAAGAATTTTAGTATGCATTTCAAAGTAATTGCCTGTGTAAAAAGTGTCTGAAATTGTTGTTGTCATAGCCTTTTGCAAACCAGCAGTGTCCAGTTTCTGACTTTTATGACGACTTCATTGAAGTCCTCGTTTCATGTGCTTTCAAGAAGGGTTCATGTTTCCTCTGTCAGTAGTAGTTATTTTTTGGAGTAATATAAGTAAAAACACAATACTTAAGCTATCCAACCTTCAGTAAGATTTTAACATATCCACTGTAATGTTCTTGATGAAGATTAACGAGATATGGACTTTGTCTTGCAACTAAAATTTGAAGCTCCAACAGAATCTTGCTTGTGGTTTTCATATACTTGCTAAAAAAACAGTAAAACCTCAATATTTAGCATGTTTCTACGGTTTGCAGACAATTCGCCCCCAGAAGATTCGCCCCAGAAGAATCGCTCCCCACATTTCGCCCTCGGGAAGTTTCGCCCCCTGAACATTCGCCCCTAAATAAAACATCACATATTTGTTGAATTCTACAAGTAGTTTAGTGTGCAGTTGTTTTTTCATCAATCCAACTTCAATTTACGCAGATCATCATTTTCATCAATCTGATTTCCATTTACGCAACCAGATAAGAAAATAATAAAATTCGCTATGATACAGGATAGGATTTATCCTGTACCAGGATAGGATTTATCCTGTACCAGGATAGGATTTATCCTGTACCACAGTGAATTTGATTATAATCTTATCTGGCTGCATAAGTGGAGGTTGGATTGATGAAAATAATTATTTGCGTAAAAGAAGCTGGACTAATGAAAGAATTCTTTGCATAAATAGAAGCTGGATTGATGAAATAATTTTTTTAAAGGTGGATTGATGAAAACAATACTTTGCGTAAATGGAAGTCGGATTGATGAAAATAATTCTTTGCGTCAATGGATGTCGGATTGATGAAAGTAAACTTCACATTAAAGTTCTTTTACAATTCCACATTATTATGTGATGCTTCATTTCTATTGGTCCGGAGGCGATTCTTCCGGGGGCGAAATGTGGGGAGCGAATCTTCCGGGGGCGAATCTTCCAAGGGCGAATGGTCCGTATCCCATACCTAGAGATAGAACATAATTAAATTGCTGCTTGTTACTGTAGAATTACTGTTCTCTATCCGTAGCTGAGTGACTAGTTAGAAATAATGGAACTTAGGCACAGCTCCAGAAATTCCTTAAGTATTCTTCTGCTAAAAATGTGTCATCCTTAAACCCTCAGTATACACCATTCCATGAAGTCAACTAAAATCATGAAAAATTCTAAATCACACCATCTCAAATCTTCATAGAATTTTTCAAAAGTAGCACAGCTAAAAATTGGTAAATATAATAACAGGCTATCATTTTATTTTACAACATGATATGATTTAAAACTGATAAGAGAAGCGAATATGCACAAAGCACTTCAGAAAGAAAAGTCCTAAAAGTCCTAAATGTCCGGTTTATGAGGCATTTAATAAAATGAATGTAATGTAATGTAATTTAGCCTATTTGTATACAGAGCTCTAGTAAATATTGTAAATATAGCTCTTTGCCACCGGGTACCTGCATATCCCGTCCACCACACACCCTTTTTGCACAGGAGGACCAGATGTAGGTGGAATGCTGGGTAGTTGAACACCAGAGGCTTTAAGAGACGCTGGATGTCTCGTAAAAAACCACCAGGAGGAAGAAACCACGTAAGCACATCTCTATCTATCAAAAACAGTACAAAAACGACAAAAACGAATGAAGTTAACGACTACCCTGGGGAGAGTCGCATTTGACAGGAGAGGTAGCAGGGCCTCTCGGTCGTCAACCAGCAAAAGCGCTCTCCAAAGACAATAATTATCATCTGCAAGAGAGGAAAGTTTCTGGAAGGAAGACTAAATCTCGATCTAAAGAAAAGAATGGTGAAAATCCTCATAATTAAAAGGCAGAAATGGAGGAATTTCAGCTGACTAATATATAACATCTTCCTACTCATTTTCTCACAATAATCGGCATGCCATCGGGAACTGAAATATGTATTTATATAAGTTCATCTGTATATTTTGTCTAATAATTACAGATACATCTCATCTATGAACTTCAATACCTAAAATTCTTGAACACAGTCATAGTCATAAATCATAAGCAAGCACACTTATCCTCAAATTTCACTAACTCCTTTTCAGCAAGTATATTCTATAAATTTCATTTTAAGTTTATACCTTAATGACATTAACAAGCTGACAAACAAACAAATCCTGGGCAATTAAGGTTTAATAAGGTGGTAAATGCAAGAAATAGGGTTAAAAGTGTATTTTAGCGTAATTATTTCCCATTGCATGGGTTTCAGCATTGGTCGAATACAAGTTGGATTGACGAAACGAATTCTTGCTAAATAGAAGTGGGATTGATGAAAATAATTTTCGTTAAATAGAAGTGGGCTTTTTGAAAGAATAATGCTTAAAATTAATAGAAGCTGGACTGATGGAAAATGATGGTACTTGTCGGTTTTACGACCCCCAAAATGACCTTCATGATAACTGTAATGAATGCAGCTTCTATATAAGGAACATTCTTTTCATCAATCCCACTTCTACTTAGCCTACAATTATTTTCATCAGTCCGACTTCTATTTAGCAAGAATTCTTTATTCTTTTCGTCAATCCAACTTCTTTATCGACCAATGCTGACTCGCCATGCAGTGGCGAGTCATTTGCAAGGCTAAACTACACGCTTTTTCATAAGTCCAGCTTCTATTTTAGCTAATAACTAGTTTCATCAATTAAAACTTCGATTTTGGCAAACAATTATTTTTACAACTGACAACTAACTTTTATTTCCAGAAGCACAATGCATATAACAATTAACAACAATTTTCTTGACTAACATATCAGTGCATTGGCCATCGGGAAACCCAAAAGGGGCAAAGCCCCGCTTAATTAGGGTCACCTCTTTTAACAATAATCATTTATGGCTGGTTAGTCATTGAAAGAAAGAAAGGTTCAACTCAATAATGTTCTTAACTAAATAACATTGCAATTTACTAAGAAGATCAATATCTAAACAATTCGATGAAACAGTGTTAAATGTATGGTTAATCCTTCAAGTAAATATTCCACAGCTTCTTAAATTGGGTGTATGTGGGTGCATTCCGAATACTCATCGGTACTGCATTCCAAATTTTTGGACCACTACAACAAAGAAAATCTACATAATTAGTGCGTGCATATATGACAATAAACCACCAGAAGATCTTGTACAATGATCATGCATCTCTAACTACCTTTTCAGCAAGTTATTGACAAATTTATACATGAAATTACCCAGTTGATCGATTTATATTTTCAAAATTCATAATACATTAATATTCTCTGTATCAAATGCCGTGTGGGCAATAAAGATTTCTTGCAATAATTCTAATAGCTTTTTTCTGCAGAACCAAAAGACATTTCAACCTAGTAGAATAGTTTCCCATACCATAATCATGGGATTGATTAGTGTATAATATAAATTCCTACGAATATGAAAGATAAGGTAAGATACTAGTAAACCAAGGTTTCTGGAAATTTTGCCAGCAATAATATTGAATGTTCAGTCCAAGGACATTCGTCAATACATAGACCGAGAAATTTAGTGGATCGGGTTTGGGACAGGAAAATTCCATCAATTAGAACTTTGTCTGGAGATCCGGGATTCGGATTCTTCAATCCAGCTTCCGTTTAGTAGACAATCAGAGAAATAATAAAATACGCTAAGGAATTTTGGGGGTCGTAAAACCGACAAGTACCAAAATGATTCTTAATAAAATAATTTCTGCTTAAATAGAAGCTGGACTGATTAAACGAATTCTTGCCTAAAGGAAGCTGGATTGATTAAAAGAATTCTCGCCAAAGTAGAAGTTTGATGAAAAATAATAATGCTACAATGGGTTAATAATTTACGACACTAAACTACACGTTTACCTTTGTTTCATTAAATGGAAGTTGGATTGATGAAAAAAATCGATGAACGGGAAGCGGGATTAATTATAGTTATCGTGGACATAGGTAGCCTGCTTACTTACCAACGTGAAGTACGACATTGAAGACATTCAAATAATTTAGCAACGCAAACTGCGGGATAACTGTTATGGTTATAAACGACAAGGCATGACAGGTAAGGTCAAACAATAGTTTACGTTGCCATATTATTCTATCTAAAGCATTAAACTCAAGCCACAATTTCAGTAACTCTCTCTTTGACCAAGCTATTTTTAATTAGATGTGTTTGTCAACTAAATTAACCTATATGCACAGAGATATAGAATCTAACCTGGTTTGGCATTAAAGTCGAATTTCTCCGTAATCTCGTTTTATTGTCATCAGCACAAAATGGCGAAAGATTAAATTGTTTCACAACAACGACAAGAACGCAGACGTTTTAGAAAGTACATCTTGCCATCTAGCGAATACTCTTTAAAGTACTAGATGAACTGAGATTCTATGCTAGAGGTCTCCAAAGTACGGCCCGCGGGCCACATCCGGCCCGCCAAGGTCTTTAATCTGGACGGAACTCTCCTTGAAGAAACAAACTAAATTGGGAAAATTTAAAATTTTAACGCCACTGTATTCTGACATGCATATTTCAAAGATAAGAAGAGTAGTCTCCTCCATGTCGCTGTTTGTAAAGCACGAATGATATGTAATCTCGTTTGCAGTGTAATCAGTACAAAAATGGAGACATTATGAATCCAGGAATTCACCGCATTACTTACAATTCACTGGACAGCTGCGCAAGGACGCATTTTTTAGAAAGTACATCTGGCCATCTAGCTTTATACAGTCAGCAAAGTACTAGATGAACTGCGATTCTATGCTTATGAAAATAATCCTATTTCTAAAATTGCTCATTTTACTAATTAATACCATGAAGAAAGACGTGAACAGATTGCTCGAGAGGTGGCTTACAACAACGCAATACCGAAGTGTGTAATTGCGTTCAGTATGAAGCTAGGCACACAGCGCTGAGAATCAATCAATCAATCATTATTTTATTTCTGTAACCATCAGAAGAGAAAAATGAACAATGAAACAGTAGGGCAACAGTTTGACATGTACTGGCTACAAGGAGGCCCAGAAGGGATCATGGATCCCGCTAGATAGGGACACCTAAACACGTAAAAAAATACAGATAGGGAAAGAAAGACAGTCAATGAGAATCGTAATCGTTATCTGCAAACTTTAAAGCGCTGCCTCGAAACTTAACACTGTAGCGACGAACTGCATTTACTGCATTTATTTCCCAGTCACTTTTAGTACACTCTAGTCGTTAAAGTGTTAAAGGAGGCTTCAAACCCTTCCAGGTCAACAGCACCTCATCATTATAACAAATGGTCGACATGAACCGTTTCGTCGTGTAACCCCATCCGGAATTCAGATCATACGGAGTCATAGCTACGGAGTTCGAGGGAGCGTCCTTGAACTGACCTAGATTCAGCAACGATCAGTTTGACCTACTTAGCTGCAGGCATACTCAGTTAGAGATAGACAGAGATCAGAGGGAAAGATGGAACAACGCGTCCTCTGTCTTCGCTTCTGCCCAGCGGATCAATCTACAGATTAATCCAGTTGGACGATTAGCAGGTCATAAATATAATGTAATAGTAAAACTAGAAGTTGGATGGACGAATCCAATTGGCCGATCCTTGAAGTATTCTCTCTGATTGGTCGGAATAGTGAACGACGCCTGGTCTGGGCGTGTCATGGAAACCGGACTCGGACCTCCCTCGGACTACTCTTTTAGACAACCCCACTGACTAGACGCAGCGCTCGTGAATAAGCTGGTGCCCTGCGCTTGGCTTTCGAGTGGCGCCGCTTTAGAAGTTTAGAGAATACGATTAGGCTACGATTGGCTGATAGTCTGTGATAAAGCGTCCGACAGTACAGCGCTTAACCATTTGGGAGTGAGGTGAAGCATTGGAACGTTTCTGGTGAGGTGGGTATGACATACCCCAATACATATGTTTTACTTGCCTGTCAAAATATCAACTACATAACATTTATTGTGAGCTAAAACTAGAGTTCTGTAATCAATTATCAGGTAAACTGGTGATTATCGGGAGCAAATAACTGTTTCATTCATAATTAATTGAAATGGCCTGCGCGATGGCGCTCAAAATCAAAGCGGTCCTCTGCAATGTCATCTTCGTGGCCTTTGAAACACATGTAACGTTTGCAAACACGTGACATAATACTCTTAATAATGGATCAATTTTGCATCGATGCAAAACTATAAATCTAATATCTGCAATAATATATTATCTTCTATTATCGCCCATTTTTTTCTGCACTGAGCCGTTACTTTTTTAATTAATTAAAATCAGCATGTATACGAAAAATTATATTTTCACTTTAACATGCAACAAAATGAAAATAATGTGCTTCCCAAAGTTCCCTAAATTGTTCTAAAGTGTCCGTATTTCACATTCACTAAGGTAGACAAAAATAATCCAAGCTAGTTCCACTTTTTCCGTAGAAAACGCAGCATTTAATAGCTATGGGGTGTGTCATACCATACACCTCACTTCCATGGGGTTAAGCGAAATCGTCTATCTTGGTTGATATTTCAGGCTGCATTACTACCTGACTTATTCTTATTCGTCTAGATGAGAACTAGCGTTTCCTAAAAGACACCCCATAGCTAACCAAGCAGAAACATTGACTGTGAGGGTTAACCGCTTTTCTCTCTCAATACCAGATCATTTTAAAGCGGAAGGTGAGAGAAGAACAGAAGTAGAAGAAAGAGTGACTGTGTTCGAAATTGGTTGAAATAGGAAATACGTGCATCAATAAATTGATTAGTCAATGCAGTTACCAGATCATGCAAAATAGTTGCGCTGTAGGCTATTAAAATTTAATTTAATGTGCTGCGTGGAGCAGTTTACACTGAAAACATGATTTGGCAGATAGGCAATAGGTTGGTATTTTTGTTGAAATGGTTTTTGAAATCAACCACAGTTTTAATGAAAGCCCTGCCGAAGTAACGCCTACTTTCTAAGTAAAAGTAAAGCCTAGCTAATAAGTCGAAGTACCGCCTACTTTCCAGGTCAAAGTAAAGCCTACTTTATAGGTCAAAGTAGCTCTTTATTGTATGTATGTGTGTATGAGCACTGGTTATAGCGCACCTTCAAGATTTCTAGTCAGAGGCGTTCCCGACTACAGCGCGGACACTGAATCGGAGTTTGAGGTGGATTCGAACCCGCAACCCTCCGGCTGCAAGGCACCAAACATACCCTACACCACCGCGCCCAACTTGCATTAAGAAAGACACCACAATGGCATTCGAATGATCTCTGTCCATATTGTGGATGGATCGAAACCTCTTTAACATCTTCCGATAGACGAACGGACGGACGAATGGATGGCTGGATGGAAGAAATATTTCGACCGTGAGAAAGCTGACGTATAGTAACAATCTGACTGGATGTAAAGCAATTCAAGTCAGTTCGATCAAAGGTTTACACTCGAGAATAAACAGAAGGCGTAATTAGTCACCAGAAGGTCGTGCGCCCGACAAAAGCGCCCCGACAAATCCTGTGGACTGTGTTGAAACGTCCGATCAATAATTATAGAATGTTGATTACAGAAACCAATTACTGTGGTCTTTGTTCACCAATTCAACAACGGCTGTTTTCTCAATTATCCTACATCCACCTGTTACCTGCAAACGCATCAGAGCACGTGACAACAATTGTAAAAGCGTCGTCAACTGGCTGAGGTTGAATGCGTAGTCTTTGGCAAGATGGCAAAGTTGACATTCTTAGAAGTTGTGAGTGCCGCTCTGTTCACGAGTGTCGTTCTATGGCAGGGTAAGTTACATCCATCTGTCTCTCTCTTCAACTCTGTCTCTGTCTCTGTCTGTCTCTGTCTCTATCTCTGTCTGTCTGTTTAATGTTCTGTTTCTGTCGCTGTCTCGTCTGTCTATCTCATTCACTCTCGTTCTTACGAACATTAATTTTTGTTATGTAAGTATTTATGTATATACGCATGTATGCGTTATGTATGTATAATATATGTTTGCGTATGTCTATGTATGTACGCTTTTGTTAATTTTCGGTCGAAGCATTGAAATTCGCTGTCAAATACAGTTCTGTCTGTCAATTCCTTTATGCTATTCCGGTCCAAACCCAACTGTCTCCTTTAACTTGCATCTCCCACTGTAGCCTGTCTTCTGGTTTCTCTGATCTATTCGATTTCCTTTGACCTGGCTGTTTCATTGAATTATGATCTTTTATTGCGATTTCACTCGAAAAGACATAATTATTAGACTGACTGATGTCTTGGACATCATGATATTCAACCTATAATTATAGGAGTCATTATATTAGATGCATGTACGTTTACGTCATTGTTTTTCTGTCTGCATCTGTTTGCTATGCGTTAACGGAATATTCCTTCAGCGAACGAAATTCTTAGAAAATGCTAAACGTAGGAGATACAACATTCGTGACACTTTGCACACAGACATTGTATTGTATTGCATTGTATTGTATTTGATCATTTATAAACCGCTTCTCATAGCATAAGCCTTTCAGAAGCGCTCCCAGTGCGAGGTACTCCGAGGAAAAAGGAAGGTTTTAAGGTGAGAGAAAGAGGTAGAAATGATACTAGAGAGGATTGTAGAGCGTAGAGAAGGAGGAAGTCGATTCCATAGAGAGGGACCTATGCAGACAAAGGACCTGGATTGAGCCATTGTGGTCCTAACACGGGGAACAAAAATGTCAAGCCTGTCAGAGGATCTGAGAGGACGCTTTGACGTGGCAGAGAAGGGCGGAGAATTTGGTGACAAAGATATTTTGGAGCAAGACCCAGTTGAGATTTGAACATGAGAATGAGAACTTTGAATTGGATGCGCACAGAGAGAGGAAGCCAATGAAGTTGTTCAGCCATAAATGTAGAGATGTGAGAGAATCGAGGGAGGCGAGCTATAAGACATGAACCCGGTGTTCACCTTCTTTCTTTTCTCAATCGAACCGTGATCACATGACCCAGTGTTCATCTCTTTTCTCTCCTTAAACGAACAGTGACCTGGAGTATCGTGTCAATGCGTACCTGTTGATTTCAAAATTAGTCTGTCTAATTATAGACTTTAAAAATTTCAGTCGTAAGTACAGAGGACAATTTCTTGCTTATAAATGATCCCGTCTCTCACCTGTTCGAGACATTGGAAGTAGGATATATATGTGGTTCCTAAACGATACCTCCGACAGTCGTAATCGTAATCGTAATCGTAAGCTTCAAACATCCAAAGCGCAACTCGAAAGCTAAGCCCAGGGCCCCAGCGTATTCACGAGGGCTGCGTCTAGTCAGAAGGGTTGTCCGAGAGGGTAGTCCGAAGGAGGTCCGAGTCCGGTTTCCAGAGGATCAGAGGGGGTAGTTTGGCTGTTTAACGTGAATGTCGTTTAGATGGAGAGTTGGAGGGTATACAGTGGTGTGAACATTATTAGAATCAAGCACGAAAATGTGATTATTTTTACTTTTTTTTATCTTTTAAGTCAGAAACTGTAAAAGATCAGTCAACATTTAATATTTGGTGGATAACCCCTTAGCCTGGATGAGTTTGCAATGGGTTTTGGCATTCCTTCAATGAGTCTAGGACACATGTTGCTTATTTCGGGGTCCTGATGCCAAACATCAATTAGCGTCTCGATAAGTTTAGTTTTGGAAGTGGGTTTCCTCGCAGCAATGTGGCGTTTCACAATCATCCACAGATTCTCTATGGGGTTCATGTCAGGGCTATTCCCTGGCCAATCCAATAGTGGTAGCCTACTTGCTTTCTTCGAAGAAAGTCCTTCACGGACTTGGCAGTGTGGCAAGGTGCCCCGTCCTGTTGAAAAATAGCACCACCATTGGGAAAGTGATTTGGCAGTTCTGTCAACAACTTCTGTTCCAGAACTCTGATGTATTGATGTTGGTTCGTCCTGCCCTGAACTATGTAGAGACGCCCAACTCCATGAACTGACATCATGGACCACACTATCACAGAAGTAGGATGCTTGACAGTCTTTACGAGACACCCTACATTTTCGTGCTTGATTCTAATAATTTTCACACCACTGTAGATGATCAGTTGACTCAGGGTAAGAGTTCTTGAAGATGAGACTTTAGTTTCGAGTGGAAAGCCTTGGCGGTGATGGATAGAGGAGCCTGAGGCAGATGATGGTGGGTGATTAAAGATGATGGTGGAGTAACCGAGCGGGTTGGCTGGATGGTGAAGAGGTCGCGAAGATCGAAAGCGACAGTCGACAGAAAGCGGATAAACTTACAGTTACAGCTCGTCTCCTGTGTGGTAGTTCTGGGAAGCCTTGCATTCTGGTCAGGTAAAGAGATTATGGAAGAGTCCACTGTAGTCTCATTCCTATCAGGGAAGGCTTTCCAAAATTTCAATGATTTTTGCCTTAGCAGCGGTGCTACAGTTTATCCTGCTGGAATGTTTAAGTCTTACTGAGTGATTTTTGACTCGATGCAATTGATGTCAAGTTAGGTTTAACTGCGATTTTGTAGTAACTATCAGCAAGATGTGAAATTCAAATGGGAACGGCAACCAAGAGAAGGATTCTGTCGCTTGCAAGGGTTGAAGCAGAGGTAAGGCATAGCAACCGCAAGCCGTGGCAATCTGGAGAAGAGCAAAAGAACCGAAATGTGATACAGAGTAAGGCGGGACAATTTAAAGGAAGACGAGACATTGAAGGCGATTTTACTTAGGACAAATGTATATGAGTCGTGTGTGTTAAAGGTACTGATTGTTTTCATAACGCCACTTTTTGAGATATACATGTAGTTCAACGTAGGATTTGTACTGCAACCCAAATGAGACATTCAGTGAAACTGTTTGGTTTGTAGAAACGACAGCAGTTAGTCTCAGTACAACGACAAGCACACTGCCGTCAAACACTACATTTAGTCCCAAAGGTGTGTTTTCATTCATTCATTCATTTCAGATATTTATATAGCGCCCCTTCAAGTTTTCTACCATTTCACCTATCGAAATCATAAGCATTAGGCCTATCATCATGATTATCATCATCACTTTTATCGTCGTCATCGCTATGATTGATAATTTTAAAAATCCTCACTATTCAGTTTAATACAATGTTTTTGCAAATAGGCCTAATTACTTTGCTAGTTTCAAGCAGGTTTGATATGAATCGGTTTCATCTTAGAAAAAATCATTTACTAGAGAAACAGATGGTTGAATCTCCAATGACTCAGAGAGAGCATTGCGTTATTATTTTTGAATACAGCTTCCAATATAACATTATTAACGCGCATAGAATTCAAGGTAATTCTCAAATAATCCAATGAGATCATAAAAATCTGTTTTCAAATTAGGTTAGAAATGTTTAAACCTAATTTTAAAACAGGATATTCTTTCTATCTTGGTTTCTGTAGCGACCGTCGTGTGCGATGGTGTCACGTGTTCAATTGGAAGGAAGTGCGCTGTCGATGAGAATCATCGTCCAGTCTGTGTCTGCCTTGACGAATGTCCCTCCACAGAGGACATGGTCTGTGGTAGTGATGGCCGGACATATGGCAATGAGTGCCAGCTTCAGAAGGAGACATGCCCCACGGACAAAGGCATTCGAGTAGCTTACAAGGGTTTCTGCCTCGAAGGTAGACAATGTTCCCTATAATTTTCTTTTCGTGCGAGCATTGGCCTGCCGCTTGGGCAGTAACATCTGCGACTTTTGCTAAATATAATATTTTCGTTTATTCAAACAATCCGGTTGACGCACCGCAACCGGTTACAGTGTACAACTTCGAATGGCGAACTGGTGAACACAGGGTATAAAAGGGACCAAACAAAATCAAGCTTAGATTTTGTCGCGTCTGTCTTGCCTGGAAGCCTACACTAAAATTATATTCTCAATTTACTCCTATTCTCAATTATCGGTGAGTAGCACTGTCTCGTCTGTCAGTACTCAAAGATGACGTTTCTAGTTCCTATTGTTAATGTAGGGCCTATGCGGTCTATTTCTACTTGTCTTCTAACCCTAGGGCTACCAAGCTTTTTTGTAACACGGACTTTAGAGAGGCTTGCTCTCCCATTTTCGTGTTTGGTTTCACATATCATAACTTGTAATATAGCAATGGATTCAGCATTCATTTCTGTACAGAAGTGGTATATTTAGTTGTACATTATGTAGAATGCACCTCGAAATTACATCACTTTTAACAATAGGAACCCATTGATTAGTGATATTTTATATTATTGCCTAATTTTTTTTAGCATTTGGATACAACAAATATAAGATTATGTGTGTTTTGAAACTGATCTATGTATAAAAGATACACACAATCATCCCTACACATGTTTATATAGTATAAATGTACATCCATACATATATATCCATACATATATATACCGGTTTACGTTGTAATGCTGTATTCAGCCATTTTCACACAGATTACGCGTATTATTATTTATTTTGATCACTTCCGGTATTCAGAAGACAAAGATGTAGGTATGCAAATGAAGCCCTACATTTCCTCTAAAGAATGATATCTTTGTTTCTCTTCCAGGAAGACAAACGAATACGCTGCAGACAAAAAACTAAGGGGGGAGTGCTTCCATTCAGCCATTTTTCGCGCATATTACGCGTATTATTATTTATTTCGAACACTTCCGGTCATCAAAAACAAATTAATCAGTATGAATAAAATAGCACTACGTGTCCTCTATGCAACGGCATAATTTATTTCTATTCAAAAATAAATTATGAATACGTTATAATCAAAAAACATGAAAAATGTGTGAAAGTGTAACCTATTTTTATACATTTTAATTTATTTTGAGCACTTCCGGTTGTCTTCAGGTCAACTCAGTGACCATAGAAATGTAGCCCCACATTTCCCTCTATAGAATGGTATAATTTGTGTCTCTTAATATTAAATGACGGATAAGATATAGTCGAAAATCTAGTGGGGTGGTATCCAGCCCCCTCTGGTACCTCGGGTATATTGGGTATAACTTTTGAACGGTGTGAGATATCATCTCACATTTTACCTCAAAATCATTGTGTAAATGAACCAATACAGCTACCTAAAAGGTCAAATTTTGATTCCTTTGAAAAAGTTTGAGATGAAAAAAACCTAGTGGGGGGGTGGCAACCACCCCCCTCCCCTTGGTAGCCCGAGGGCTAACCTACATTGCCACACAGTCCATTACTATAGCTTCTATAGAGCTTGGTTCTAGGACGTTTCGTCAACGGACTGTTCGTCGGGGACGATTCGTCAAGTGGACGTTTCGTCAACGGACGATTCGTCAACGGACGATTCGTCAACGGAATGTTCGTCAGAGGAAATAATAAACTTGTTCCAGTGGAATCAAAGATATTATAATTATAATCATATAATATCCTACCCGGGGGTGATTATGTCCTCGCTTGGGGAGATTATGAAAGCCATTTTCATGCACGTATCACGCGCCCTCAATTTAAACTAGAAGTTGGATTGATGAGAATTATTATTTAGCTTACTTAAATAGAATTGGGATTGATAATTCTTTGCTTACATGGAAGTAGGATTGATAAAAGAAAGTCTTTGCTTAAATAGGAATTGGATCGATGAAACTAATTCTTTGCTTAAATAGCAATAGGCCTAATTACTTCCATCAATCCGACTTCTAGTTTCACTGAAAAATATTTTCATCAATCCAACTTCTATTTAAGAAAGAGTTATTATCGTCAATCCAATTGATCCAAAATCAATTATATGTATTTTGCGCACCTGAAGTCACGCTTAATGGGCTAGAAATCCTTTTATTGTTCAACGAGAATTAGTTATCGATTCCATTTTAGGAACAGTCCGTTGACGAACAGTCCGTTAAGCTTAGATTTTGTCGCGTCTGTGCCTGGAATACTATTAATCTCAATTTACTCCTATTCTTAATTATCGGTGAGTCTCACTCAGTACTCAAAGATGACGTTTCTAGTTCCTATTGTTAATGTAGGGCCTATGCGGTCTATAATTCTACTTGTCTTCTAACCTACATTACCATAAAGTCCATTACCATAGCTTCTATAGAGCTTAATGCCTGCTTCATACTCCTCTGCGTAAGAGAGCGTGCGATCGCAGTTCGCCTCTCGAAGGTGGCTTATTTCGTGTACAGTTACATGCAGCCTACACTCATGCTTGGCTGGAAGTAATAGGTCGACAGGGTATTAAAACATGTGACTGGGATGTTGCTCCTCAGTGCGTAATAATATTGGTTCACGTTAACATCTCCCGGCAAGAACACTTTCGTATTCGCTCGAATTATCGAAACGACTTTCACATTTGGAATTTAATTTAAACATTGCATTATAGAATTTAATTTAAACATTGCATAAAATTTATTTTAAACAAAATTTAATTTAAACATTAAATATTGCATTATAGAATTTAATTTAAACATTGTCCATTATAAAAAAATGCCAAATGATATTATTTTATTTCAAACATTGCATTTAATTTATAGAATTTAATTTAAACATTGCATTATAGAATTTAATTTAACAGAACCATCCAATAGCATAATAAAAGTATTATTTAGAAATTAAAACGATTGCGCTACAAGAAATATTTCAAAACTCGTAAGGAACATCAGCAGAATGATGACCACATTGACCAGTTTGACCACACTCACACTGGCATGCAGGGAGTATTCTTTGATGGCCGCAAGGATCCAACTTTGACACAAGTTCTCGGCGACGACAACAAGTACCACAGAAAAACCCTCACAGAAGAACACATAAACATCATCGCAGAGCCGGGTTCTTCATACTTCAGCCACACGACTGCACCATCAGGCTCCAGCAAAGACAAAGCTGAGTCATTAGTCGCTAGTTTGAAAGAGCGGAATGCGAAGACAGAGAACATTAAAGTTTTAGGGTGTGACGGCACAAACGTGAACACGGGACACATAGCGGGCGTTATCCGGCGACTGGAAGAAACCTTCCAGCATCCTCTGCAGTGGCTGGTATGTCTGCTCCATGCCAATGAGCTGCCCCTGCGCCATCTATTTCAGGAACTCGACGGCGTGACTACAGGTCCGCGCTGATTCTCTGGAGCTATCGGAAAGCGGCTAGTGACGTGTAGCGAACAGCCTGTCTCTTCATTTGCACCAGTACAACTGACCGAGCAACTGTCCAGTGTGGACCCGAAGGAGTTGAGCACAGATCAGCGCTATCTATTGGAAATGTGCAATAGTATCAGCAAAGGTGAATGTAGCGTCGATCTGGCAATGCGAAACCCTGGTTGCCTGAATCACTCACGATGGCTAACGACCGCCAATAGAATCCTCCGATTAAATGTCAGCGACATGGAACCGTCACAGAATCTGAAAACGGTGGTGACGTTCATCATTCGCGTATATGCTCCAACGTGGTTCGCCATAAAAGCCCAGTCGTCATGCAAAGATGGAGCTAGGCACCTTCACCAGATGCTCGTCAAGTCACGATACCTCAGCCCTAAGCACAAGAAGATCGTCGATCCCGTCATTCATCGCAACGCATACTTCGCTCACCCGGAGAATCTCCTCTTAGCCATGATGACGGACCATCGACCACACATACGTGAGCTGGGCCTGCGACGAGTGATGAAGGCCAGAGCTGAAGCACATCCCAATGGACAAATACGGAGGTTCAAGGTTCCCGCAAAACTCAACTTCAACGCCGTGGAATACTTCGACATGATCGACTGGGCAGTCTGCCCTATCTCGGAGCCTCCCGTAATCAAGGCAATGACAGACACTGAGCTCAGGGATCTCATCACGACGGTATACCCCGCAGCCGATCGAGTCGATCGATCGAGTCGATCATAAACTCGGCCAAGTCGAGTCGATCGAAAAATCGTCGACTCGATCGACTCGCCGATCGAGTCGATCGTAAACTCGGCCAAGTCGAGTCGATCGTTGTTTCCTCGACTCCACTCGACTCTGAAATATTTTACTTACTATTTCTTCACAAAATGACAGACCTTGTGATATAATGACGTAATTCTGTGTAAACACACAACTACTGTATTTACCTAATAATGAAGTTCACTGCAAATAATGAACCTCTTGGCGCTTTCTTATTAGTAGAAGTTATAGAGATACTTTCTTTCACAGTTTAACTATAATAGATAGATATTACACGTCCTCTACTGCCGTCTTATTTGTTGAGCTGGTACTAATTTATGTACCGTACCGTAGGAGATTCCATTGTAGCCTAGCTGCCTATAGCTGATCAAGTCGACAGATTTAGCGAGGCCTAATTCTTACAAGTCAACCACAAGCAGACACGATGTCATTATAATATATACCTGAACTGTTACTTACCAGTTCTGTTACAGTTGATGCTTTGTACATTATACACCAGAGCTATAGAAGTTAGCCTATAACTGCAATTACAGTTGTTAACAGAACTGTTATAACCATTGACAGTTTGAGGAAGAGCGTGCAATTGAAATACTGTACATGAGCAATTTAGATGCTGGATTATAAGAATGCAACAGTCGTCAGCAATTTTGGCCAAGAGACAGTCCAAGTCGACGAAGTCGATCGAGGTCCGAGCCAAGTCGATCGAGTCGTCGAAAGGTCGGCGAGTCGACGAAGTCGATCGAGTCGATCGTCGACCGAGCCAAGTCGATCGTATACACTCGACTCGATCGACTGCGGGGTATACACGACGGAGGTGACTCCAACAGTCACCTTCCCAAAATTATTCCCCAGCCACACGCAGGCTGTGGAAAGACACGTGAAGCTGGTGACTGAGGTGGCGATAGCTGTTTGTGGACAGAAATCGCGAGATGGCCTCATCCGTGCACGCGTCGCTTCTCGACAGCTAATGCCGACGTTCGAGTCAAAACGTGACTTCTCTCACTTCACCTTGTAATTGTTTGTGACTTTGAAATCAAACATACTGTAATAATCAAGGCATCTGATTGCATTAAGATGACTATTGACTAGTTGACTACCTTACCTAGACTGTGGATTGTGGACTCGGAGTGTGGACTCTAGTGTAGACTAGAGTGTAAACGGTAGTGCAGACTGTAGACTTGTGTAGAGTGTAGACTGTAGAGTGTAGACTGTAGACTCTGTGTAGAGTGTAGACACTAATCTACCTATAACGTTCTGATGTCGCTTAGTATTGCAAAATAAAAAGTTGCGAAGGGCGATCAAAACATTAATCAAAAATCTTGTAATTTTTACACAGTGTTCTATTGATCTATTGGCACCTTTTGACATACCTAGCTAATTGAAATTCAGAAAAACTTTTTTTTGCCATTTTCACTCCACCCTATTAAACATTGTATCATTAAAGAATTTAATTTAAACATTGCATTATAGAATTTAATTTAAACATTGCGCTATAGAATTTAATTTAAACATTGCACTATAGAATATAATTTAAGCATTGCCTTAAAGAATTTAATTTAAACATTGCATCATAGAATTTAATTTAAACATTGCATTATAGAATTTAATTTAAACATTGCATTATAGAATTTAATTTAAACATTTCATTATAGAATTTAATTTAAGCATTGCCTTAAAGAATTTAATTTAAACAGTGCATCAGAGAATTTAATTTAAATATTGCATTATAGAATTTAATTTAAACATTGCATTATAGAATTTATTTTAAACATTGCATTATAGAATTTAATTTAAACATTGTATCATTAAAGAATTTAATTTAAACATTGCATTATAGAATTTAATTTAAACATTGCGTTATAGAATTTAATTTAGACATTGCATTATAGAATATAATTTAAGCATTGCCTTAAAGAATTTAATTTAAACATTGCATCATAGAATTTAATTTAAACATTGCATTATAGAATTTAATTTAAACATTGCATTATAGAATTTAATTTAAACATTGCATTATAGAATTTAATTTAAGCATTGCTTAAAGAATTTAATTTAAACATTGCATCAGAGAATTTAATTTAAACATTGCATCATAGAATTTAATTTAAACATTACATTATAAAATTTATTTTAAACATTGCATTATAGAAGCTCTGTTCATTGTCTCAATGCATATAATTATACTCATCTGTTGTAGGATCTGTTTGCTACGGCCACAAATGTTCATCGGACAAACCGTGTACCGTCGATCAGAATAATCAGCCAGTTTGTGTCTGTATTCAGTACTGTCCCTATGACTACGACCGTGTCTGTGGCAGCGACGGAGTCACCTACAGCAACCTATGTTGGCTGAAGAGAGAGGCATGCACCACGGGCACCAACCTCACAATGGCACGCACCGGTCCATGCGTCTATAGTACGACGATCAGTCATCTTACTCCTACTCCTCTCAGACTTGCTAGTCCTTCTACTCCTTCTCTTCCAACTTAAGCTACTTCTTCTTCTCTTACCCTTCCTTCTCCTTATTCTACTACTTCTCTTTCTACCCCTCCTTCTACTCCTTCTCTCTCTACCCCTCCTTCTACTCCTTCTCTTTCTACTCCTCCTGCTACTCCTTGTCTTCCTACTCCTCCTTCTTTAACCCTTCCTAATCCTCCTTCTACTCATTCTCTTCCTAATCCTCCTTCTACTCATTCTCTTCCTAATCCTCCTTCTACTCCTGCTCTTTCTACTCCTCCTTGTCTTCCTACTCCTCCTTCTTTTACCCTTCCTAATCCTCCTTCTACTCATTCTCTTCCTAATCCTCCTACTCATTCTCTTCCTAATCCTCCTTCTTTTACACTTCCCAATCCTCCTTCTACTCCTTCCCTTCCTACTCCACCTTCTATTCCTTCTCTTAAGCCTCTACTCCTCCTTCATTTACACTTCCTAATCCTCATTCTTTTCCTTCTATTTCTACTTCTCCTTCTTCTACCCTTCCTAATCCTCCTTCTCCCCCTGCTATTCCTTCTCTTAAGCCTCTACTCCTCCTTCATTAACCCTTCCTAATCCTCTTCTACTCCTTCTCTTTCTACTCCTCCTTCTTTTACTCTTCCTACTCTTCCTTCTTATCCTTCTCTTCATAATCCCCTTTCTACTCCTTCTCCTCCTACTCCTCTTTTCGTCCTCCATTTCTCGTCCGGTCAAATTCTTATCTACAGTATAATTCACTTGGACTCGTTTATTCATGATAAGGCGACTAATAATTATTTGATGATTACTGAACTCTTGGCATTCAACAGATTGAGAGAAACGCTGGCGAGTAATGTAACGCTAAGATATGAATTTGTGGCTGTGTGCGTGTGCGTGTCAAGAAGAGGGAAAGAGGGACAGATGGCCATTGATCGAGTTCTGACAAATAGTCTTAGAAAGTAACCGCATTAAATTTTGTTTGTAGGGGATTGTTGTATCGGAGTTGTGTGTCCTTCGCCGAAGTCTTGCGTTGTTGACGTGAAGAATCAGACGTCGTGTGTTTGCATAGACGACTGCAGTGACTCCTATGATCCCATTTGTGGCTCTGATAACAAGACCTACGACAGCCAATGTCACATGATTGTAGCCGCCTGCAAGACAAACACCAGCATCAAGCGCCGCTCTTACGGCTTCTGCTCCGAAGGTCAGACTGCACGAGTGTGTGCTTTGTGTGTGTGTGTGTGTGTGTGTGTGTGTGTGTGTGTGTGTGTGTGTGTGTGTGTGTGTGTGTGTGTGAACCGCGTATGTGTGTGTGCTTGCGTGTATTTCGTGTAGACTCGAAAACAGTGGCGGCGCCAGGTAGACGTTTTCAGAAGGTCGTATCAGGGTCATGGTAGTTATTAAGCAGGTCGAAGATATTAACTGACGCATCAAGCAGCATAATCTCAACATAAGCAGCAAAAGTTAGATATATAAAACGAAGAAAATTAGTATTGAACGCTTTTAGCCCAATTGTTGTAGCATATTCAAATTTAAAACAGTTCAGCATGGAAACGTTAAAACTTTAGTTACTTTACTAAAACTATGTGACAAATATTTATAGAAGTTTTGTTTCGCTTTTCTTTTTAATGTTTCTTTATGAAGTTTGACATGCTGAATACGAAAATCACATTACTATTTGTGTATCATCAACGGTGCTCGTAACAACTAAAAAAATATAAAATGCTGTCATATAAAATATGACAGCATACTATAACAGCTAATCTGGTTATTACTCGTGCATAGAAATTAATGGTGCACGCATAATACTGAGCTAACAACAACAGTTTACCATAAAGAGTTACTAAAAGTGAGTCGTCCAAAACTTCAGAAGTGTACGTTGGCTCGTTTTTGTCTTTTACGACTAGTATTGTCCTCACGAACCAAGTTCCAGACGTGTGTGTGTTGTAGATATTTTTATTTATCTGAATCTATATATGACGCATTTGATCACCTCTCAAAAGCTGATTATAGGGATGCTAGGCGCCTAGTCTTATGTTCAGTCATAGTTGATCTGCTGTTTTGTAGGACCGAACTGTCAAGGAATCGTTTGTCCTTATGGAAAGCACTGTGACTCCCAGCATCAGCCAGAACCCAATTGCGTCTGTGACACAGTCTGTCCCAAGTTCTACAAGCCTCTCTGCGGCACCAACAACAAGACTTACAACAACTCCTGTTAACTGAAGCGAGGCGCCTGCCTCACCAACACTTCCATCACAGTGCGGTTCGATAGAAGATGCGAGGAAGGTAAATCAATGAGTGTAAATTGTCGCATCTTCTGTGGCATGGGAAGATTCATAGAAAATGGATGCATCAATCGAATGAACAAGTAAGATATGAAACATAATGTAGGCCTACTACCGTAACGAATGGAGAAGATGTTGAGCTAGGATGTTTTCAGTATCAGTTGATTGTACAGGTAAGACGCGATTGAAAAATATTGCAGAATTTTAGAGATTGGAGTTCCTTGTGAGTTTCTGTTGGATTTACGGCGAGTGTTGTTGTCTTTGTTGAAGGTCCTGGATGCAGTTACACCCATTGCCCTTACCGTCGAACTTGCGTGATTGATGATCAGAATCAGTTGTAGTAATGGAGTTGTAAAATATTCATAATTAGGCCTCCACGCTTACCGGGCGAGTTAAGATATAAAACAATAGTTAATTTATTGTGGCCAGGCTGTCAGTTTCAATATTATTTTTGAAAGAAATAATTATATATATACGCAAAATGCAATAATTACCGTCACGGAGTTGTAAATCTTTTTATACTATAACATTACCGGATAAATTTCCGAAAATTGTCAACAGAAGCAAACATCCATATTGATTTCTTTTTGGTAAAATCAATGCAGAAAATGTTCCCTGCTATCGAAGATGTCAATTCAAAAAAATTGAGTTTTCAATTTATTCCACAGATGGCAGAAACCCATTCGTAACGGAGTTGTAACCAATGTTTGAAGACAGATGGTTTTATTTATTTTTTTAATTATTTAGTTCGTTAGTAAGTTAATAAAAAACCATACGGAGCAATGGATATATGTCAGTTAAATGATCTAAAAATTATAAAACATCAGTTCAGCGCTTCAGCTGTTACCCTAACGTAACGTTGAATTGACGCACCATAAGAAAGGACAATGCAATTTCGGGTTAAAATTGGAATTTATAATTTTATTCTCATATTAATCATCTAAATAATATAACAGACATAATTTTTTATAACTTACTTATGCCCTATAATGTGCTTAAAAACAAAAAAAATTATAATTTTACACTTTGTGTAAGCCGCCGAAAGGAGAAGACGGAAATTTATCTAATTTGCCTCCGGTTGTGAAATATACCCATTATTATACTGATCTTTGAGAACTTGAACCGCTACCTAGTGGGTAAATTCATGTATAAATTTGTCAGTGACTTGTTACCTGAATAATTTTTTAACTATTTTATTAAACTAGTAGACATGCATGGTCACTATACAAGAGCATCTGGTGGTCTATGTGTGGCATATGCACGAACAAATCATCGTAGATTTTCTATTTGCTGTGACGGTCCGAAAACGTCGAATGATATACCAAGAAGTATACAGAATGCACCTACGCTTATCCAGTTAAAGAAGCTGTGGAGGAATTACTTAAATCAAGGTTGAAAGATTGACGCTATCTTTTGGAATTGTTTCATTGTGGAGCTTACATTTTAATCTTCTCTATCTGAAAGTTTAATGTTATCAGCTATATAGTTAACAACTGACTAATCACCCATAATCGAATCTAGTTAATGGGGTGTCTCTAATTAAGCAGGGCTTCCGCCCCTTTTGGGTCTCCCATATTCCGTAGCCAGTGCACTTAAATGTACTATGTACTATTGGAACTGCTATAATTGTTGTTCTGGGAAAATATAAATTTTGTCAGTTGTCAGTGAAGGCTGAACCGATTTTGCGACAAGCACTTGTGGACAGACCGTGGCAAATATCATACCGACCAATCACAAGTCATGCGACTTCTCATACCAACCAATCACATGCAGCCTCAGTCTGGAAATAACATCAGTGTGGAAAATAATCAAGCACTTCTGGACAGACCGTGGCAAATAATTATATGCCCGGAAGTCCTTGTGCTAAATCTTCTTGTGCAAATTATTTTGTAGACTTGAAAGACCGCAAGCATGCACTAGCGATAAAACCGCAGTTTCAGTTTCCAAGTTATCTCCATGTCTTAATTGCCCTACTTTTCGTTGGTAAGTAGGCAGTCCACCAATGTCTATGATAACTGTCATCAATCCAGCTTCCAATTAAGCAAGAAATATTTTCATCAATCGAACTTCTATTTAAGCAAAGAATTATTTTCATCAATAAAGCTTCTATTGAAACAAAGACTTACTTTCATCAATCCAGATTCTATTTACGGAAAAAATTATTCCCGTCAATCCAGCTTTTATTTACAGGAATTTTATAATAGGATTAAAGAATTAGTTTAATCAATCCAGCTTCAATTTCGGCAAACAATTATTATTATCTTCATCAGTCCAGCTTCCATTTTAAATTGACCATATCGCATGTGATTGTTCGGCATGAAAAGTCGCCTGTAATTGGTCGGTATGAGAAGTCACATGTGATTGGACGGTATATTTGCCACAGTCTGCACATAGTCAGGTGCTTGTGATTATGCGCGAATGGAACTTCTTATGTCAAACAGGCAGGCGCAGTGATATACAACACAGTTGTCTTGTAGAAAAGAGCCAGAAAATGTTGGATAAAAATAGATGCCAACAAATTTACATCCTGGTTGATTACGTAAACACGGATGAAGACTTGGTGCTGTTTATGGATCGCTACTTGCATAATGTTTCTGTTACATCTGTGTCCATTTCTCATTGGCAGAAACCTCTTATGTTGCTAACATTAGTAATTTGAAAAGCATCGTTTAATGAAAGAAGTAGTAGGCCCTATCTAATAAGACCTTCGCATATTATTCATTTCTGTACTCGAGCTCAATGGGCGCATGCGCAGGAAAACACGGGCGAATCGATAACGAAAGTATTCGTAGACAGGAGAAACGTAAATTTCGATTTTCATCTGCTCACTGGAGAGGTAAGCGGAAAGAAACAATTTTATTGGTAACACTCACAGAGAAAACATTGACGAGAATGAATTCATAAAGCTCACTTCGAAAGCAACGAAGGGTTTGCGTATAATTGCATGAGTAAAACATCGGTCGGTCCTGTTCTGATAACTTTTGAACCCTCGTGCGATTTAAATAGGCCCTAACTCATGTGTCAAGAAGGTTGGTTCTTCAAGGCGATATCTTAAAATGAGCATGTCATCAGCAATAACAACATCTTCCTCGTCATCATCACCATCATCATCATCATCATCATCACCACCACCATCATCACCATCATCATCATCATCATGCGCTTCTATGGAGCGTTGTCAGTAGATAGGTAAGTGCAGATTGAAAAACACAAAGGAATTACAACAATGGGCGCTACAGAAACAAAGGAATGACAACAATAGGCGCTACAAACACAAAGGAATGACAACAATAGGCGCTACAAACACAAAGGAATGACAACAATAGGCGCTACAAACACACAAAGGAATGAAAACAAAAGGATTTTCAAAAACAATAGACGTACAACAATAGGATTTTCAAAAACAATAAACACAACAATAGGAGTTTCAAAAACAAAAGAACAATGATAGGATGCGGAGCTTAGTCATTGATTGACGCCTATGTTATTATAGGTGAATTTGATTGACAGTTACCACCTAGCGAAGGGAGGCTGAGCTGAATATTAATTATTCACGCTGTACACACTCCATTGGTGTAAGCTATTGGTTGAATGCATATCAGCTAGAAGCACATCTTACAGTGACAGGTTTATTATTTTAAATATATTTCAAATAAATACCATTTAATATTTTTAATATACCTTAAAGTTGTACTCTTTTTAATGCAGTTTATTTGTTCATTAGCCGAATCCTAGTGATAGAAGCACATCTTACAGCGACATGGCTATTATTTTAAATATATTTTCAATATATTTCAAATAAATACAAGTTAATATTTTTAATATACATTAAAGTTGTACTCTTTTTAGCGCAGTTTATTTGTTCATTAGCCGAATCCTAGTGATAGAAGCACATCTTACAGTAACATGTTTATTATTTTAATTATATTTTAATTATATTTCAAATAAATACCATTTAATATTTTAATATATGCTAAAGTTGCACTCTTGTGCAACTAATTATATAATCATCCATATAAATTGGCAGAGTTATTATTATTATTATTATTCTGAAAGTGTACAATTCTCAAATATCAAACAAACTTGATGTAAAAAGAAAGAACACGGAGTAAGAGCACGAGGTTGGAATGGAGAGAGTGACAGTTTGACATATTATTATTCTGAAAGTGCAAAATTCTCAAATATCAAACAAACTTGATGTAAAAAGAAAGAACACGGAGTAAGAGCACGAGGTTGGAATGGAGAGAGTGACAGTTTGACATATTATTATTCTGAAAGTGCATAATTCTCAAATATCAAACAAACTTGAGGTAAAAAGGAAGAACACGGAGTAAGAGCATGAGGTTGGAATGGAGAGAATGTCAGTTTGACATATTATTATTCTGAAAGTGCATAATTCTCAAATATCAAACAAACTTGAGGTAAAAAGGAAGAACACGGAGTAAGAGCATGAGGTTGGAATGGTGAGAGTGACAGATAGACATATTATTATTCGGAAAGTGCATAATTCTCAAATATCAAACAAAATTGATGTAAAAAGGAAGAACACGGAGAAAGAGCATGAAGTTGGATGGAAGAGAGTGGCAGATAGACAGAGACAGAGGTAATCTATAACATGCAACAGGTAAACAGCTTGACAAATAGATATCTGGAATATAGCATCAATTTGTTCGACTTATGGGTTTCTATATTGTAAGCAGAGAGGCGTTGAGTGTTTACTTGATAGACTTACTGCAGCAAAGATTGTTAGGTATGGTGGTCGTTCGATTAGATTGCTTGGTCTGTAACATGCAGAGTAGACCTACGTATTCGAGCCTCGACCGAGGTAGTTACAGCCTACGGACGGGAATTTGAACAAGTCCTTCGCGCACATTTGCTATACAATATAAATGCATATGCATTTTCATATTGGCGAAGAGATGCATGCGCTGGATGACGATTTAATACATTAGATTGTTTGCACAACTTTGTAAAGTCAAATGAATTGGGACTTTCTAGTCTAAATAGTTGATTCATATGTTAAATTGAAGGTATTGCAAGTTTGAAACCTTGTGATGGTTTAAGGTTTACATTGCAAATTGAGCAATCACAGATTGCTCTTAGAGATGTTCTGAAGAATTGCACATAGAATTTATAAGTAATAAATTTACAACAACACTAATAATCTGCGAATTGCAGCAATGAGAGCTCAATCAAGCATCGTACTACCAACAAGTGGTCAAACGTTGGCATGTCAGTGGGACGAATACATATGTATATCTGACAATCAATGTATCGATCGAAATCTAACCTGTAACGGAAGGAATGATTGCTTCGACGGATCGGACGAGCTCAGCTGCCCTTTCACCGGTATAGAAATTAAGCATATTAATTTTGCTTATGGTAATATTAATAAAAATGTTTAATGCTAAAAGCAAAGAGAATGCAACTAGAGACTTAGAGGACCATCTGAGACACTTACAACATTAGGACAGAAAATCAGCTTCGGTAATTCATAGTAGAAATGAATATGTCTACATAATATGCATAATATATAGGTAACCAATACAATTACACGCTTTACATGTTAATTATGTGATACATAGGTGGAGAACTTTACACCGGAGTCATCCGTCGCATTTTCGTCGCAAATAGTGTCATAATCGGAGTCAGCATTGCATCTATTATCATCGCTATGCTTGTTATAATGTGCAAGATCGTCGAAGTTCGACGTCGTACCATAGTGATTCGAAACATCAGACGACAAGCTCAGTACAACATCGAATGCCAAGACATGTTTCTGAAACCACCGCCATATGACTTCTGTCTATCAATTGCTGTGAATCCTCCACTACATACACAGAATTCGACTGGAGGAGATATTCAAAATTTGTGAAACTAGTAATATTTGTGAAACTTATGAAAATGACAACTTGTGAGAACTGACAACTTGGAAGGATTAAAAATTGCAAAACTTGCACACCCACGATCTTTAGTAAATCTGTATATTGTGAAACTTAACATCCATGAAATATAAAACTTAAGAAACTTACAACTCTTAGAAAACTTGAAACTTAGAAATTTAGCACTTGTGAAACATGCAATCTTTTGCAAATATATGTATTGGAAAACTTAGAAACATTCAAACTTGCAATCTTTGTGAAACTTGTGAACTTGAAATTATAGAAACATACACACAACCACACACATAACATGCACAGTTGGTAGACTGTAGAGTTTGTCAAACTTGACAAACTTACAAGCTGAGAAACTTACACCTTGAGAAGCTTAAACATAGTCAAACATAGAAATTTAGCACTTGTGAAACATGTAATCTTTTGCAAATATATGTATTTGAAAACTTAGAAACATCCAAACTTGCACTCTTTGTGAAACTTGGGAACTTGAAATCTTAGAAACACACACGCGCGCACACACACACACCGCACAGTTGGTAGACTGTAGAGTTTGTCAAACTTGAGAAACTTGCAAGTTGAGAAACTTGCAAGTTGAGAAACTTATAACTTGAGAAGCTTAAAAATAGTCAAACTTAGAAATTTAGCGCCTGTGACACCCACAATCTTTGGTAAATCTATGTATTGGAAAACTTAGAAACAGCCAAACTTGTACTCTTTGTGAAACTTGGGAACTTGAAATCTTAGAAACATACGCACAGTTGGTAGACTGTAGAGTTTGCCAAACTTGTGAAACTTGCAAGTTGAGAAACTTACAAGTTGAGAAACATACACATTGAGAAACTTACAACTCTAAGAAAATTTGAAACTTGTGAACACACAACTTGAGAAACCTAAGACTTGAGAAACTTACAACTTAAGAAACATTAAAACCTGAGAAACGCCCAATTGGATAAACTTACAACTTGTGAAACATAAAATTTGCTATACTGAAAACTTTCCAAGCGGAAAACTTGAGAAATCGAAAACTCTTAGAAAATTTGAACCTTTAGAAACTTTAAACTTTGCAAAAATTACAACAACTTGTGAAAATTAAAATGTTTAGGAAACTTCAAACCTTTAGAAATCTTCAAACTTTATGAAACTGGCAATCTTTGCGAAATTTGAGAAACCTAAAACTTGAGAAATTGACAACTTGAGAAACTTACACATTTTAGAGAACTTACAACATTTAGAAAACTTGAAACCTAAGACTTGTGAAACTTACAAGTTGAGAAACTTATAACTTGAGAAGCTTACAAATTGAGAAACTTACAACTATTAGAAATTTACAACTTGAGAAACTTTCAACACTTATAAAACTTACAACCTGAGAAACTTACAAATTGAGAAACTTTCAACACTTATAAAACTTACAACCTGAGAAACTTACAAATTGAGAAACTTTCAACTCTTGTAAAACTTACATCCTGAGAAAACTTGAAACTTGAGAGACTTACAACTCAGAAATTCACAATCTTTGCGAAACTACAAAAACTTACAACTTGTAAAAATTAAAACGTTTAGAAAACTTCAAACTTCCTAAACTGAAAACTTCCTAAACTGAAAACTTGAGAAAACTAAAACTTATGAATATCAAGGTTTAATGTAATGTGACTTGGATACGCGCGACATATGGAACTCGGATATATTTCATGTTGATATGAACAGGTAGCCCGTAATATGTTGACAGTGGAACGAGTTAAGAATTGCGGAAATGTATAGTTTTTTTTTGAATGAAGAGACCAGCAAAAGTTTACTGGATAAGGGTTAAGCATGAAAAAGCATGTGAAAAGAGACCCTTTTGATGAGTTCAACTGTTTGATCTACTGCGCGTGAGAAAGTTCTAGCTGGAGAGTTTCTATGTAAATTGATAAACTTTGATGAAAATAAGCGTGCTTTCGATTGAAGTGCATATGCAGTGTGTATATAATGTAAAAAGTTTTCAGAATTCATATGATAAAACTGTCATTGTTTGTATTTCTAACAGTATAGTGACGATTCATACATTTGCAATTTATGTGAAAAGAGTGTTTTCATTTTAAACATGCTGCATTTTTATAGACTTCGGGAGATTGATTCGCTAAGTATAGTTATTCATATGGTTGAAGTTTATTCATTTTTGTCGAAACGCGTGTTATTTCGATAGTAGCGCGCACGAAAAGTATGGAAACTAGGTAATTTTGATGAATTTAGTTGGTGAAACTAATATGTATGAAGTTCTAGCAGAAGGTTATACCATAAGAGCGAAGCACATGGTGGTAATTTGCTTGAACCTTTGCATGGTTGAATGAAGCAAGCATGTAAAAAGATGTATTTTGGAGAGTTATAGTTATTGAAAAGAACAGAAAGACTCTAGTATAAGGACACAAACTGGATTATTTCAATAATATGACTTCATGGCATTGCAAAAGTTTTTTCAGTATAAGAGATTGACGCAACAAATTTGATTAAGTTCGTAAATTTTAATCAATTTTCAACACCAAGGCATTCAAGTTTACATAAACGATACTAACATATGCATCTCTAATACACAGAAAATTCTGAATATGTCAATTTATGTTGATATTAGTCTAAGAAAAACAAAGTCTTTGCACATCTAAACAACATCTCGGAACGTTCGATAGATGGCGCACGAGTCGAGTTTAAAATCAATAAAAAGGTCATTCTTAGATATAATTACTATTATTGTTCGAGTGCTCATCGTCTGTATACGTGGAAAAGTCTGCGAAATATTTGTGGAAATATGGATTTAATGCACAAAGAAGAATGTTGGATGTTCAACGACTCAATGAATTTCCCAGGTTTCGAAAAGTGCCAATGTTACAGATGTATGGTACAATTTGTTGGAAATGCCCAGGATAATGTAAAACCACACAATCATGATTCAAACGAAAATAGTCAACTGCATAATGGTCGAATGGCCGAGTCATTGGATGAAACAGGACGATATCAAAACTGTTTGACTGAAACCGATGGAGATGTCGAACATATTGTAAAACCTTGCAATCAGTACTTGGACGCATCAACATGTTATCGTATCATGCGTCTGAAATCGGAAAATGAAAGGTTGAAATCTTCTATTATTTGCAGAAACTGTAAAGTACACCAAGTGGAAACTCTGTATCTGCCATGTTGTCACATAGTTTGTTGCGAACCTTGTGCTGATGCTGCGACTGATTGTGTGTTATGTGAAGAACGGATCCTTGGTACTGTGAGAATATATATGGCTTAGTGCTTTTCAGGACGATATCAAAACTGTTTGACTGAAACTGATGGAGATGCCGAAATCTTCACAAAACTCAATTCTTGGAAAGTTCACCATATTGGATTTTAAACTCGACTCGTGCGCCATCTATCGAACGTTCCGAGATGTTGTTTAGATGTGCAAAGACTTTGTTTTTCTTAGACTAATATCAACATAAATTGACATATTCAGAATTTTCTGTGTATTAGAGATGCATATGTTAGTATCGTTTATGTAAACTTGAATGCCTTGGTGTTGAAAATTGATTAAAATTTACGAACTTAATCAAATTTGTTGCGTCAATCTCTTATACTGAACAAACTTTTGCAATGCCATGAAGTCATATTATTGAAATAATCCAGTTTGTGTCCTTATACTAGAGTCTTTCTGTTCTTTTCAATAACTATAACTCTCCAAAATACATCTTTTTACATGCTTGCTTCATTCAACCATGCAAAGGTTCAAGCAAATTACCACCATGTGCTTCGCTCTTATGGTATAACCTTCTGCTAGAACTTCATACATATTAGTTTCACCAACTAAATTCATCAAAATTACCTAGTTTCCATACTTTTCGTGCGCGCTACTATCGAAATAACACGCGTTTCGACAAAAATGAATAAACTTCAACCATATGAATAACTATACTTAGCGAATCAATCTCCCGAAGTCTATAAAAATGCAGCATGTTTAAAATGAAAACACTCTTTTCACATAAATTGCAAATGTATGAATCGTCACTATACTGTTAGAAATACAAACAATGACAGTTTTATCATATGAATTCTGAAAATTTTTACATTATATACACACTGCATATGCACTTCAATCGAAAGCACGCTTATTTTCATCAAAGTTTATCAATTTACATAGAAACTCTCCAGCTAGAACTTTCTCACGCGCAGTAGATCAAACAGTTGAACTCATCAAAAGGGTCTCTTTTCACATGCTTTTTCATGCTTAACCCTTATCCAGTAAACTTTTGCTGGTCTCTTCATTAAAAAAAAACTATACATTTCCGCAATTCTTAACTCGTTCCACTGTCAACATATTACGGGCTACCTGTTCATATCAACATGAAATATATCCGAGTTCCATATGTCGCGTGTATCCAAGTCACATTACATTAAGCCTTGATATTCATAAGTTTTAGTTTTCTCAAGTTTTCAGTTTAGGAAGTTTTCAGTTTAGGAAGTTTGAAGTTTTCTAAACGTTTTAATTTTTACAAGTTGTAAGTTTTTGTAGTTTCGCAAAGATTGTGAATTTCTGAGTTGTAAGTCTCTCAAGTTTCAAGTTTTCTCAGGATGTAAGTTTTACAAGAGTTGAAAGTTTCTCAATTTGTAAGTTTCTCAGGTTGTAAGTTTTATAAGTGTTGAAAGTTTCTCAATTTGTAAGTTTCTCAGGTTGTAAGTTTTATAAGTGTTGAAAGTTTCTCAAGTTGTAAATTTCTAATAGTTGTAAGTTTCTCAATTTGTAAGCTTCTCAAGTTATAAGTTTCTCAACTTGTAAGTTTCACAAGTCTTAGGTTTCAAGTTTTCTAAATGTTGTAAGTTCTCTAAAATGTGTAAGTTTCTCAAGTTGTCAATTTCTCAAGTTTTAGGTTTCTCAAATTTCGCAAAGATTGCCAGTTTCATAAAGTTTGAAGATTTCTAAAGGTTTGAAGTTTCCTAAACATTTTAATTTTCACAAGTTGTTGTAATTTTTGCAAAGTTTAAAGTTTCTAAAGGTTCAAATTTTCTAAGAGTTTTCGATTTCTCAAGTTTTCCGCTTGGAAAGTTTTCAGTATAGCAAATTTTATGTTTCACAAGTTGTAAGTTTATCCAATTGGGCGTTTCTCATGTTTTAATGTTTCTTAAGTTGTAAGTTTCTCAAGTCTTAGGTTTCTCAAGTTGTGTGTTCACAAGTTTCAAATTTTCTTAGAGTTGTAAGTTTCTCAATGTGTATGTTTCTCAACTTGTAAGTTTCTCAACTTGCAAGTTTCACAAGTTTGGCAAACTCTACAGTCTACCAACTGTGCGTATGTTTCTAAGATTTCAAGTTCCCAAGTTTCACAAAGAGTACAAGTTTGGCTGTTTCTAAGTTTTCCAATACATAGATTTACCAAAGATTGTGGGTGTCACAGGCGCTAAATATCTAAGTTTGACTATTTTTAAGCTTCTCAAGTTATAAGTTTCTCAACTTGCAAGTTTCTCAACTTGCAAGTTTCTCAAGTTTGACAAACTCTACAGTCTATCAACTGTGCGGTGTGTGTGTGTGCGCGTGTGTGTTTCTAAGATTTCAAGTTCCCAAGTTTCACAAAGAGTGCAAGTTTGGATGTTTCTAAGTTTTCAAATACATATATTTGCAAAAGATTACATGTTTCACAAGTGCTAAATTTCTATGTTTGACTATGTTTAAGCTTCTCAAGGTGTAAGTTTCTCAGCTTGTAAGTTTGTCAAGTTTGACAAACTCTACAGTCTACCAACTGTGCATGTTATGTGTGTGGTTGTGTGTATGTTTCTATAATTTCAAGTTCACAAGTTTCACAAAGATTGCAAGTTTGAATGTTTCTAAGTTTTCCAATACATATATTTGCAAAAGATTGCATGTTTCACAAGTGCTAAATTTCTAAGTTTCAAGTTTTCTAAGAGTTGTAAGTTTCTTAAGTTTTATATTTCATGGATGTTAAGTTTCACAATATACAGATTTACTAAAGATCGTGGGTGTGCAAGTTTTGCAATTTTTAATCCTTCCAAGTTGTCAGTTCTCACAAGTTGTCATTTTCATAAGTTTCACAAATATTACTAGTTTCACAAATTTTGAATATCTCCTCCAGTCGAATTCTGTGTATGTAGTGGATGATTCACAGCAATTGATAGACAGAAGTCATATGGCGGTGGTTTCAGAAACATGTCTTGGCATTCGATGTTGTACTGAGCTTGTCGTCTGATGTTTCGAATCACTATGGTACGACGTCGAACTTCGACGATCTTGCACATTATAACAAGCATAGCGATGATAATAGATGCAATGCTGACTCCGATTATGACACTATTTGCGCCGAAAATGCGACGGATGACTCCGGTGTAAAGTTCTCCACCTATGTATCACATAATTAACATGTAAAGCGTGTAATTGTATTGGTTACCTATATATTATGCATATTATGTAGACATATTCATTTCTACTATGAATTACCGAAGCTGATTTTCTGTCCTAATGTTGTAAGTGTCTCAGATGGTCCTCTAAGTCTCTAGTTGCATTCTCTTTGCTTTTAGCATTAAACATTTTTATTAATATTACCATAAGCAAAATTAATATGCTTAATTTCTATACCGGTGAAAGGGCAGCTGAGCTCGTCCGATCCGTCGAAGCAATCATTCCTTCCGTTACAGGTTAGATTTCGATCTATACATTGATTGTCAGATATACATATGTATTCGTCCCACTGACATGCCAACGTTTGACCACTTGTTGGTAGTACGATGCTTGATTGAGCTCTCATTGCTGCAATTCGCAGATTATTAGTGTTGTTGTAAATTTATTACTTATAAATTCTATGTGCAATTCTTCAGAACATCTCTAAGAGCAATCTGTGATTGCTCAATTTGCAATGTAAACCTTAAACCATCACAAGGTTTCAAACTTGCAATACCTTCAATTTAACATATGAATCAACTATTTAGACTAGAAAGTCCCAATTCATTTGACTTTACAAAGTTGTGCAAACAATCTAATGTATTAAATCGTCATCCAGCGCATGCATCTCTTCGCCAATATGAAAATGCATATGCATTTATATTGTATAGCAAATGTGCGCGAAGGACTTGTTCAAATTCCCGTCCGTAGGCTGTAACTACCTCGGTCGAGGCTCGAATACGTAGGTCTACTCTGCATGTTACAGACCAAGCAATCTAATCGAACGACCACCATACCTAACAATCTTTGCTGCAGTAAGTCTATCAAGTAAACACTCAACGCCTCTCTGCTTACAATATAGAAACCCATAAGTCGAACAAATTGATGCTATATTCCAGATATCTATTTGTCAAGCTGTTTACCTGTTGCATGTTATAGATTACCTCTGTCTCTGTCTATCTGCCACTCTCTTCCATCCAACTTCATGCTCTTTCTCCGTGTTCTTCCTTTTTACATCAATTTTGTTTGATAATTGAGAATTATACACTTTCCGAATAATAATATGTCTATCTGTCACTCTCACCATTCCAACCTCATGCTCTTACTCCGTGTTCTTCCTTTTTACCTCAAGTTTGTTTGATATTTGAGAATTATGCACTTTCAGAATAATAATATGTCAAACTGACATTCTCTCCATTCCAACCTCATGCTCTTACTCCGTGTTCTTCCTTTTTACCTCAAGTTTGTTTGATATTTGAGAATTATGCACTTTCAGAATAATAATATGTCAAACTGTCATTCTCTCCATTCCAACCTCGTGCTCTTACTCCGTGTTCTTTCTTTTTACATCAAGTTTGTTTGATATTTGAGAATTTTGCAATTTTAGAATAATAATATGTCAAACTGTCACTCTCTCCATTCCAACCTCGTGCTCTTACTCCGTGTTCTTTCTTTTTACATCAAGTTTGTTTGATATTTGAGAATTGTACACTTTCAGAATAATAATAATAATAATAACTCTGCCAATTTATATGGATGATTATATAATTAGTTGCACAAGAGTGCAACTTTAGCATCTATTAAAATATTAAATGGTATTTATTTGAAATATAATTAAAATATAATTAAAATAATAAACATGTTACTGTAAGATGTGCTTCTATCACTAGGATTCGGCTAATGAACAAATAAACTGCGCTAAAAAGAGTACAACTTTAATGTATATTAAAAATATTAACTTGTATTTATTTGAAATATATTTAAAATATATTTAAAATAATAGCCATGTCGCTGTAAGATGTGCTTCTATCACTAGGATTCGGCTAATGAACAAATAAACTGCATTAAAAAGAGTACAACTTTAAGGTATATTAAAAATATTAAATGGTATTTATTTGAAATATATTTAAAATAATAAACCTGTCACTGTAAGATGTGCTTCTAGCTGATATGCATTCAACCAATAGCTTACACCAATGGAGTGTGTACAGCGTGAATAATTAATATTCAGCTCAGCCTCCCTTCGCTAGGTGGTAACTGTCAATCAAATTCACCTATAATAACATAGGCGTCAATCAATGACTAAGCTCCGCATCCTATCATTGTTCTTTTGTTTTTGAAACTCCTATTGTTGTGTTTATTGTTTTTGAAAATCCTATTGTTGTACGTCTATTGTTTTTGAAAATCCTTTTGTTTTCATTCCTTTGTGTGTTTGTAGCGCCTATTGTTGTCATTCCTTTGTGTTTGTAGCGCCTATTGTTGTCATTCCTTTGTGTTTGTAGCGCCTATTGTTGTCATTCCTTTGTTTCTGTAGCGCCCATTGTTGTAATTCCTTTGTGTTTTTCAATCTGCACTTACCTATCTACTGTTGTCATTTTCACGACTCCTAATAGAACGGAGAAATGTAGATCAAAGTGACTAATGAGAGTAGTTTAACATTTTATTATATTTATGTTTTATAATATTTAACTTAATGGATGTATTTTAATGCAACAGGTGGACAGAATAAAGTTTCATCCAGAATAACAGTAAGATTTTATACTATTCTATTTTTAAATAATATAGCAACAACTTAGAAAACATAAACTCTTTGGCGATCTCACTTGATGCGAGCATCGACTAATGCCTTGTTTATTAGGATGACCAGTCTGTTTAAATCTTTAGATTGAAAAACTGTTAATCTGTGCCAAATTGACAATATACTTAAACTCGTTATAAGAACGAACTAGTTGTAAAATAATTATTACTTTCAGATAAATCTCTACTTGATATCTTATCAGTAGCTTGGAATTGGCCTTTAACTATATGTATCAATGACGGTTCACATAGCATTAGGCCTAATTAAGCCGACGTTTAAAACTTAAAACTCATGCCGCAACCTGGGGTAATTTTTACCCCAGAGCCGTTTTAATTAAAGCATAACTTTTAAACAGCCAGAAATTTAAGAATTGTAATTGGCGAATAATTTAGGCTACTATAACGACAAACTGCCGACACTTCTATTCTATTTAAAGTTTAAGTTCACCGGGTTTTTATTCGCGCGGCAAGATGCTATTATTTCACAGAGTCTGGAAGATCAGAAACCGATTGGTTTGAAGCCACTAATGGCTACTCATGTTCCATCTTTACTCTCCCTTCCTCTCTTACTGGTCGCTCATTTCCTCCGTTCCTCTTCTCGGGGTGACTTTTTGGTTCCATTTACCCGCACTGCTAACCTACTATGCAGCGCCGAACATTCTCTGTCGTTGGTAAAACAGCGTGGAATGACTTGACATCTTTCCTTCGCCTATCTCATCGTATTCACTCGACTTCCTTTTATGCCCTATTGAAGACTTTCCTCTTTGATCAGGTCTGGCTCGGGAGCGCTTCTGAGTAGAGCCATTTAAGAGGCGCTATATAAATTCAGTGATTGATTGAAATAAATAGGCTACTAAATAAATGTCTGTTCGCCGTATGAGTCCCGTAATTTCACACAATCTTCAATTCGCTCCGAATTGCTCAGCTCCGAATTGTCCGCTCCGAATTGTCCGGCTCCGAATTGTCCGGCTCCAAATATTATTGTCCGACTCCGAATTTCCCGGTCCCTGACTTGACTTTAAAGATATCGCTAATCGTTTTCTTTGAGTCTTATCCTCTTTACGCAGCCAAGTCCTTCACTCTAACCTGATGTTTCACAAGAAACTTGCAGTTTGTCTATAGAAAAATTGAATAAAATTAATCAAATAATAGATTAGCGTTGTCGTTTCAGTTATGCTTATTTATAAATGTTACTAATAAATTTTTGAAACCGTAAGCTCTTATCGTTGTACACGCATAAATTCATACTTATCGCAAATTTATTTTCAGTTAATTATTCATTTGTCATCACTACTGGTTTTGTTTAACCCTAGGGCTACCAAGCTTTTTTGGTAACACGGACTACCAAGGGGGCGGTGGTTACCACCCCCCCTGGATTTCGTGTTTGGTTTTACATATCATAACTTGTAATATAGCAATGGATTCAGCATTCATTTCTGCACAGAATGGTATATTTAGTTGTAGGCCTACATTATGTGAATGCACCTCGAAATTACATCACTTTTAACAACGGAACCCATTAGTTAGCAATATTGTATATTATTGCGTACATTTTGTACTTTTTGGGTAAACAAATATAAGATTATGTGTGTTTTGAAACTAATCTATGTATAAAAGATACACAAAATCATCCCTACACATGTTTATATAGTATAAATGTACATCCATACATATATATCCATACATATATATCGGTTGACGTTGTAATGCTGTATTCAGCCATTTTCACACAGATTACGCGTATTATTATTTATTTTGATCACTTCCGGTATTCAAAAGACAAAGATGTAGGTATGCAAATGAAGCCCTTCATTCCCTCTAAAGAATGGTATCTTTGTTTCTCTTCCAGGAAGACAAATGAATACGCTACAGACAAAAACTAAGAGGGGAGTCCTTCCATTCAGCCATTTTTCACGCATATTACGCGTATTATTATTTATTTTGAGCAGTTCCGGTTGTCTCAGGTCAACTCAGTGACCATAGAAATGTAGCCCCACATTCCCTCTATAGGATGGTATAATTTGTGTCTCTTAATATTAAATGACGGATAAGATATAGTCGAAAATCTAGGGGGGGTATCCACCCCTGGTGCCTCGGGTATATTGGGTATAACTTTTGAACGGTGTGAGATATCATCTCACATTTTGCCTCAAAACGTGTGTAAATGAACCCCCTACAGCTACCTAAAAGGTCAAATTTTTATTCCATACGCAAAAAAGTTTGAGATGAAAAAAACATAGGGGGTGGCAACCACCCCCCCCCCCTTGGTAGCCCGAGGGTTAATGAAGCCTGGCCATTGCATCTTCAAAACCAGAACCTTACACAACTAACTTTACGTTCTATACAGGTAAAGGCTGTTCCTATACTGAATTTCCTTGTGAGCTTTTTCGTAAAGACTTACATCTTCATTACTCCGCTCTCCCTCTTCATTCATTTTAAATCTTGAATGTGATGGAATTTTATACTTTCGAATTAATTTACGTCCGGCAGAAATATTAATATAGGCCTATGATCAATCTGGGCAAAAACTGTTCTTTTTCTCGATTTCCTTGTCGGTTTTTTCCACATACACGTGCACCGTCATTTCTCAGCTACCCTCCTCAAGCTTTTCACTCTAATTGCAATCCTGAAGGCAGTGGACTTCCTTACTTTTCCGGTTCTGTTAGTCAATGCGTTTATTTACTTTCACACATCTTCACACCGAAGTCATTTGAAGTCTTTGTATCTAAATTTTGTTGAAACAACAAGCAACGTTGGGAATGCCTTCATCTTAATGTCTGTTTATCTCTCTTTGTCCGTCTTTCTATCTCAGACAATTTATAAATTTTGGAGTGACTGACTTCCTATTTTTCTTATTTGGTTTGTATGTGTGACTTTAATAAGCATGTTGATGAGATTAGGCCTACCCTTTAACTAGTGAACATGGACAAGAGTGCACGATCTTCAGCACAATATCCTGAAGCATTTCGGTTGCATGAATCACTCAAAAATGATCAGGTAACAGTGTATAACTGCCGATTGTGGATGGAATGAGTCAATGAGATACTAATATAATTCTAGGTGATATTGATCAGAGAAAAACGTTATTGTCTCGTAGAAGAATCATGAAGAATATGTAGAAGATAAACTCTACTGAAGATCAGGAAATTAACTCTGAGATGGAACATGAATATGGGCAAGCTTATAACCTTCAGTTAGCACCAACCAAGGCCATAATGGAAATAAATTATGTAAGAAACTGAAAGATTATTTATATTAGAAATCACTCAGTACATAAGTTGCAATCTTTTGGACCATTAGAAATTAGATATCGCTTTCTCAATGGACTCAACATATTTTAAAATGATACTTTGAAGATTTGGCGACTAGGTAACTCTTGTAAAATTCAGTGTTTCGAAAGTCTTCTGAACTGTGGATATCCTCGGTCTACGTTCAAAACCGCGATCGCAAAAGAGCAATCGTAAAACCGCGACCACAAAATAGCGACGTAAAAAATAGCGACATAAAATAGCGATCATCAAAACAGCGATTAACTTAGATGGGTTTTTTCAAAGGAAAAATCCTATTTGATTAATGTTAGGAAACTTTTAATATCATTGTTCATGGTAGCCTAAAATGTCATCAATCCCACTTCTATTTAAGCAAGAATTATATTATCAATCCAAATTCTTTTTAGCAAGACTTATTTTTCGTCAATCCAATTTCTATTTAAGAAAGAATTTTTTTCATCAATCCAACTTCCATTTTAGCAAGAATTATGTTCATCAATCAAACTTCTTTTCAGCACGAGTTATTTTTCATCAATCAAACTTCTATTTTAGCAAGAATTATTTTCATCAATCTAACTTCCATTTAGGCAAGAATTACAATGGGCGAATAATTTATAACGCTAAACGATTACTTACCTAAAGTTCAATGTATTATAATATTATGCATACTACTTCATACATTTGAAACTTTTTATAATAAATCGGTGAAATCGCTGTTTTGATTATCGATATTTCGTGCACTCGCTGTTTCTTACATCGCTATTTTGTGATCGCGATTTTGAACGTAAACCAAATCCTCCATGTTTTGCAAATTTTCTGGTTTGTTTTCCTCATAGCATCCTTGAAAAGCCAATCGTGATATCTAATATAGTTTTCAAGTGTTAATTTGCATCTGCTTTCATTTCAGTTGTACGATCTTCCACTGGAGATGTTGGACATTATCTTACAAAAGTCCTATCTACATTGGATATTGAATTCATCAACAAAGCAAAGAGACGAAGAAGTTATCACGTCTCTCATATCAGTCAACATTTGCTTCAATCGAAGAATTACAAGACAACGGTTCAAGAAAGCAATCTGGCGTCACCTGAAAAGTGAGATGTCTTCCAAATTTTACTGTCAAACTTATTTACCTCGACCACAAGCGATTACTTTGATAAAATATTCTGATAAAATATGAAAACTTCGGAGTATCATTATAGTCACACATATCATTAGCTAGTAATCCAGACAATTGACACAGCGCATTTTAACTTTTTAAGCACCTCACAAACTTTCCGCCTGAAATTCGTTGTAAACTATCGTTGCTCATAGGCTACAACTAGAAGAGTGACCACTTGCCTGACCTCGTATGCAGGAAATGCTCTACCGAATGAGTACCAAGAACAGTTAATGGTTGGCACAGTGAAGAAAGTTCACCATAACGACGATGAGAATGATATCCGTGACCGGTCAATTCGGCGCAAGACAATCCGGCGCAGGATAATTTGGCGCTAGACAATTCGGCGCAGCTATCTGGATTGCAGAATATTGCCTTCATTGTGTGCGATAAAAGTCGGGTAAAAGTGTATTTTAGCGTATTTAATTCATGATGGAGGTAGCCCTGTATTTTAGCCTAGGCCCTATTTAATTATTTCAATGGTTTTCATGATAACTGTCATCAAACCAGCTTCTATTTAAGCAAGATTCTTTTCATCAATCCCACTTCTATTTAATTTACAATTATTTTCATCATTCCGACTTCTATTTGGCAATAATTTTTTTCGTCAATGTAACTTGTATTTGACCGACGCTGAAACCCATGCAATGGCGAATTATTTGCGGCATACACTTACGAAATCTTTTCCTCAGTCCAACTTCTATTTACGCAAAGAATTCTTTTCATCAAGCCAACTTCTATTTACATAAACAAGTCTTTCATCAAACCAGCTTCTATTTACGCAGACACGTAAGAGAAATAAAAAAATACTGTAAAATAGAAGTTTACCTCCCTCATGAATTAAATACACTAAAATACACGTTTTACCAAAAGTCGAAATAGAGTAGAATAGAATCGTAGACAAAAAGCGCCGAATTGTCTTGCGCCGAACTGTCCATGCGCCGAATTGTCATTGCACCCAGTTATCCTCGTAGAGAGAAGACAACTAGGCATCCTGATATCTCCCGAGAAGATAGCCAGCTCCGTCTCATCGGGAGCTGCATCAAGTCCTTACCTTTTGAGGCTGCGAGAGCGGCCGTCGCCGCCTTCGTCGCTTCCAAAGTGGACCGCTGTAACAGCCTGCTGGCCGGCGCGCCTGCGTGTCTCTTGGACGGACTCCAGTCGGTCCTCAATGCCGCCGCGAGGCTTATCTTCAATAGGAGGAAGTACGACCACATCACGCCGCTCCTCCGCGATGTCCTCCATTGGCTGCCTGTTCAGTTCCGCATCGAGTTCAAGCTCTGTCTGCTTGTCTTTAAATCACTACACGGAGCTGCGCCGGAGTACCTGCGCGATTACTGCACTGGGACTCATTCCTCCGCGTCCGGGCTCAGGCTCCGATCGCTTGCGAGGATTGATCTCCGTGTGCGGAGGATGAGGACGCGCTTCGGTGATCGTGCCTTCTCGGTCGCCGGTCCTCGATGCTGGAACAGACTTCCTCCTGCTATCCGATTGACCGACTCATTGGACTCTTTTAAATCCATGCTAAAATCACATTTGTTCACCAGGGCTTATCCCGACTGTTGTTAGTTGTCTTGTAAGGCGCCCTTGTAACGGCATGGCCGTGTTACGGCGCCATAGAAATTGTCGTAATTATTATTATTATTATTAAGGACAGGCATTTTTACTGACAGTTGAGAAACAAAAACCGTTCCGTTTGCCCGGCGACCAGACGTGCTATATATTCTAAGGAATCCAGCTTCTAATTACTGAAAAGATTATTTTCATCAATCCAGCTTCTATTGAATGAAAACAGAGTTTCATCAATGCATCCAGCTTGGTGTCCAGCTTCTATTTACGGGAAAAATTAGTTCGATCAATCTGGCTTCTAATTAAACACAGGAATGTTTTCATCAGTCCCACTTCCATTTAGGGAAACAGTGTTTTTCATCAATCCAGCTTCCATTTTAAAGTGTGGAGTGTGGACGAATTGTCGTGACACCCAAAGAAGTAGACAGGATAACCAAACAGCAAATGTTATCAAAGACAAAGATGGTCAGATGCTAATTGAGGAAAATGCAATCGAGGAGTTGCTAAATGAAGAAAATCCAAGGGAGCCTCTACCGGAAAACCACCGTGTTGAAGGATCAGAAAAGAAATCATCCGCAATGAGATTGAGACAGCAATACAAAAGAAAAAGAACAACAAAGCACCGGGACCATCGGGAATTACAGCTGAAAATTTTTAAAGCACTAGGACAGGGTGGGATTGACTGGTTGCTCATCATTCTTCTTGGTCGTCTGAGGCCTTCTCGTCCCTTGGAGACCCCACGTTCTGCTCCAATGACTTTCTTGACATGCTTACTTCAATGACCGACCGTCTTCGAGCCTCTACAGCTGATACTCCTCCTCCAACGTTTTCCCCAACAACATCCGTGTTCGAATGACTTCTGTTAATTTAAAATCATGTGAATTGGACCCTCTTCCCCTTTTATCATCACAGATATTCTTGATGATATTGCTCTTTTCTTTCTGTATCTCTTTAATAGACCATTCTCAGAGGTCTGCATTCCCGTGTCATTAAAAAGAGTTTTAGTCTTTCCAGTACTCAAGAAGCCCAACCTAGACCCTAACCTTTATCAGAACTTCCGACCCATTTCAAACTTATCACTTCTCTTCAAAACCTTAGAACGACTGGTTTCCATGCAACTTCTCCCTATCTTGAACATTCAGGACTCCTCCCTTCCCATCAGTCTGGTTACAGGGCTTATCACTCCACAGAAACAGCCCTTCTCTATCTACTTTCTGATATCTATTCAGCTGTTGACAGGTCTCGGATCACGCTCTTTTTGATGTTTCTTCGGGCTTCGACATGGTCGACCATGAAATTCTACTGGCGACTCCAGAACTCAGTGGGTCCCTGTTAAATTGGGTGTTCTTCAGGGTTCTGTCCTTGGCCCCATCTTATTCATTTTATACTCGGCTGGTATTCCTTCCCTTTTCCCAAATCATTCGGCTTTAGGCCATCTTTGTGCTGATGACGTCCAGGCGTATGTGCATGGGTTCCCTCCTGCTCAATTCTTTCTTGCTGGCCATATTGACGCTATTTCCCAAAATCTGCATCTATGGATGTCCTCTAATCGCCTTTCTTTAAATTCCACCAAAACCCAACTTATTTGGTTTGCTAAACCACAGCAACTCCTGAAACTTGACTATACCTTGCTCTCTGAAAAGTTTCCGCATTTCACATTTTCATCTAGTGTCCGTGACTTGGGTGTCACCCTAAAAAGCTCTCTTACCTTCACTGAACACATATCCAAACTTACCCATTCTTCTTACTTCCAACTTAGAGCTATTTGCAGATCTGTTTCATCATCTACCTTCACCTCAATTGTCCATGCTTTTGTCTGTAACTTGAATTGAATATTGCAATTCTCTCCTTGTTGGCTTACCAAAGGTTCGTCTATCTCCTCTTCAGTCTGTACTGAATGCTGCTGCCAGACTTATAGCTCGCCTATAATTAATCGATTCTCTCACATCTCTACATTTATGGCTGAACAACTTCATTGGCTACCTCTCTCTGTGCGCATCCAATTTAAAGTTCTCATTCTTATGCTCAAATCTCAACTGGGTCTTGCTCCAAAATATCTTTGTCACCAAATTCTCCACCCCTCTCTGCCACGTCAAAGCGTCCTCTCAGATCCTCTGACCGGCTTGACCTTTTCGTTCCCCGTGTTAAGACTACAATGGCTCAATCCAGATCTTTTGTGTGCATCGGTCCCTCTATGGAATGGACTTCCTCCTTCTCTACGCTCTACAATCCTCTCTTGTAGCAATTCGGCGCAAGACAATTCGGCACCGCTATTTCGATTGTAAATAGAATTGTAAAATTCAAAAAAGACTAAGAAAAACAGCGCAAATTCAACTAAAAGACTAATGAAACAGCGCAAAATCATTTCAGGCCTCCCTATTATGACAGGACTTTGGACGACTATAGATCGAAAAACGTCTTGCTCCTCCAGCCAAGAAGAGGAAATACCGTGATCTAAATAGCGTTTACAAGCTGTGGTGAATGATTACGGAAATAGTGATCTTACATCATTCTTACGCGGTTGTTGCCACAACATTGCCTTGTAGGCTTACGCTTGTAACTTGTTAGAGACTTTTCACATATCAATACTTTTACTTGACTACTAGTTTTCTTGCACAGTGTAATTATACATATATTTGGGTATAGGGCACTAGGGTTACTAATGATTTTGAGAACTAAACATTTTCTAACTTTTAAAACACAATCATTGTCCATTTTTATAGAATACAAGTTTATACGTTTTATAACTACTTAATATTTCGCATTTACAACATTGCCTTAATAATCTGCCATACAAATAACTAGAAATGGGAATGGAGTCATCGGTGAAAAAGCTACAAACTAAAAGTCGAAATAGAATAGAAATAGAAGCGTTAACAAAAGGCGCGGAACTGTCTACGCGCCGAATTGTCTTGCGCCGAATTGATCACGCCGAATTGTCTAGCGCCGAATTGTCTGGCGCCGAATTGTCTTGCGCCTAATTGACCGGTGCCGAATTGTCATAGCACCCTTTCTCTCACCTTAAAACCTTCCTTTTTTCTCGTAGTGCCTCGCACCGGGAGCGCTTCTGAAAGGCTTATGCTATGAGAAGCGCTTTATAAATGATCAAATAGAATAAAATAGATTACAATACAATTCTGAATAACTTCATGAAAAATGAAAGACTGCCACAGGATTTAAAGGAGAGCGAAATACTAGCATTATATAAACAGAAAGGAGATGTGATGCAATGTGAGAATTACAGAGGAATTACACTGTTGGAGGTTGGACTAAAGGTGTACGAAAAAGTGATTGAAAGGCGTATTAGAGAGCAGGTTGAGCTACATGATAACCAATTTGGTTTCAGACCGGGGAAAGGTACAATGGATGCAGTGTTCATACTGAGACAGGTGCATGAGAAGATATTGGAAGGAAACAACAACAGATACTGGACATTTGTGGATCTGTAAAAAGCTTTTGATAGAGTTCCAAAAGAGATTGTCTACTGGAGTTTGAGGGAAAAGGGAGTTACAGAAAAAATGATGCGATTGGTAAAATCAATTTATGAAGAAGCAAGGACTTCAGTGAGGAGCGGCATTGGTAATACAGGAAAATTCGAGATCAGAGTGGATGTGCATCAGAGATCCTGCCTTAGTCCTCTGCTGTTTATTATGGTAATGGATGCTATATCGGAACATGTAAGCAGGGATGTACCATGGGATATGCTGTACGCGGATGATCCTATTGTGGCAGACGAAGAGGATACAGATGCGCTTCATGATTGGCAGGAGGCATTGGAGAGCAAGGACCTTAAAATAAACATAAATGGACAGAAACCATTGTCTGCTCTAAATCGGATGAGACACTAATGGTCAGGGACAGGGCTGGAAACGGATTGAAACAAACGAAAACATTTAAATATCTGGGATAGGTAATGAACTCTAATGGTGGTTGTGAACATGACGTAAAGAACAGGATCAAGGCTGCCTGGTAAAAATTGGAACGACTTAGCCTGTGTAATGTGTTTTGTGTGACGCCAAAATGAAAATTCACCTCAAGGGAAAGGTGTACAAGACAATGATATGAACAGTGATGATGTATGGAGCAGAGGCTTGGACAGTGACGAAGAGAGAGGAGGGCTTCCTAGAGAGAACAGAAATGAGAATGCTGCGGTGGATACTTGGAGTCTCGCTGAAGGATAGGAAAAGAAACGAGGAAATCAGAAAGACGCTGGGAGTCGCATGCATTACTGAGAAACTACGAGAGGATACGTTTAGATGGTACGGTCATGTGATGTGAAGAAAAGATTAAAGTAGCATCAGAACAATTATTACATCAGAAGTCACCGGACTCCGCAGTCGAGGACGCCAGAAGAAGAAATGGGGAGACATGACACAACAAGATCTGAAGTTTCTCAGATTGAAGAAAGAAGATGCCAGTAACAGTAAACGTCGATAAGAAGGATCCGAGTGGCTGACCCCTCCGCTGGGAGAGACTAGGTGAGACTTTAGTGTGCAGTGAAAAGCCCGAGGTATGCAGCTGCATAGCTCGGCCATTGAGCAGTCGGGCCCAGTTAAAACTGAATTACTGTAACAATTTATTATTGCTTATCAACTAATCGAAACAAAAATAAAAGAGCTTACATTGGATAGCGATTGATAAGATTTGAAGTTGAAAACTGTAATTTTAACAGCCCCAGAACAAGAAAGGATAAAGAAAACATGGATCACGGCGGAAAGTTTGAGATTGGCGCAGGAGAAAAGAGAACTAAGAATCAGAAGAAACAACTGTAATGAGGAAGTCAAAATGCAACGAGGTACGGAAAGCAGCAAGAACAAATGGCTTGATGACCATTGCAAAGAAATAGAAGAAGCATGTTTTCATGAAAACCATTGAAATAATTAAATAGGGCCTAGGCTAAAATACAGAGTGCAAGATATGGATATGTACAAGATAATTAGGAATATCAACGTAAGATGGCAGCCGAGACTTACAACAATCAAAAAACGAAGAAGGCAAAGTATTGATGAACAGAATGGACATTGTACAGAGATGGACGGACTACTGCAGCAACCTATACAAGGCACAAATGGACCAAGACATTGTAAATCAAATAAGGAGGAGATGTAGCCTACTCGCCAAGATAAGACGCTGAAAATGGCGTCCTAGAAGCATAAGTCACAAGAGCTGTTCAACGACTGAAAAATAAGAAAAGCCCTGTTAACAGGTGCGATGATAAAATATAAAGGAGAAGCCGTAATAAAGGAGCTTCGTAAGATATGCAACGCAGCGTGAAAGGAAGGGATATCACCAGACGAATGGAAGAAATCCATTTTAGTAGTCCTCCACAAAAAAGGTTATGCACGAGAATGCGGCAACTACAGACCAGTTTCGTTGATAAGTCATCTTGGCACAGTGCTTATGATGAAAGACTCAAGGAAAGACTCAGGGGCCAGACCGATGAATACCTTGCAGATGAACAGGTTCGATTCAGAAAGGACAGAAGCACGGTATAGCAGATACTAGCATTAAGGCTGAAAGGAGAAAAAGCAAGGAAAAACAAAAGCATCCACGATTTCTTCGCGGATTTCAAAAGCCTTCGATAGCATCAACCAGAAACTAATGTGGGCGGTCTTAGGGTCGTATGGCGTAGATAGCAAACTGACACGTTCGTTAATAGAAATACAAAGGCAGCAATCAAAGTGTGTGGCGAAAATGGAGTCTGCTTTGACACTAGCAGAGGTACAAGACAGGGCTATCCAATATCACCAAACATCTTCATAACACAGTTAGAAAGAATACTCGACAAGATCAGGAAAGGTGATGGAGGAGTGCTGGTCAGTGGCATGATGATCAACAATCTATGCTTCGCCGATGACATCGATGTGATTGGAGAAAACAAACAGAAATTGGAACACACTGTACAGAAGTTAAATAAAGAAGGAAAAAGATATCGCCTCAATATTAACTTCGGGAAAATATGAACACTTTTGTTCGGTGAGTAAAGTTTACAAAGGAAGATAGTATTGGATGGAAAACAACTTGAAAACGTCGACAGGAAAATCAAAACGCTGTTGTTCGGAATGATGGATGGTACAAACAAGACAGAACTACCTCAGAAAGAGTGGGTGGACGACATAACTGAATGGTGTGGAGCATCACTACAAGAACTGACACACGCCGCGATGGAGAGGCGGCAGTGGAAGAATATGGTGAAAACGACATCAGACACCTACGGGCGTTGAACCATGGTCTACGATGATAATCTTTCACATTTGGCTTAGGACTTTACATCCTCATGCGAGGCAAACCAGAGGATATAGTTAAGGTGATGTAAGTGTTATACCTTGTCCACGAGGAGCGAGGAGTTTCTTCCAACATTTCGGGAGGGCTGAAAATCTTTGATCGCAAAGTCTTGGAATGGTATTGATCAACTTCACAGCGCGCCATGTTTATCCAAACAGCCGGAGCCTCATTTCTTGAATCATCTCCAACACGGGAATGTGCATCCTGTGGCGGTATATTTCCGCATTTGTGACATGCGCTGTATGGGAATGCGAAGTATCTTCCTGAGGAACCACCTTTGACAGACATCCAGCTTCGTCTCCAGACCCTAGTTCGAATCAAGGTCTCAGCTCCATACAGGAGGACAAGTAGTTTGCATGCCTTAAATGTTTCGCTGATGATATGTTGTGATGTAATAAAACTGTGATGCCATTAAAAAGTAGTTATAGTTCGTGTCTTTTTAGATTTATATGGAAAAACCAAGAAAAGATCTGCAATAATTAGAAACAACAGAAATTATCTCCTGGAACATATTAGACCAAATGACGAGTTCATCGCATCACTGTTGTCTCTCAACTGCATAACGGAAGAACAAAGTCGCTTCATTCAACGACAACATTCAAACCGATCTAAGAACGCAGAACTTTTGTACTTCATGAGATCCTTCGACGAGACAAAGTCTTCAGTTTTCGACAGATGTCTTCGACAAACCAATCAGAAGACAGTGGCAAGGATCATAGAGAACGGAGGAGGTTTAAAGAACAAACTTTACATACATGATCGCTTATAATCAACATAATTAGCCTCATAATAATGATGTTGCAGATAAACATTTTATATTCGAGTTACATAAAGATAATTTTATCGAGACTTTAAATAATTTATATAATTAATTGTGCCCTATCGTGACATATATTTATAGCCATTGTATGGTAGGTTATATAATAATAATAATAATAATAATAATAATAATAATAATAATAATAATAATAATAATAATAATAATAATAATAATAATACTAATAATAATAATAATAATAATATTAATAATAATAATAATAATAATAATAATAATAATAATAATAATAATAATAATAATAATAATAATAATAATAATAATAATAATAATAATAATAATAATAATAACAGTGACAATTTATATGGCGCCGTAACACAGCCATGCCGTTACAAGGGCGCCTCACAGTCAACTGACAGCAGGGTAGGCCTTACAGAACAAATAAGTCTTGAGTCCAGATTTGAAGGAGTCAACTGTGTTAGCCGCTCGCAGGGCAGGAGGAAGACCATTCCAGCATCTGGGGCCAGCCACCGAGAAAACGCGATCGCCAAAACGGGTTTTCATCCGTTTTACGCGAAGATCGCTTTTCTCAATCGATCGGAGTCGCAATCACAACTTCAGTACAAGTGGTGAAAACGTGTGGAAATCTTCATATAAAATAGGGTACTTTCAAGAAGGAAACTTTCGTAGGACAGTTGTAGAAAAAACCATTAGGCCCTATAAATGAAACTTTTTAAGGGCACTATAAAGAAAGTAATTTCCCATGAAAAGCCTTAGTGGAGAGGTTGATGCAAAAATAATAGGTTTCGACTAAGAAATTGTGCCTTTAAATAATTTCCTCTCGTGTGCTTCCACTCACACTTTATTCTGCCAGGTGAAAATTATCATCATCTCAAATGGCCAGCTGTTTGTCTCAAACATCCAAAGAAACTATTGATGTTTTGTGCATTTTTGCAAACAGTTCACACACTGCACAGTATTTAATTCAACGCTTATGGCTTTGCTGTTCCCTAATCTTTATCACAACGTATTTGGCTTACTGTTGAAGTTGAAACATGGGCTTTCACGCGAATTAATAATTTTACATCCAAGTATTGGCATGTTATAAATATTGGCATGTTATAAATACCTGAACATTGATGACATTTTAAAATTTTATTTTCAAGCATTTTATTGTGGTTAATGAATTTTTTCAATTGCGTATTTGGCTTAAATTAGACGAAACTTTGTTTTGTTACGGCCTAAGGAATATTTAAAAAAATAAACTGCAGTTATTCAAAATTACGTCTGAGTAAGTGGTTTGACATTTGAAATACGTTTTGTTACCTTTAGTGCTAATAATAATCGACGTGCAAACTCGTGGTGCAAAGTGTAATAGGTCAATGGAAACAGAGATACTTCATCAAAAACTAGAAGATCTTCGAAACAGAACCAAACCGTGGTCACATGAAACTGATAAACTCATCAGTCAACTGAAAAATGAAGACATAGAAATCCTGAACTCTCACCTGAACAGACAGACTGTGGTCGTTTGGATCTGGTGTCATTCACAAGCTGCACTTGAACATATTCAGAGACTGTACGAATCGAATCAGATGAGAGACGTATTCTTTGAATATATTCAACCATCTATTTCAAAAGTGATTAACATCGATGGGAATCAATTCAAGAAAACCATTGGCAAGTTCTTATGAACACAATCATCATAAAGATAACCTAAACATGTAATCATCAGCTAGCCTTATAAGTCCAAATTGGGCACATTCGCTCTCCTCTCCTCTCCTCTCCTCTCCTTTCCTCTCCTCTCCTCCTCTCCTCTCCTCTCCTCTCCTCTCCTCTCCTCTCCTCTCCTCTCCTCTCCTCTCCTCTCCCTCTCCTCTCCTCTCCTCTCTCCTCTCCTCTCCTCCTCTCCTCTCCTCTCCTCTCCTCTCCTCTCTCTCCTCTCCCTCTCCTCTCCTCTCCTCTCCTCTCCTCTCCTCTCCTCTCCTCTCCTCTCCTCTCCTCTCCTCTCCTCTCCTCTCCTCTCCTCTGCTCTGCTCTGCTCTGCTCTGCTCTGCTCTCCTCTCCTCTCCTCTCCTCTCCTCTCCTCTCTCTCTCTCTCTCTCCTCTGCCTCCTCCTCTCGTCTCTCTCGTCTCGTCTCGTCTCGTCTCTCTCCTCTCCTCTCCTCTCCTCTCCTCTCCTCTCCTCTCCTCTCCTCTCCTCTCCTCTCCTCTCCCTCTCCTCTCCTCTCCTCTCCTCTCCTCTCCTCTCCTCTCCTCTCCTCTCCTCTCCTCTCCTCTCCTCTCCTTTCCTCTCCTCTCCTCTCCTCTCTTCTCCTCTCCTCTCCTTTCCTCTCTTCTCCTCTCCTCTCCTTCGACAGGCATTCGCTCTTTGTTCTATGAGTTAGGATCACTATAGCCCAAACTAGATCTTTTGCCACTATTGGACCTTCCCTACGGAATGCCCTTCCCTCCTCTCTGCGTGTTGCCATTCTATCGTTCTCCCTCCTCAAAACCTTCTTCTTCTCTATAGGGGTCTCGCACTGGGAGCTATACTGAATGTCCACTATTTGGAGCGGCGCTATATAAATTAACAAATACAATACAATGCATAGGACTTCGATTAATGAAATGACTAAGACAGCGCTGCTTAACAAAATCAGCCAGATGTTTAAGTGAACAAGAAAAGGCCGTTAAATTATGAGAATGGCGTGAAAGTGAATGAAAATAGAGACCCAGAGAGAGTATGGACAAAATAATGTATGTTATAGAGATAAACCTCATCTACCAAGAGAGGTTTTAGAAGGCGCATGTTATCGTGCAGCTACATAAATTGTGCTTCTGTAATCTACTCTGAGTCAAATCAAGAAATTTGAATAAATCATAAGGTGGGATTGGAAGACAAAATTGTACAACAGGAAATGGCACCGAGGCAACACAAGGTTTGCACTGAGATGTAGACATTGTAGAGCATGTAATAAAGACAAAAAGTTAGATATTCAGACATCAATGACAGGGACACACCTGTAATTAATTAATTAATAATTATATTTGTAACGCGCGCAAGATCACACCGAAATGTGAGGCGCGGATAGTCAGCCGCCAGGAGAAGATGCAGTTAGATATCCGTGTACTTCAAAGCCAGTGATAAATACTGACTTTTGAGCCGCTTTTTGAAGGAAGTGATTTTGAGCTACGAAGAGAGAGCGAAAGTCCATTCCATTACCTGGGGCAGAGGTAGAGCTCTGCGCCGACTTCGTAGTGTCGGCGGCGGCGCGCCGGTCATATTTGGTCGGCGGCGGCGGCGGCGGCGCGGCGTGATCGGCGCCAGTGACGGATACAAAAGTTTGCGAGGGGTTCAAATGGGCGTCCGAACTTTTGAAATAGTTTGAATTTGCACACTGTAATTCTAGTATTTTAAGCTGTCATCTGAAAAAAATTGCTCTCTTATCTCAGGGCTGATAAGAATCAGCTGTCACTCGTAGTTAGGATGTGGTGTGAGCTGTGTTTCAGTTTGACTAATAATACTAGCAAACCAGACATTTATCGAAATTAATATCAAAACTAGAAAACGTTCAATTTCCAAGAACGCCATAAGCCTTTAGTAAACGAATTGCTGACTATGAGACACAATTATAAATATAATCTTAGTTTAGGCTATTATTTCAAACTGACACACCGCAGTATGATTACAATTCATAGTACGAACAGATTTTCACAAGTTATTAAATAAATCGAATTTAACTGTTTGGCAGCCATGCACGGCGTCCATCACGCCCTACTGCTCATTTACGAACGCCATATGGCGAATGAAAGGTTGAGTCGACCTTTGGAGGGTAGCGGGAATGGAGTCCATGCTGATCTTCTGTTCTTTGTGCAAAAGTGTTACCATTTACCCTAAACCCCTCCCATGGTGTATCGCAAGTATTTAATGTTTATTATTTTCAATTTGCTAAAACTTTAGTCAACGTAACCGCGAGAGTGATATATATTTTATAAAGTCCTTATAGATTAAGGAGTCCTGGTGCCATCTGTTTTTAAATCAACATTCAACAACTGCTTTTCCGCGAGTTTGCTTTTAGTAGCTTCAGCCATCGCGATAGGCTACTATTTATAATTATATCCAATTTATCACAATTAAATTAATGTTATTTATTTCAAGAACGTGAATTGATTTCATAAATACCAAACACTCTTTGTTTCATAGCAGTTTAATCCATAGAAGTTAAAAATGCAGATCGCCAATCCGAAAGCCACTGGTAGGCTACTTATGGATTTGCAAGTTTTTAAAATGCATCCTTATCCAAAACACTGTATGACCTGGGTTTAGATGCACTAGAAATTCGATATAATTATATTACAGAGTTGGAGCATGAGCTGCATATGCTAATTTGACGATGAATATGCTTAATTAAGCCTGCAATATGATCAGATGGTGTATCATATCAAGGATGACTCATTCACTGTGTATACGTTTTGTGAATGGATGACTCTTGCACTTTGGAACTTTTAGCCTAAATCCTGAGAGAGAGAGGACACTTTGTTCACTCGGAAAATGAGGGTCAATTTAGGGTCATGCCAATCCTCCATGGCATGTCTGTCTTCCCCTCCGGCCACTCCCTACTTACATACCTTAAGATAGACAGAACAGCAATACTTCGGGAAGCACATTATTTGGATTAAGAAAAGAACTAAACCTCGCCCATGCCAAGCCCGTGGCACGTTATAGCAGCGCACCAGGACGGGTGGGTCTGGTGGTGAGGGGCGACGGCAAACAACGAGGAGGGGTGCTAGGGCGGTTCGCCCAGACCTATGACTTAATACTGCCGATATTGCATAGATTATAATAAAGTATTCTTTACATGAATGTACATTCACTGAAAGCTGCACTAAGGGGTTAACTTAGCCCCATAGGTAATTTCATGGAATTGACTGGAGGGGTTGAAAATGAATTCGAGGGTTGAACACTCCCAACCCTTCCGACAATTCAATCACCGCATATATAATTCATATATACTCTGTCTTACATATATATGTAGTATGCTGTATCCATGTAAGGCAGAGGACCTTTTCAATTTTCTCTCATTTCTATCCGTATACTCAATCTATCTATCAGTCATTTAATCCACCCAACTCTCTGCCTGTCTGTGTCTCTCTGTCTCTGTATGTCTGTCTGTCTCTGTCTGCTTGCTGTATATCTGTCTGTGTCTACTTCTATTACCCACTGAAGCAACAATTTATCGCGAAACTATGCAAAACAAGAGAAATTCAAACAAAACAATTGAACACATCAGCGGAGCATCTGCGGCGCGCCGAGGAATTGTCGACGGCGGCGGCGTCGGCGCGCCGAACCACAAAAATTGTCGGCGGCGGCGTCCAAAAAAATGTCGTCGGCGGCGCGGCGCAGGGCTCTAGGCAGAGGCATGGAATGCACTGGAGCCCAAAAACTGTTCAGCATCGGGGCTCAGCTCAAAGTCCCGTACTTGATGATCGTAGGCAACATGGAGGAATGTAAGGAGTTAGTAGTGACTGAATTTTTAAGGTAGGGAGGTGTACTGGTGCTGAGGGATTTGTAGGTCAAACAGGTAGTCAAAGGGAAAGCATGAAATTAATAATAATATATTTTCGTTTATTCAACAATCCGGTTGACACACCGCAACCGGTTACAGTGTACAATTATGCAATTCACAAGACACAAATCTTAACTACTAACAGAACAGACAGCCTGCAAACACAAAGCAAATCCGCCCAACGGGGGCTCGAACTCGGTGCCTCTCGGTCTCCTTGCCAGATGTTATCCAATGCGCCACGGGCCCCCCCTAAGGTTTTGTTAATGAGCAGTAAAAACAGGTAATTGGAAAAAGAGAGTAGGCGTATATGAAGTCAGGGTTTTGATAATGAGGAGAATAAAATCAGGTAATTAGAAAGAGAATAGCATGAAGCTAAAAGATAGGAAGCAAAAAGATGGAAGCAATAAAACCCAGCAGAAAGGATGAACGATAGACAATGAAAGAGACAGTGAACAACACGTTACATTAAATAATAATAATAAAAAATATAAAGAAATATACAGAAATAGATTCGATCATCAACGTAACCAACATCCCTCGTTTCTAAGTCCTATAGCATTAAAAACAGAATGAGTTTATAGCAATTAGTTAATTATGTAGTTTTACTTTAGTTGTGAATGAAAGGCATAGAATGATCAAACATTTGAAGATGCACTTTAATGCTAATTAAGTAATTAAAATTAAAGTATTAATAATACATAGTATATAAACAAAGAATTCAATTATTGAAAACAAACTACATATTAGCAGTCAGTTATAAATATCAATAAATAAAAGAGAAAGATAATATTAAGAGTAAATTATTTGCGTGTTAATGATATTTTTATCTTATTAGTCGTGTGTCCGATTTCCATCAACTTTACTCAGAGAATCGAGATAGAAGGAAATGGATATGTACGTGGTGTGACTAAACTTCGAAATGAAATCTACGTTCTCTGTGGATCGATATCTTCTTCTCCTTCCATTAGTCCTGTTATTCGTGTCTTTGTGGATCGAATTCCACTTCGTCTTCAGAAGACAATACAAATGAGACAGTTTATTATAGATCCCTGGGACATTGGATCCAGTGACAAGGGAAATTGTCTCTACGTCTCTGATGAGAAATGCGTCTGGAAGATAACAAGAGAAACAGATGACCAACACAAAATCATCAAATGGCTGACCACTGATTATCAACCATGTACTCTGTCAGTGTCCAGTGATGGTCATTTGTTGGTGGTCAACAGATCATCGTCCATTCTGATGATCTACGGATCAGAAGCAGAACTCGTTCGATCCATTCAGTTACCAAGAGACATCAAGAGACCAATCCATGCAGTGGAAACATCCATCGGGAATTTCATCATCATTCATGACTGGTTGGGAGAAGAGAAGGGAGAAAGTGGGTCAAGTGGGAGAGAGAAGTGGGTCGTAAGTGAGTTGACCAGAGATGGACAGATGGTCGTCCGTCGTTTTATTCCTTCAAATAAAACACACGAACTGAAGAATCCTAATTATGTATCACTCGATTCAGACGATCAACTGTTTGTGGCTCACACAGGGAATGATAGAGTGATTCTCTTGGATTCAGATCTTAAATGGAATCAAATTCTTTGTCTAACAAAAGATGAAACAGAGAAAAAGAGGATGCTGTGGCCAGAAAGATTGTGCTACGACGATGAAAAGAAACAACTGATCGTCGTAAGATATTTAGACCAAGGAATTAATATTTATACTTTAAGTCGAAATTAAACTCACTTTTCATCAACAGATTCTGACAAACAAATATCTCTTTAAAACCCATTGTGTTTGAAAACATATGACAAGAAATAATAAACTTAATATCTTTTGAATTTTGTTTGAATTTTGTTTAACCTCTCTATAGCTTTAATCGTATCTTCAAGTATGCTGATGACTGCATTCTTGTGATCTTGGCTTCTAACATCTCCACTACAGATGCAGAATTAGACCAGTGGTTCAGTGGTTCAGGTGGAGATTACATTTAAGAGCCCAGGTACTAATATTATTAGTACAAGGGCTCTTAAATGTAATCTCCACCTGAACCACTCAAAATCCTGTGAGATTGTATTTACCGAACCAAAGGTGAATCTTTTACAGGCCCCTCCAGTCCTGCCTGGCATTAAAAGGGTTGTGTCATTGAATATACTGGGTATTGAGATTCGCCAGTAAGCAGGAACTTAACTCTTTGGGCGCGCTGGTCCGCAAGTTGGTACGCCTTGGTTTCCTACCCAAATCTTTCTCCACCTCTGAGGAGCTTTGCAAAAAGCTGACATAGACCTCTTTAGAAACATCTTAACAAATACTAGCCACACCCTCACGACCTTCTCCCTCTGTCAATTGCACTGGTCATGCGCAGGTCATGACCAGTACAATTGATAGAGGGAGAAGGTCGTGGAGGGTGTGGCTAGTATTTGTTAAGATGTGTTTTATCAATTACATTCTAAATGTAATTCAATTATAATTGCAATGGCATGCTTGTAAATGTAATTGAATTACAATTACAATTACTTGATTGTGAAAGTAATTGAATTACAATTACATTTTTATTGTAATTCAATTACCAATTACTTTTCAATTATTTCTTTAAAATTGGCAAATGATTTCGAATTTTTTCTATAATTTGCCACGTACAAACAACGCTGTAGAGGGTTGGAACCGAAAGATGCAGTCAGCTATGTCATGTCATCACCCAAATATCTGGAGATTCATCCACAACGTCCACCTGGACCAGCTCTTCGGGGGACATATGCCACAACCACCAAAGAAAAAGTACAAAGATTCTTCAGCAAGAATCGCAAATGTCGCAGCAGATTTCGACAAACGTCCAATTAAAGACTACTTGAAGGCAATTGCCTTCAACATTAGTTTGTGAACACAGTGTAAACTTTTGCGATAGACACAAGTAGTTATATCATGTTCATTTCTTAAATTGGTTTTTCATATAGCATTTCTTAAATTCGATTTTCCTATAATATTGCTTTTAATACTGCATTGCTTTTAATAAACCTTGTATCGATAAATTTCGTGTTTTATAAACTGTAATGGGGGGGAAATAATTATTATCCGGGGGGGAAATTGTCCTATTTGGAACGCCCGGGGGAATTGACCGGGGAATTGGCAGGGGGGAATTGACCGGGGGAATTGTCCGGGGAATTGTCCGGAACCCGATCTAGGGTACACCTGGACCAGCGCACACATACATACACACACAAACACGCGCGCACATACACAGTGTTACACACACATATATACACACACATACAGATACACATATACACACACACGCCCTAGCACAATGTTGAACGACCCTGGTACAACATTGTCTAAACCTAAATGCGTTAGCTTAGATGATTACCTTCGTCGGTTGCTTAGTCTGAATTTGGTGCAATCGTTAAAATTATCGATTTAAGATCTTCAGTGGATGGTAGTTTCAGACATAATGTCGACGCTAAAATAGCAAAAGTTGTCGAATTTTAAGAGTATTATGTCGAGGCATTGAATAAGCTGATCGGTAAAGCTGACCGCAGGTGTATCCAGATCGCCGCAAAGTTTGGTAGTTAAAATCATCAAGGCAAGATCATTATTCGGAAGGCTTTAACAACTTCTATGTCATAATGGAAGAATTATGTTGCAAACTGTAATGTGCACTTTAAAAAGAAATAGCAGACAGCCGATGTCTGCTTTAAATTCTGATGTAAACTGTCACTTTTAGCGACTATTTCCTTGACAGGAATTCCTTGTAGGCCTACATGTTGATTAAAACCGCACCCTCAGAATCGTATGTTACATATTTATTAGGTCTAAATGACAGTTCAAAGGTAGCGACTAACCCTAATCTAATGACTTATACAGTACAGTTCAAAGGTAGAACTGGAACTGTTTAATTTCGTTTGATTAAATTATCAGATATGATCCAATATAATCCAAAATAATTCTAAATAATCTAATGACTTATATAGCTCACTAGTGTACGAGGCATCGGCGGAAAATAGCTTCACGTTAACTAGCAAATTCATGATCACTTGGATAAACTAATCCGATATTCCATGGCATGCACACTGCGTTGTTGCGCTCTGCGGCTCATAGAGATATGCAGGTGCCACGCTGTCACACTTCAACTCGAGTCCATCGTTCCTTCTCGTGTGTTGGACCGTCCTATTGGAACCGTCTGCTATTGCACTTACGTACTGTTGCCTTTGACTCTGTGCAGCAGACATTTGTTAATTGTCTTAAAACGCACTAATTCAGATCTGCTGCATAGTCATGGCTACGGCGTTTTTGCGAGGTAATTAAAATATGTTATATTAAATGTCTTCATGCATATATACATATATAATTTGATCATGTCACCAGGTATATGTTGGAAGTTCTGCATTGGCTTCCTGTCCGACAGCGCATCGAATATAGAGTTGTCTCTCTGGTTTGGCGATGCCATCTTGGCCTTGCACCAGCCTACCTAATAGACCTCTCTCAGCCGGTGTCGGGGGTTCAGGGTAGTCGCTCCCTTCGCTCTGCTGAGAGGGGGGGTAGTGGCGGTCCCGTTTGCCCACACAGCAACCATGCAGAACTGAGCATTCTCTGTGATAGGCCCTAGGGTTTGGAATAGCCTCCCACGGGAGCTACGCTTGTTCCCTAGAACATGTACTGATACTTTTTATGGCCACTTGAAAACTTACCTTTTTTGGCCGGACTGGAGTTGGGATCGCTTCTGAGTAGTTATCTTGAAGGGGCGCTATATAAATTTTGTGAATGAATGAATAATATACTTAAATATATTATATATGCAGAGATTATAGCCTTCAGACACTGGCGTGCACTGAAACTCTCATCAGACATAAAATGCGATACAGATATATGCAATTGCAGTAGCATTGCAATTACGACGAAGGCGATTAATAAATTTAAAATGCCTTACCTCTGCTCAATTAGACAGCTGAAGCAATCAATACTCATTACTCACTCATAGGAAACAGTCTGGTGTTTAGGCAAGGATTCTATATTAAAGGATTGGTTACTCGTGAAAAAACCGTGTACTTCCGGTTTAAGGCTATGAGACTGGCGCCACCTGGCGATGCGGGTGTAAGAAAGGTCTGTGGACATAAAAAGCATGGACGACCTGATGTGTTGTTCAGCGATTAATTGCACGAATTTGAAGAAAATCAAATCAGGATTATTTTTCTTTCAGTTTCTAAGGATCAAAGAAAAGTTAATAATAACAAATGTAAAGCTATTTTTAATGACGTTCAGTTAAATAATCTAAACTACGGAGATAGGCGTTTAGCATGGTAAACACGAGGTTCTACGCCTTTGTCGCTAGGTGGCCAGGCTCCATGGGCCGCCATTTTCTGTACAACGCGCTTACATAAGGAGATTCCAGCCCTGTGTATATTGGTCCTTGGTGTTTAGGTTAGCAACACAACACGTACGCTGCACTCAATGATCAAAGGTCGTGCACTGCAAAATACTCGTAAGGTAGAAGGCCTATTGCCTTGCATGCACCTGCTTCATATTTTGAGCGGGAAGTCATTGGCTCGTATCGCTGGTTATTGATAGCGGACTTTTGTGGACTTCATAGTCAATACAAATAATGTATAGGCGTGTCAGAGAAGCCCGTAAGCAACATGCGATGACTAATTGTCGTATGCGGTGCCCAACTGCTCATTATAGAATAAGAACATAATATTATTACCTTTCCAATGTTAGTCATGTAGGCTACTGTTTGGGTATAGAGGACAACTCCGCACGCGTTCTGTTCTCTTCGCGTCTGTCTTTGTGTCTGTCTCACTCTCTGTCTCTCTCTGTCGTTCTGTCTGTTAGCTCTCGATCAATCGGTCAGCGCTCAAAGGCCTCGGATTTCAGACAGACAGATTGGCGACTCCGCATCTAATCTAATCTCATCTTATTTAATCTAATCTAATACCTTCTATAGCGTCACTTCCTTAATGCTGTTGGTATTTCAAAAGTCTGGGTGCCACCGACATCAACGTTGACACATACATCAAAACATACATAATATACAAACAAATAATTTGCATAGATACAAGTCATACATACGTACGTAGATGCATACATAATTATACACACATATAAAATACAAATATAAACATACAGTCGTCTATTGAGATGAATTCGTTGAAATGTTAGGGCCTACGTATGTCGATGAGAATAGAGCAGAATATAGAGCTACACCGTTGAATGAACTTCTACTATAGATGTTCGTCGTCCTATGACTGAACTTTATGCACCTATTACTTATCGATCTTCAAAATTATTCCCTTGCGCTGAGGATTGTTTGGTTGCGTTGACGCGTAAATATCCGAATAGACGCAATAGACCTACACATTAAAATGAATAGATGGCTGTTGCAAAGACGAAGCCGCAAGACAGGTAGAATCAAGATATACCAACGAAGATGTAGAAGTACAACATTGTTCTCATAATATAGCATTCCCTCTATGCAACATGGGAGAGAAGCAAGGAGTCTATCATTCTACTTGCTCGATGACGTTATAAGTTGCCTCAACGCTCAAACCAGCATTTAGGTCAGACAGCGTCGAGTCTTCTCGGTTGTTGGCCCCTGTGCTTTCTGCAAATGAATAATCCACCTCTTTCTACTAATTGCTTAACCCTAGGGCTACCAAGCTTTTTTTGTAACACGGACTACCAAGGGAGGGGGGTGGTTACCACCCCCCCTGGATTTCGTGTTTGGTTTCACATATCATAACTTGTAATATAGCAATGGATTCAGCATTCATTTCTGCACAGAATGGTATATTTAGGTGTACATTATGTGAATGCACCTCGAAATTACATCACTTTTAACAACGGAACCCATTAATTAGCAATATTGTATATTACTGCGTACATTTTGTACTTTTTGGATAAACAAATATAAGATTATGTGTGTTTTGAAACTAATCTATGTATAAAAGATACACAAAATCATCCCTACACATGTTTATATAGTATAAATGTACATCCATACACATATATCCATACATATATATCGGTTTACGTTGTAATGCTGTATTCGGCCATTTTCACACAGATTACGCGTATTATTATTTATTTTGATCACTTCCGGTATTCAAAAGACAAAGATGTAGGTATGCAAATGAAGCCCTTCATTCCCTCTAAAGAATGGTATCTTTGTTTCTCTTCCAGGAAGACAAATGAACAGACAAAAAACTAAGGGGGGAGTCCTTCCATTCAGCCATTTTTCACGCATATTACGAGTATTATTATTTATTTTGAGCACTTCCGGTTATCTCAGGTCAACTCAGTGACCATAGAAATGTAGCCCCACATTCCCTCTATAGAATGGTATAATTTGTGTCTCTTAATATTAAATGACGGATAAGATATAGTCGAAAATCTAGGAGGGGGGGTGGTATCCACCCCCCTGGTGCCTCTGGTATATTGGGTATAACTTTTGAACGGTGTGAGATATTATCTCACATTTTACCTCAAAACGTGTGTAAATGAACCCCCTACAGCTACCTAAAAGGTCAAATTTTTATTCCATACGGAAAAAGTTTGAGATGAAAAACACCTAGGGGGGTGGCAACCACCCCCCCCCTTGGTAGCCCGAGGGTTAAGTCCTTTATCTTTAGCTGTGTCTGGGCTGCCTCTGAGTAGGCATCCTGAAGAGGAGCTACATAAGTTTCCAAAACGAATGAATGAATTAACTATGCGATGCAATTTTTCGTTCACATTCTCATGAACTAAAGTTCTGTTTTTCGACCGTTAAAAGACATGCAAAGGGCTTCAACACCCACAGTCAAACTGGCACACCCTGCTTTAGCAGAGCTTCTACACTTCTTTCGTTCTCTCCCAATTTTGTTCCTGTAATGACGTCACTGCACTCATTAGGCGTTACGGTTCCACAATCCTGTAACCTATCACAACAAATGCGATTTCCGCAACTGCCCCATCTGATATGGCGGATCGATCTGAAGCTTCGGTGACACTTCAAGGAAGAATGCATTACATGGACTTGTTTCCAAAGAATTATATTAAAATTATTAGCGCCGGTAGAGGGCAGATCACACAGCAAAATCAAAAATATTTTGAACTCTGTTTACACTTGAGTGCCGGTGTCCCGAGATATTCTATCCCTCTAATCATATCCCCCGGATGGAATAAACCGGTTTAGGGTATCCGGGGCGGGGGATAAACCATTCTATCCCCCATCGTCCTACGCATCACGATAGCCAAGTCGAAAATCCAGTCAAAATCACAAAAAACGAAGTAAATTAATTTCAGGTCGACGTACAAACTGAAGATACGCAACTTAAAATATTTTATGTGTAAAATAAATCCAAACAGTACGACTTAAGACACTTAGAAACCTCCAAAAATGCAAAGTAAACCGAATACTCCATTTCGCTAAGGGGGGGGGGATACTCAATACTCATGTATGGAGGATACTATATTTGGTGACACCGGGAACTTTTCATCGCTATTACCAAACGTTTGCTCAAAACTTCTATTCAATCCGCCCTAGTAGACAGTCTTTGCCAGACTAGACGGACATGAAGGCAGACGTAATCAGACGCAGAGAGATATGACGGCAGATGTAGACAGATGTAGACAGACGTAGACAGACGTAGGCAGACGTAGACAGACGTAGACAGACGTAGACAGACGTAGGCGGACGTAAGCAGACCTAATCAGAGAGATATGACGGCAGATGTAGACAGACGTAGACAGACGTAGGCAGACGTAGACAGACGTAGACAGACGTAGACAGACGTAGACAGACGTAGACAGACGTAGGCAGACGTAAGCAGACCTAATCAGACGCAGAGAGATATGACGGCAGATGTAGACAGACGTAGACAGACGTAGGCAGACGTAGACAGACGTAGACAGACGTAGGCAGACGTAAGCAGACCTAATCAGAGAGATATGACGGCAGATGTAGACAGACGTAGACAGACGTAGGCAGACGTAGACAGACGTAGACAGACGTAGACAGACGTAGACAGACGTAGACAGACGCACAGAGATATGACGGCAGACGTAGGCAGACGTAGACAGACGTAGACAGACGTAGACAGACGCACAGAGATATGACGGCAGACGTAGGCAGACGTAGACAGACGTAGACAGACGTAGACAGACGTAGACAGACGTAAGCAGACCTAATCAGAGAGATATGACGGCAGATGTAGACAGACGTAGACAGACGTAGACAGACGTAGACAGACGTAGACAGACGTAGACAGACGTAGGCAGACGTAGGCAGACGTAGACAGACGCACAGAGATATGACGGCAGACGTAGGCAGACATAGACAGACGTAGCCAGACGTAGACAGACGTAGACAGACGTAGACAGACGTAGGCAGACGTAGGCAGACGTAGACAGACGCAGAGAGATATGACGGCAGACGTAGGCAGACGTAGACAGACGTAGACAGACGTAGGCAGACGTAAGCAGACCTAATCAGATAGATATGACGGCAGATGTAGACAGACGTAGACAGACGTAGGCAGACGTAGACAGACGTAGACAGACGTAGACAGACGTAGACAGACGTAGGCAGACGTAGGCAGACGTAGACAGACGCACAGAGATATGACGGCAGACGTAGGCAGACGTAGACAGACGTAGACAGACGTAGACAGACGTAGACAGACGTAGGCAGACGTAGGCAGACGTAGACAGACGCAGAGAGATATGACGGCAGACGTAGGCAGACGTAGACAGACGTAGACAGACGTAGGCAGACGTAGACAGACGTAGGCAGACGTAGGCAGACGTAGACAGACGTAGACAGACGTAGGCAGACGTAGACAGACGCAAAGAGATATGACGGCAGACGTAGGCAGGCGTAGATAATAGACATGCGTCGCATGCGTCGTCAGACACGCCGATGCCAGTCGTAGACAACTGAAAAGAGGGAAGAGAGAGAGGCAAACCACAACAATAGTCTCATTCCATCATGAATGCCGAACTGTCTATTGATCTTGCTATCATCATATTCGCGCGATTAATTAAGTAAGTATATTCTTTAATATAACCAGCTGCCAAATAGCATGAGCGAAATAAATTCACATAAACATCAAAACTGTCAAAACATTGAAAGCTGTCTCGTCACTACACACCAGCGACTGGCTATATGCCTTACGGACTACGGAGAACAGGGCTAAGACGGGACAACAAGGACGTAGGCCTACGGGTGGCTGTCGGCTTGCACATTGGGGCCGCAATATGTGAAGCATACATATGCGCCTGTGTAGCCCGAATCGACGCCAGAGGCAGCCAAGGCTTGTCCTGCTCTCTCGGCTTCGGTCGAATGGCTCGACATAGCACCGTAAACGACATAATACACCGCTGCCTTTCAAAGGCAGGGATCCCTTCCATCAAAGAACCACAAGGTCTACTGCGCACGGACGGCAGAAGACAAGACGGCCTGACAATGATCCTTTGACGTGCGGGTCGTCATCTGGTGTGGGACACGCCGGCGGTAGACACCCTCACACCATCATACGTCCAGACCACGGCAGCGATGGCGGGGACGGCAGCCGAGATCACAACTAAGAGGAAAAAGGTCAAATACAACGCTATATTAAACAGACACTTCTTCTTGCCTCTATTATAATTTCACCAAACCAGAGTTTTATCGTCGAAATAGAAGGGGTTGTGGTTGAACTGGGCAAAGTCACCCACACTCATTAAATTAGTCACAAGCTATCAAAAAGTAAAGCAAAATGGGTGCCTTCATTTTGTGTACTATTAATTCCCTCAGTGCGCATGCACATCGACGGTTTCGTTGAAGCTGCCCACAAGGAAGCGATCCTGCTGCAGCGAGCGTGTCTGCATGTGCGGCTGTATCTTAATTAATTACGCGAATCGGTCGATAATGTGTGGGCTACACGCATCAGGTCATTATTGATTGCCGATTAAAAACGACCTTCACGCGTTTGGTGAAGTTAGCCCACGACTAACTAATAGTCGGCTGACTGGGTGGATGACATTTAATCATTTAAGGTTAGCTAGACGATCAAGTGTATACTAAACCTCATTTCAAAATTTGAGACGTTGCAACGCAAAACATATTTTCTGTTGTCACTGTTGTTTCTGTCGTTATAGTGCAGCTACGTTTGAATTTAAGAAACTGTCAGCTTATCAGGCGTTACTGACGCAAATAGCATCAGCTGGTGTCTGTATCGCAGTTCAGTGTTTGGTCAAAAAAAACGAAGTTACCCCAAGTTGCTTCAACTTTTTAACTATAAGCAGTTAAATCAGATAGATTCAAATTTGAAAGGATAGATAACTTGCCCAAAACTCCATCGAGACATCTATACAGCATATGTCAGTTAAATTGCAATGTGTGTAAAGGACGCTATAGTAAATGTATTGATAAATACACATTATGCAATATGCATACATGACGTTTGATGGCAGTCGTATTACAGGTACTCGTGACACGACATAGTCTTCTAAATCTGGCAATAGCCACTCACCGCTGAACCTAAACTCTGCTACCACCATCAGTTTGAACATGGGAACTGAGGTAGGAGAACCTATGAACCAGCCCCAAGTTTCTGCCACCTATAATTATACATGTACATTGAAATAATAATCCATTATCGTCTGCTTTGTTCATCCAGTGTGATTCTCCTTACAGATTTTATTTTAGTTACAGTTACAGTTATAGTTAATATATTTTTAAATTTTAGTTATAGTTACAGTTACAGTTAGTATTATTTCTATTTATAGTTACAGTTATAGTTACTGGATTTTTATTTTAGTAACTGCTTAGTTACAATAAGTCTAAGCGGAATTGCCTACAGACGCAGCAGCTGTACATATTAAGACGCTTTACACAATTTGCTTAGAGCTTCGAAAGTCTTTGAAGCATGGATGCATTCAGCTTAATTAATACACTTAACCTTTGTGGCGCCCGTTATCGATCGCCTCTTTTCCTGCCAGCGCTGCATGCAGCGCGGCGTGGGCTTCGTGATGCAAGTCACGTAGGCCCTTTGGCGGTCTTTGTCGGAGACCAGCGATTGGTAGGAAACCCCGCGGAACTCTCCCGCGCTTTTTGGCTATAAAAGCCCGTCTTGGCGGTCTTCGGCCTTCTTCGCTTCCTGTCTGTCGTGCCTGTGGGACCTGTGTGGTTCGGTTTCTGCTCGGGGTTGCGACTTTCGACCTTCGTCCGTGTTTTCGGCGATTAAGGTGGGAAAAATAGCAGTAGATTACGTGATTTAACTGACTGAAAGTGATTGTTAGTTAATAACTGATAAAACTGATCGAAATTAGATCGAATTTCGATGACTTTATTTTCGACAATTGTATCGTGTGAATGCTGTGAATAGACAGTGCTACGGAGATTGGTGATTTCTGTTTACCGCTAAAGGCGCTACTGAAGTTTATTGTTTCTTTGTACATTTTCGTTATTGATTCATGATAATTCTCTGTAAAGTAAAATATAATCAATAATGACAGAAAAACCTGTGGAGCACACAGAGATTGAATTACTGAAGACTTTGTTTGATTCATTAGCTAAAGCTCAGAGTTTGCAAAATGATAGGATGGAGCAACTATTTGCAAGATTAGGGTTAGAATCCCAGAGCCCGGGGAAACGTCGCTATCAGTCTCAGGACGACGACCCAGGCAACCCCTATGTAGAGAGCGAAGTCCAATTGGCGGGAACTTTGCCAGGTTTGGCGGGAATAGGTGAACGCTTGGATGAGTCACATTCTCTTTTGGCGGGAAATCACCACCGGTTGGCGCCAAGTCAACCAATGCTATCTGACGATGAAGAAGGTTTGGCGGGAACGAACCCCGTTCTCTTTCCAGAGGGCGCTGCGATCCCAAAGGAAGGCGCGAACATATTTTGCCGGTCTTTAAATCCTGAGGACTTTGTAAACGAATATGAGTCACCCACTGAAAAGGTATCTTCGATGGCGCTACCCAGACGAAGTTCACGTCTTGCTGTAAAATCTAGAATTAATTATGCTTCGGATTATCCCCCTGTGAGTTATAGGCAGGTAGCCTCTCAGGGTAGTTCTGGTTTGACAAGCCCTTCGGTGGTCGCCTATCAAGGACAGTTTCCCACCAAACCCGCTTCCCCTCTCCCTCCATTTTCGCAATCGGTGGCGGCATCGCTGGGGTGGGGGACGGGCGCGATAACTGGTACCAGAAGTGGGGTACTGTTACGCTTGTTAGGTCAGGACCAAGGTACAGGGTTGGATGATTATGGTCAAGAACCAGATACACCCGAAATGGTTACTGAGTATGCGCATACTTCACAAATGATTAATGGGGGTGATGATAACTATAGAAAGGAAATTTTGAAAAGTAAAACCAGGGCCGAAGTAAAGGAAGTTGATTTTCAACAACAACAGTGGTCAGAACCTAGAGCCTCAGAACTGCCTTCTGAAAGGTTTACAATGTCTAATACTGAGTTTCTAGTTGCAGGACCCTCAAAGTCTTTAGGTTTGGGGAGAGCAGATCGATTCATCCGCTATCCTACAAGTGAGGAGGAACCGCTGCATCGTTCGGTCAGATTCTCGAGCCCTACGTCAGGTGAACATCCCAGTCGCTATCTCGGCCTCCCATCTGCACTCAAAGAAGGTCAACCTTCTTCTGGAACGGACGGACCTGGTCGATATACTGTCTCATCGTCCGCCACATATCCGGGGTATGTCATGGCACCGTGGTCCCACGATACATCGTCCCGCTCCAGACAACCTCCAGACGCGCGACCCGTGATGTGCAGCTGGCAGCCTCGAATGAACATAGAAGAAGGGTCAAGGGTTCAACACCTGATTCAACCGACTGCCTCGTCAAGTCAGATGATAAGAATGTCATGTGAACCTCTTAACGTCACGGCTGCTGAGAAGAAATGCTCGTGCCATCTACCGCAATCTTCTACAGTGACATTATCGTCTACAGCGACACCGCTTCCGGGAGATCGACAGCATCTGGCCGACGACGAAAGGAAAGAACCGCGACAACCAACTACTTCGGTCGTTGGCGAAATCACAGGCCAACCCAGAACTCCTGGAATGGACGTGAAATCTTCGGAACAACGAAAGAACATTTCAGCAGATACAGGTCAGACACGTCAACCTAAACAATGGATCAAATTGGGTTCATATAATGGTCGAACAGCCGTAGAAGCTTTTATACGTAAGTTCGAAGTCTGCTCACAGAACAATGGCTGGACCGACGAAGAGAAGCTTAACCGACTGATTTGTGCCCTTACTGAGCCGGCCAATCAACTTTTATGGGAGTTCGAATCTTCCGCCGTGGTCACCTGGAATGACTTGGTGCAACGACTTCGTTCTCGCTATGGTGGGTCGGACCAAACGACCTTATACCAAACTCAGCTCAGCACCCGTCGCCAACGTGAAGGAGAAGATCTTGGAGCTCTGGTCCAGGACGTCCGACGTCTAATGATTCTTGCTTTCCCGGGTCCTTCCACCGTCCATAGTGAGGCCATCGCCATTAGAGCCTTTATAGACGCTTTATATGATAAAGAAATATCCATGAAAGTCCGAGAGCATGAACCCGCCACTTTGGACAAGGCCTACAACCTTGCGATGAGGTTCGAAGGTTACCGAAAAGCGGAACGCAGTGGATCAGATTACAGTGATCGTCGTCCTGCACGTGCAAAGATGGTCCGTGAGTCAGAACTTTCACTCGAAGTGGTCCAGAAAATGATTTCTGACGCGTTAGAAATCCAGAGACGCAGCTGGAATTCTCAACGACCTCCGTGGGACGCCAATGCACGTTCGGCTGCGAATGAACACTTTTCCTCCTCACCTAACTTTCGGTCAGGAAGATACCCAGCTTACCGAAGGTCGAGACATACTGAACCTCGTTCAACTTCCAAAACCTGCTATGAGTGCGGAATAATTGGTCACTTAGCCAGGAACTGTCCACAACGCAATCCGCCGGTCACAACTTTACAGACTGATGAAGCTACGCCAATGGTCTCAGGTATGAATCATGTGATAGGCAGTTCCAATGCATATTTGCCGATTCGAATTAATGGGAAGAAGACATTTGCCTTAATTGATACGGGTTGTGAACTCTCATTGGTCCCGGCGTCCTTAGTAAGACCAGATCGCATCACCAAATCAAAACAACTACTAAAGGCAGCCAATGGAACAGACATACAGGTTACCGGGGAGACTGTCGTGAACTGCGAAGCCAATCATTTACTTTCGCTGTCTCATGTCTCGTCACCGAACAAATCACCGAGATGATCCTCGGATTGTCTTGGTTAGAAGAACAAAGAGGCCAGTGGAACTTTGGGGAACGTGGTCTAACCATTCAAGGACACTTTATGCCGATAGTGAGTCGTCCTGGACAAAAACAATGCCGAAAGATCGTGGTTGCTCATGATGTTTCTGTTCCAGCCATGTCCGAGATGGACGTTGAGGCTTTTGCGATTCTTCCTAACCTCCATGTCTCCATAGGACCTTGGGCTACACAACCTCAAATATTAGATGATGGTCTGTTAGTGGCAGGAACTGTCTTGAAAGAAAGTGCTTCTGGCATAATCTTTCGTGTGATGAACCCGACCAACCGCGTGGTCAGGCTGAGAAAAGGAGTCAGTTGCACAACTGATGATGTAACAATCGTAGAAGATACTGATTCCATGAACAGTGCAAGACAATGCCTGAAGGTGAACGAACAACCGGAAACTGTTGTCGAAAAAGATGTGAACTCGGTTCTTGCTCCTTTGTGGAATGATGTCGCGGAGGATGTCCCCGAAGAAAAGAAAGAAGAACTTAAAGAGCTGATCCTGAAATATCAGAGTGCATTCTCTTTACACGAATGGGACCTTGGCCATACGAACCTTCTCCTTCATGAAATAGACACTGGTGCTGAAAAACCAGTCCGACAATCCTTACGTCGTCAACCATTGTCCGTGGTGCCAATCATTGATGAACAGCTAGACAACATGCTACGTCTTCAAATCATCGAACCTTCCGCTTCAGAATGGGCGAGCAATGTCGTCATCGTCAAGAAAAAAGATGGATCGCCAAGATTCTGCGTGGACTATCGCGCACTCAACTCTAAGACCCGTCCTGATGCCTACCCCTTACCTTTAATCGCCGAGTGTCTTGACGCGCTCACTGGCTCTAATTGGTTCAGTACCTTCGACCTAAGGGCCGGGTACCACCAGCTTGAAGTACATCCCAAAGATCGTCATAAGACGGCTTTCATCACAAGAAGAGGGAGCTTCCAGTTCAAAGTGCTTCCCTTTGGGCTACAAAACTCTCCAGCGTCTTTCTCTAGAATGATGAATTTAGTGCTTTCTGGCTTAAATTTTATTCTATGCTTGGTATATCTTGACGATATCATTGTCTTTGCGAAGGACGTTGACACTCATCTCACTAGAATCTCTATGGTGCTAGATCGACTCATGTCTGTGGGCCTTAAACTAAAGCCTTCCAAATGCCACCTACTCCAGAGAGGTCTTGTTCTTGGGCCACAAAGTAAGTCCTGATGGGATCGAGACTGATCCTGACAAGATTAAAGCTGTGAAGGATTGGCCAACACCCACCTCTTTGAGAGAAGCTAGATCATTTATCGGCTTAAGTTCTTATTACCGCCGATTTGTTCCCGAATTTGCTAAGATTGCCCGACCGATTCATGCATTAACTAAAAAGGGGATGGAATTCCATTGGACACTTGAATGTGAAGAGGCCTTCAATGAATTGAAGAAACGGCTGACCGAAGCCCCGATTCTTGGTTTGCCTAACGATGTTGATTTATATATATTAGACACTGATGCTTCTCAATTTGCGATTGGAGCTGTGCTTTCTCAAGTACAAAACGGGCAAGAGAAGGTAATCTGCTACGGAAGCCGTGTGTGTTCTCCGTCTGAGATGAACTATGATGTAACGCGACGAGAAATGTTGGCCATCGTCTTCTTTCTCAAGTCTTATCGTCAATACCTGCTGGGCAGACATTTCATTTTAAGAACTGACCACGCTGCGCTACAATGGCTGCGCCGTACACCTGTTCCAATAGGACAACAGGCGCGGTGGTTGTCGACACTTGAGGAGTTCAGCTACGAAGTACAACATCGAGCCGGGTCATCACATCGTAATGCTGACGCTTTATCCCGTCGACCGGTTCTGGCAGACATCAAGATGGTGAAAGAAAATACAACGAGTGATTCATCAACAGAAACTTCAGACTGGAGTTCGGACACGATGAGAACTGAGCAGCGTCTGGATCCTAACTTGCAATGGATTGTCGAACGGTTAGAACACTCGAACGAGATGCCGCCACATGAAACTTTTCGTGAAAAGAGTGCTGAAGTAAAGACTTTAATGGCTCAATGGCCACAACTCGTCATGAACAATGGGTTGTTAATGAGACGATGGTTAGAACCAGAAACAGGAACTGTGAGATGGTTACAGCTGATACCTCCGGCAGGCCGGAGACGTTCTCTTGCTGAAATAGCACACGGAGGAATGTCCGGTGGGCATTTGGGCCAAAGGAAAACTATGGCTCAACTCCAAAAGAGGGCCCTTTGGCCTGGATGGCGAGAGACGGTGCGTCTCGTAATTCTCAGCTGTCCCGTCTGCTCCAGCTTCTGGAGAGGAAAACCCCCACGGCAAGGAAAGATGCAGCACATGACCATGGGCGCTCCACTGGAACGAATCGGAATTGACATCACAGGGCCACACCCAACGTCCAACTCCGGGTTCAAGTACATACTTACCTTGGTAGATCATTTTTCCAAGTGGGCGGAAGCTTATCCCATTCGGAATCAGGAGGCATCGACCGCCGCGCGCGTGCTGGTGAAAGAATTTATTTCCAGATTCGGATGCCCTCGTCAAATCTTATCCGATCAGGGTCCGAACTTCGAGTCGAAGCTGTTCCACGACTTGTGCCAACTACTTGATATCGACAAGATTCGCACTTCGCCCTACCGCCCGAACACGAACGGAGCCGTAGAGAGGTTCCATCGCACGCTCAACTCGATGATAGCCAAAGTCGTCGCCCTCAACCACCGTGATTGGGATGTTCACCTCCCCTTCGTACTCGCGGCTTATCGGGCCAGTGTGTCCGAAAGCACTGGTTTCACCCCGAACCGGCTTTTTCTGGGCCGAGAATTGTGCCTTCCTATAGACCTTGTGTTAGGAGACAGTCTTGTTTTACCAGATCCGCTTAACGTTAATGATTTTGCTTGGTCGCAAGTGGAGAGGATTCAAGGAGATTTTGAACAAGCCCGACAATTCTCCCAAAAGCATGCTATTTCTAGGGCTCATCGCTATGATTTGAGAGTGAGCGAAATTTCTTTTCAACCCGGAGATTGGGCTTGGTATTTCTGCCCTCGTAAAAAAATTGGCTTAAAGGATAAATGGGTCAGAATGTACACGGGGCCATACCAAATCGAAGAATGTTTAAATCCTGTCTTGTATCGGATTAGGAAAACTCCCAAATCTCAGGCTAAGATAGTTCATGTGGACAAATTAAAGAAATTTGTGGGAGACAGGTTGAAATTTTCAAAGGACAATACGCCGTCCAATTGGATCGACTTTGAGGGAGATCAGCCCCTGAATCCGTCTCTTCTGCGTCCGCAGCGTAAGATTGTAAAACCTGTAAGATTTCGTGACTAACTGATCTTTTGCTTAGCTAGGAATAGACTTTTACGTTAATGTAATCAGTTATACATTGTTGTTTCTTTTAGGATTGTGCCACATTTCTATCTCGGGATGGAAGGAGACTGTGATTCTTCCCGAATTAAGGAGCTTCTGCCGTCTGATAGTGCCTTAGCGGATCTTTTGTCCTGTCCTGAGGTTCTGTCTGATTCGTCAGAGGATGAGATGCCGTTGCCCTGTTCGCAATTGAAGCTCTGTCAAACGGTGAAACTTCAACGGGAACCTCTGGAACAATCGGATCGTGGAATGCGCCTCGTTGACCTTCGCGACGCTCATTTGCTAGAAGAGACCCCGGCAATCCATGACTCTGATGAAGATCGGGAGGCTTTCGCGCATTGCAGGGTGCCTCAAATCATTCGTACCTCCAGACTGAAACTTCGTGGTGTCATTCAAATCATCTTCGAGTTCCTTTTTGCGCAGAAAACTCTGTCACTGACCGACCAGGACTTTGCGGAACTTGAAGCGTCTAGTGGTGAAGTAAAGCGCTTGGTTGAGCTTGTTCCTGTGGTTTTGGTCGTCCTACAGGAAGTGGCTAGGAATCCCAGATTTCCTCAGGTTCTTGCTTGGTGGGAAGAGAGCGTCCCCTGCAGGGTGACCATTGAGAAAGTGGAACCCAGGGAAGATCCTGCGAGTTTGAAACCATGGCAAGGATTTGGCTGGTGGTCGTTTGAGACCTGGGCAATGGCAGGTGAGGTGGTGTCGAGCTTCCTCTCGCCTAAAGAAGTCCCTCTGGAGGAAGATTTCCTGAATAGCCTCAAGGACTTGAAAGAGTACTCAGAAGGGCAGGAATGGAAGATCCCTATAATGGTAGCTGTTTTGTACACCTTGAAGCATTCAAGTTGGATGTGGGATCTTCTTGTGTGAGTTGCCTCCTGCTGATGGAAATGTTGTAAACCCTTGGTATGGTTTCCGGCTTTAAGTTGACGTCCTAAGCTGTTGACGTTTAATTTTGTTTAAAAGTTTTAGTGTTTGATGATTGTTAATTTGTTTTTATAGTTAGCGTTTTACTTGTCCTGTTTAAAAATTTTCATTCCATTGCAAATTTTTAGGGTAAGGTGAGGAAAGTGTGGCGCCCGTTATCGATCGCCTCTTTTCCTGCCAGCGCTGCATGCAGCGCGGCGTGGGCTTCGTGATGCAAGTCACGTAGGCCCTTTGGCGGTCTTTGTCGGAGACCAGCGATTGGTAGGAAACCCCGCGGAACTCTCCCGCGCTATTTGGCTATAAAAGCCCGTCTTGGCGGTCTTCGGCCTTCTTCGCTTCCTGTCTGTCGTGCCTGTGGGACCTGTGTGGTTCGGTTTCTGCTCGGGGTTGCGACTTTCGACCTTCGTCCGTGTTTTCGACGATTAAGGTGGGAAAAATAGCAGTAGATTACGTGATTTAACTGACTGAAAGTGATTGTTAGTTAATAACTGATAAAACTGATCGAAATTAGATCGAATTTCGATGACTTTATTTTCGACAATTGTATCGTGTGAATGCTGTGAATAGACAGTGCTACGGAGATTGGTGATTTCTGTTTACCGCTAAAGGCGCTACTGAAGTTTATTGTTTCTTTGTACATTTTCGTTATTGATTCATGATAATTCTCTGTAAAGTAAAATATAATCAATAATGACAGAAAAACCTGTGGAGCACACAGAGATTGAATTACTGAAGACTTTGTTTGATTCATTAGCTAAAGCTCAGAGTTTGCAAAATGATAGGATGGAGCAACTATTTGCAAGATTAGGGTTCGAATCCCAGAGCCCGGGGAAACGTCGCTATCAGTCTCAGGACGACGACCCAGGCAACCCCTATGTAGAGAGCGAAGTCCAATTGGCGGGAACTTTGCCAGGTTTGGCGGGAATAGGTGAACGCTTGAATGAGTCACATTCTCTTTTGGCGGGAAATCACCACCGGTTGGCGCCAAGTCAACCAATGCTATCTGACGATGAAGAAGGTTTGGCGGGAACGAACCCCGTTCTCTTTCCAGAGGGCGCTGCGATCCCAAAGGAAGGCGCGAACATATTTTGCCGGTCTTTAAATCCTGAGGACTTTGTAAACGAATATGAGTCACCCACTGAAAAGGTATCTTCGATGGCGCTACCCAGACGAAGTTCACGTCTTGCTGTAAAATCTAGAATTAATTATGCTTCTGATTATCCCCCTGTGAGTTATAGGCAGGTAGCCTCTCAGGGTAGTTCTGGTTTGACAAGCCCTTCGGTGGTCGCCTATCAAGGACAGTTTCCCACCAAACCCGCTTCCCCTCTCCCTCCATTTTCGCAATCGGTGGCGGCATCGCTGGGGTGGGGGACGGGCGCGATACCTTGATGCTAAAATGCATCAGTTCTGATTATGAGTGGTTGCCATTCCAGAGTGATCTTCTATCCTGTTTTGAATTATTGTTTTCATTTTGAGAAATAAAGAATATATTGCCCTTACGATAATTATATATAAGCTGGAACAAAACTCAATCTCTTAATGTATTATTCCGAGTTTTGTAATATAAAATATTGCATCAGCAACAGGGCTATATGAAGCACATTTATTCAATACATGACTCGTGTAAATATTTCTACATAATAACACCTAGAAACAAAGAGTGACGTTGCAAATCCCGCAAAAATCACCAAACACATTGAAGACACAACTGATGATGATATTCGTTTTATTGACACACCAGATGACAAACCGCATCGTAGCTTACAGTTACATTTGAAAATAAAATAAAAGAGAGATTCAATTAAAGTGTTTAGAGTGTCTTGTTTTAAATTTGTTGTTGGCTTAGATGATTAATATACTTATATAAAGCCCTTGGTATAAAGTTCTTATCGTCCTTACAGGGCAGTTCAAAACCATGGGCTCGCGGGCGGAGGTCATAATGGTATTGGGTCGGAGACGGGAACAGCCGTCGCAAGACATGGTCTCGATTCCCCTCGATGGCCTTGAGGAGACGGTCCTCTGCTAAACCAACCCGCATCTCCATTGTGGCACCTCCTTCACAAATATATCCCAATCGAGCTGTTTTGGACAAGATCCGTTCCAGTCGTTGGCGGTCTGCTGCTGTCACGTAACCCCACCATGCTGGGGCAGCATACAGTAGTCGTGATATTGTTGTTGGCACAGTTGAGTCTGTTTATTTTACTGGACTCCAATATCTCACTGGGTTTGATTGTCTTCGCCGAGTTCCCTTCTATGCATCTCTTTCTATCACTCTTTGCACTACAGACTTCTTTGTGTGTAGGTGGACGGTGATACTTGAGATGATCCAGTAGATTAGTCGTGTTTTTACCGCCTATGAGCCGACCACTTAACTTCCCCTCATTAGCACCAACACCAGATGATGCACGAACTTTTATTTGCGACTGATTCGTACTTAAAATGACTCCAGACTGCATTCCGATGTTTGCAGCCGTTCAAGGTCTTTCGATACATTTTTATTACAAGAGTACTATGACTACTGATAAATAGCTGAATTGTTTATCTTGTAACGAAACTACCGATGAATTTTCGTTAGTATTATTTTCGTTATAGTTATTGTTAATGATAATTTTTAGTTACAGTTATAGTCATCGTTAACGATATCATTTATTTTCTTTTAAGAGAATCCCACTGTGTTCATACATCTTCTGTAATGGATGACCTTGTTTATTGCCAATAGGGCTTTTCCTCCTCTTTCCCTTGCTTTTAAACAACGCTCATTACTAGCAGCTGCTCGTCATCTGATAAAATCTCTACGTTCAAGTGCCACTCAGAAATCCGTTGCTCAAAGCCAAGAACTTCTCTTGTATTCAATTTCCGACTCAATCTGTTTCCATTGACGAATTGAAATAACAATTATAACACAACCCATAGACTGCTGCAACAGGTCATAATCATTCTTCAATTGTGTCGATGTTTAGTAGTCGTTATTTAATTCCACCAAAAATATAAAGACCATCATCGTGAAATAAACTGTTGTATCTTCTGAGATTCCGTTAGTGTGATCCAGTAAACGAGGACTAAGGTATACTTAAACATTTCTGCTCACGTGACGGCCAAGATGGCCGCATGTCTTTATCTGCGTGTTAATTTTAACCGCTTGGGCGGTCGAAATCGTTTTTGCTCGACTAGTTTTGGTATTCGATGTTCAAAGTTGCCTAGCATGCGTCCGTGGAGATATTTATCTCTTTCATCGCTGTTTCTGGTGTGTTTTGGACGACTTTAGAACGCCGTTTGAAAGTCACTCACCCACTGAATGGTTTCGCCCGCTGAATGGGTTTCAGGTTGTTACCTGTACAACAAAGTCTTCGGTTGTGGCGCCCACCTTTCTACATCGGTGACACTATTCAACCATTCGCCGGTTGCTACGAATGTCGTCCTCTGCAGATCCAGTGCCAGAGGGATGCCCGGACGCAACGTCTTCTACCGTCTGAGAGGAACTGCCATGATGTCGAGGTGCGTATTTTCTTACCCTCGTCGCCTGTCGTCAATCCTCTTTTTCGACGCTACGGCGACCAGGAACTTCGAATAACGTGCCAACCATCAACTCTAGATGAGAATCCGTTGACTGGGCTTTACGTGTTTGCGGGACCTTGCCAGTGATGACTCATCTAGTCAGCTGTTATTGGAGCTGTGTTCGTTTTCGAATGACTGTCTAGTCATATTGACTCTAAGATCATTTAGAATAGCGCAGGGAGCGTCTCTGAGTAGGAATCTTGAAGGGGCGCTATAATCAATGACAAGAGATGAAGATAATCCATAAACTCTTATCGGCAAATAAACGTTAACGTTACAAATAGCTGGATAAATTTACGATTGCGATTACGCTATGAGAACACTTCTAGTATCGCGACTGATGCACACATTCCGGGCTTGGTGGGGGTTTGCGGGTCTGAGGGACCGGGAGCGTCTGAAGAGGTTCATGCTCATGCTTGCTTCTCTCGCCTGAGGCACATACATTGGCCAACTTAGCGAGCAGAGCAGATGACATTCGAGGCGATAATTGGAAATGCGCACCATGTCCTTCGAAGGCTGTGCCCGAGACTTCATCTGACTCCATGCGATTTGCGATCAAGAACGCACCCTCTCACCCTTCTAAACAAGGACCATAGGAACTTTATTCCAAGCATAACGTATAAAAATATTTAATAATTATTTGTGTCAAATAATTGGATATACGTATGGGGGCTAATTTCCTGTAGCCTATTAGGCCTACTTGTAACTCGCTGCATTTTGTCTACAACAGTGAAAATAAGCGAAAATATTATATCGACCTGGCCTCGAATTGCAGCTTCTGCAATTATTAATTCAGCACATCTAGATCTCCTATTTCCATCCATTCTTTCCCATCTATGACGGGGTGCTACGACAATTCGGCGCAAGACAATTCGGCGCCTTTTGGTAACGCTTCTATTATTTTAACCATTTCTAGTTACAGTTTTATCACCAACAATTAAGGCAATGTTGTAAATGCGAAAGCTCTTTAATAGTTAAGTAGTTTCAAACGCATAGACTTGTATTCAATATAATATCTGGTCAATGATTGTGTATTAAAAGTTAGAAATATTTAGGCCTACTTCTCTAAATCATTAGTAACTCTAGTATTTTATACAAATACAAATGTACTATGCAAGAAAACTAGTAGTCATTTAAAAGTTTTGGAATTTAATAATTCTCTACGAAGTAAAGTGTAAGCCTACAAATCAATTTGTGACAACAACCGTGTAAGAATGACGCTAGATCACGATTTTCCCTCCAATTTATTTGAAATTACATTTCAAATCTATTATACTTTAAAGCAACTTCTTTTTAAAGGTCAATTCAAATAACAGTAGGCCTATAATAAATATTTACATTTACAGGTGGGTCAATACAACTGGTTTTGTGTGCGCAGAAATAGCTGCGCCGAATTGTCTTGCGCCAAATTGTCCATGCGGTCTGTATGTATGTATGTATTCATGTATTTATGTATGTAATAAGTATATATGTATGAATAATGCATGTAGGTATGCATGTGTGTATGTATGTATCTATGTATGCATACGTGTATTTCTGTATGCATTTATCTATATATCTAGGTATATGTGTACATTTGTATGTGTACTAATTATCCTGCATTTGCACGACGCTTCTAAAAGGCCTAACAGAACTCATTTGGTCTGTGTAGCCTATACGGATCATTACTCGGATGTCCATTTGAATGGACGTCACGCCAAGTAGTTGCTCGTAAATGGTCAATTCATGGGCACCTACATAGCGCAACGTCCATTCAAACAGACATCCATGAAGATTGTATTGTATTGTATTGTATTGTATTTGAACACTTGTTATAGCGCCTCAACCAGATTTCCCATTCAGAGGCGCTCCCGACTACTGCTGTAGTCGGAGTTTCACGCCGAAGCGCATGAGCAATTGCGAGTGAAGGACTTGCCCAGGGTCCCTACGCAGCAGCTTTGAGGTGGATTCGAACCCGCAACCCTACAGCTACAGAAGATGTGTCTCGCGCATAAATTTCAATAGGATTTAAGAGGAGGAGGAGGACGTGGTTGAGGAGGGGAAATGAATGATGGGGAGAAGCAGTCTCTGAAGCTAACCACGAGAGGCATCGATGAGAATGAAGAGTTATTGATTTCCTGTTTCTTAATTTGGCATCGGAAGACTGTGTCCTGCAGTCATTTCCTTGTGGCCTGATATCTTCATAATGACTGTGTAAGTCAATATTTTAAGTCAATGTACCCATTAATGCTGAGTTGGAAGGATTATGCGCAAGTAAAGCCGAAGACTTCAAAAGAAACTTCTGGGAGGAGCTGATCTTTCGTTTGATAGTTCAGCATGAAAACCACTAAACTGTCGCGTCCCAAAAGATAACCGAGCGTGTTTGGGATTTCTATCCGGTTGAAGAAATTGCCAACTCAAGGGAGAACCTGTTTGAATACGATTTCTCAAAACAGAAATACAGCTATGAACGACATTCCGACCTCTGAAACTGCAGGTCGACGACGTTTGATAAATTGGAGATTCTACAAATTGAATATCAGCTGCAAAAACAAAATAAGACGTGTATGTTGCGCATTGTTGAACACCTACTGCAATGTGAAACCTGCTGAAACGTGTTCGGTACCTGGTAGTGTAAAGTATGCCGTGTCGTACATGAACGCGACTTTCCTTCCTACTCAATTATAGCTGCAATTAGTGGCCCTCGTTATTACATTCATCGACGAATTTCTTAGCGATCAGCAGACCATTAGAGAATGTGTCTCACGATGCATTCAATTAGGTTGCTCAATTAGCATCATCTTTCCGAGTCTTCTTATTCAAGTTCTATGCCTCTCAATGCTGGGCTTCCTCCTTCAGTCAACTGTTTCCATCCACCATCATCCAGGCCAACAGCCTCCGTCTGGGTCTTCTCTCGTTCTTTAGGACTGTCTATCTCTCCATTTTTTCGTTTGCAGGTTTGTCTGTCTGTTGGTGTGTACGTCTGCTTAACCTACTGTCTAATATATTTTGTCTGTCTGTGTCTGTCTGTCTATTATATATATCTCTCTCTCTGTTTCTGTCTGTCTCGCTGTCTCTGTCTGTCTGTCTTTCTGTCTTAAAAATTGCTATTACTACCTTTCGTTTTTAAAATACAAACCCAGAAGGAAACTGGAAACGCCGACGGGAAAACACGAGGAAGTGAGAATAAATCATAGTAACAAAACACTTTAACGTTTACTACGATTGCGTTGATACTTGTAAATGTAGCCTACATCGCTTTTTTATAATAGCAAATTAAGTCAAAGGTGCAATTTATAGGAAGAATTTCCTATTAGAGAAATGCACATAGCTGCGTCAAGTCAGATGTGAAATAGATGCTTACCGGTAGCAATAATTTACACTCGGTGTGATTTTCGAATGCGAGGGACGCCCGTTCTTCAACTTTTTCGACTGAGGTACAGTACCAAACTCTTTTTAATGGACATAGAGAATAAACAGTGCTCAAATATTTTAGTAGTTGTAATTACGTCAGCAATCTTGGGAAATATAAATAGGGAATAATTAATAAACTTATAAATACAATCCAAATGCTACAGCGCAGATAAGTATCTGTCCTGGGATCAGAAGTCGCTGACGGCGGTGCACGTGATTGATTGAATAGACCCCATAAAGGCTTAGGCAGCTGTCTCTTTTTCGTTGAAACCGGTTGATGCTACCCAGGCAATGTTTCTTTCAAAGTGTATCATGCCTTCTTCCTCTGAGAAACGATTACTGGTTACCTACATCTCGCCACAAACAAATCAACCAACCCTCATTCGTCATTTAGTTACAATACAACCAATCCTCTGAACTCGCTCGTTTTATTTTTAGTAGGTCTAGGCTACTCACAATCTCCTCTCATCTCGTCTTATAATTTGACAAGTTTGAGGTACACCGCCACTGTAGAATTAACTGCCTCCTGAATTACGTCAGCAATCTAACCTTACAGTCAGTAAAACGATAATAAAAGTCAACAGGGACACTTGAATCCCAATGCTTAATGCCCAGGTTTTCCTGTATATAAAAATTTGCTATCTTTATTCGAAGAGTGCTAGCTTAAAACAACGACTATAAGTAAGTAAATAAGTACGTTTGTATGCATGCTGTTTCATGTTATTCTTTTTGGGGGTTTCTGTGAACAATAAAATTGAATTGACTTGAATCAAGACACTTGAAACAATACCCAGATTTGTTAGTATCATTTCGGGAAAATTGTTCAAATAAAAACTGCAATCTCAATGCTGTAGCATAGATGAGCATCTCTCCTGGGATCAGATGTCACTTTCGGCGGTGCACGCAAACGATTGAATTATAGACCCCGAAAGGCAGCTTTCTCCTTTTCGGTTAATTAAACCAGTTGACGCCAGAGTTGTATTGTCTCGAGACACTGTCTCGGTCTCGAGACGTCTCGAGACAGGTTTTTCGATGTCTCGGTCTCGGTCTCGGACCCCACTGTCTCGGTCTCGGTCTCGGTCTCGAGATCATTTCTCGACTTTTTGGAAACTGTCTCTCGAAACGAAAGTCTTGTCTTTTTGGAAACTGTCTCGAAGCGAAAGTCTTGTTCTCTTGTAGAAGCGGTCTCCAAAGTTTTCGTACAAACTGCATTTTGTTCGGAACTTCGTACAGTATTGCGCTGTAAAATTGTCATGTGCCGAATGGATAACTAGTTACTCGGAAGTGCCAAACAGACAGGAAGTTTTAAAAAGCGGTGTTTCTGGTATTAAGATTTAAGAGTATTGAAAAAAGCAGTCTTAAGTTTGCACTTTCAGTCCAAAATGTACAAATATCTTTAAATGTCTCATAAAGAACCTGAAATCGTGAAATTTGCATATACGCAGTTTGAAATCAATGAAAACCAAAATAAATGGCATGCCGTTCGTCGTTTGTGTAAAGCCAACATAAGCGAAACGCTTTTAACAACATCTAGTTTCTCAAGGTGAGTGATGTGACTTATGTCGCTAAATCGCTAATAAGCCTAGGGCCTATATGGAATTTTGCTGGTTTAAATTTTAGAATCATTTAGAAGATTTCAGAATGGCTGAAATATTTAATTTCTTTATAGTTTATACAATTCAGGTGATAGGCAGATTTAAGTGACTATTAGACTTCAAAAGTTGAGAAAAATTGTTTCGGGACTTGGGTCCAATGTGCATTTCACTCGTTTTGAACTGTCTCAAACTGTCTCGGACCTGGTGTCTCGTCTCGGTCTCGGTCTCGGACCCCACTGTCTCGGTCTCGGTCTCGGTCTCGAACCCCACTGTCTCGGTCTCGGTCTCGGTCTCGAGTTTTATGTCTCGTATACAAGTCTGGTTGACGCTATCCAGGCAATGTATGTTTCAAAGTTTATAATGCCTTTTTCCTCTTAGAAACGATTACTGGTTACCTATATTTCGCCAAAAACAAACCAACAAGCCAACATTCGTCAATAAGTTATAATACAATCAATCCGCTGAACTAGATCGTTTTATGTTTAGGACTCGCAATCTTGTACCTCTCCTCTTATCTCGTCCTTATTATTTTACGCCTGATCTATACAAAAGTCAAGTTAATGTGGAATCAACTGCCTCCTGAATGACGTCAGCATCCAACCTTTCAGCCTCTTCTGAGACTCTTCTGAGTCTCTACAGTAATTATCATAATTATAGTATAAAGTCAACCGGAACACTTAGGCTACTTCAACCCTAATGCCTGATGCCCAGGTTTGCTGTATTTAAAAATTAGTAATCTACAATCTTAACGTGCTAGCTTAAAACAGAAACTATTTGTGGTAAGTAAGTAAGTACGTTTGTATATACGTATCAAGACAATTAATATAGCGCACTGTAAGAACCTCACAGTTTCGCTTCCAGGGATGAGTAGTTAACTCTTGTAAATAAGAACGTGCAAAGCAAGTTTGAAAATGTTGCTGAACGGAGTAAAAATGCTGAAGAAAGTGTAGATGCGTTGTCATTTCGACACCGACATCCAATGTTTAGACTTTAGTAACTGTTGGATTTCACACATAATTTTGTTTGCCATTTATTGGCCTCAAATGAAGATTTGTCGAACTAGAAGTCTCTGAATTATTACATCAATGACTTCTAATGCACGAACTTAACTTCTATGTCTCCGTTGGTTGCTTTATTCAACGCGGATGCCAACACATTACGTAGTCAAAAGCTTTCGGATATTTCCAGTGACTGGCGTTGACCAGTAGAGATTGCAAGAGCAGCAAGCTGAAAAATAAAAATAAAAAACGAAAAAAACCGCCGTTTTATTGAAAAACATAAAAAACGGAAAAAACGAGGAAAACATGGAAAGGAAAATAATTTGACTTTGCTACATCTTTTACTGCATTTTATAATTAAGAACCGTGTTTACACAATTTAATTTGAATCAGCAAATAACATAACTTTATTAGTAAATACTAAGCAACAGTAATCTAAAACAATTATTTTCTTTTTCATAAGTTTGGTTTAAAAAGTAATTGATAAATAAAGAAATATTGAAATCTTTTCAAATTTAAATTGTATACATAAGTCCACGTAAATCCATGCTGACATAGGCCTAAGCAATTAAAAACTAAACTTTGTAATTATAGAGTGTACTTAATTTTAAAATGTAGGCCTACGTCTACTTATTCTGACTTAGGCCTATATAAAAAGAACTTGATATGGAATGGAGTAATATCCATCAGTCTTTCAGTAAATCAGAGTTTACTGAGTACAAAGACAACATTTTGCATTTTTGATAACTTATAAATTCAAATAACTTCTAAATTTTATTTCCTGTACTGTGCTGTTTATTTTCTCAACTGATGACACTAAAGAGTGACGTAAATTAGATGAATCCTTGAAAGGACGGAGACAACGTAGTAAGGGGTATCAGACACAAATAAAATTAAACAAATAGTAACAGACAGTAAATAAATAAATAAAGTTACAAAAAAAATAAAAACCCGAAAAACGCGACGAGAAATAAAACAAAACGAAAAACGACGTTTTTTGGAAAGAAATAAAAAACGGAAATTTTTTTTTTACAACTATGCTTCGCATAATAATTATGCTTATAGAATTTTAATTACCGGGGTTTGTAATTGTATGTTTGCAAGTATGTTTGGTCACCTATGAACACTGATGAGTGTGATTTTTAAGATGACTGAAAGTTTTCCTAGGTTGTCTTCAGAACACGATCGCCTGAAATGTGACTGGCTGTTACAACTTGATTTGGCTAACAACTAGAATTTAAAACACTTCTTCCGATAATGAATACAACGATCATGATGATGAATATTTTGATGATAATTATAACGGTGACTATTATGAAGATGATGAAAGTGATATAAGTATAATGATGACGTGATTATTCCGGCACGAGATATAGGCCTATATCTGGTAAATTTTAGATGGCAGACCATGCGTTTCACTCAATTGAAGAAATGGCTTCTGTGTTCATTGTTAGCACATGCCAATTACTTCCAAAATCGTTTTCTACTGTTTCTGATTGCATGCATGACCTAGTCGTGTCACAGTGGCCAGCACCAAAAGAATATACGATTTCGTGTGGCAGCATGACGGAGTTCTTTATTCTGCCGCTGAATACATGCATCGGCGACTTTGATGAGTTATTATGCAACACTGACCTATTGGCCTTCACTGGCGACTTCCCAGTGTTGCCAAGTGATATGAGAGGTCTATCCGATTGGATTATGTTCTGCAAGATTGAGCCATATCATAAGTATCCAAGTTTTGTTCGATTACGAAATTTGGGTGAAATGAACTATAACTGGAAATGCAAAGAATACGAATTTAAATATACAGCTCATCCAGGTCAATACCTGGCGCTAGATTTGGCTTCTGTTTTAACAGATTATGCAGTAAATTTCAATCAAACATCGAATCACGTCGCGCTGCCAAACATTGTTTGTGGTCCAGCAATTAAATCTCAAATAGATTCAAGCCTAACTTTTGGAACTGATGCAGTCAAAGCGTCATTTTGCCCTCAGTGGCCTAAGGAAACCAACAATTGGCCTACTCGACTAAGAAAATACGGATGGCCGACAATGGATACAATCTCCGAAGTTGTAGAAAATGGTTGTCATGTGGTTTATGTTCAGCATCGTTCTTGCAGAGACGATAAAGAACAGTGGAGATTGTCATTTTCAGTCGCAGAGGTAATTTTGCTTCAGAGTTGGACTCAAATCCAACAGATTGTCTATCATTTGCTGAGAGTCTTCGCAAAGAAGGAATTGATACAAAAGGATTGTCCAAAGGAGGATGAGGTTCTCTGTCCGTATCATTTAAAGACGCTGATGTTGTGGACTTGTGAAGAGATGCCACCTGAATGGTGGAATTCCTCTTCTGTAATTGCAATTTGCTGTAGGTTGCTAAAAATTCTTTCAGAATGGCTTAATAGGAGATTCTGTGCTAACTATTTTATTCCTGAAGCAAATCTGTTTCATGAGCCATTGAGCTCTGCAATGCTTCACCAGACCAAAAGACGACTAAATGAATTCCGCAACTCTGGCAATCTTTCTATTTGGTTCGTGGAAAATTACATACTGCCAATCACTCGGACACAATTTGAAGATCGGAAAACAAAAAAAGTAATACCAGACTTCATGGATTGTTTGCTGCCTCTCCTTCAATTTCGGAAAGCATTTGAATTAAAAGCTTTGGATTTAATGCTCTCTTACAGAATTTCATATTCTACTAAGATTGGTCGTCGTACAATTAAAAGCGGAAATTATTCAGGATTGCGCAAGTTTTTAAAAGGAGAACGACAACCAAAATGTAATCCAAAAGAAGCGAGTATAATGACATATCTCCCAACAATAGAGAAGATCTTGTGTTTCAGATACTATGTTATTGTACTGCATAGTTTGCATGCTGCACATGGTTTATGTTATGGTGAGATATCTTGGGAGGGCAGTCTCTTTGTTGAACTTGTCGAAGCTATGCTGATACCCCCTAAAATGAGGTCACAGCATCATAACTTTCCGAAAACGTATACAGAACAAAGTAGTCGGTTTCAATACCTGCGTGCTCAAGGTCTCATGGAACATTTAACTGGATCAAATAGCCCTTCAGAATTTCAAATAGTGTCTCTCATGTCAAAAGAGTTTCTCGTTAAAGCCTTAGAATATGGAGATTACAATTCGAATGGCATTGCTCTTGCAGCTTTGGCCTACCTCGCTGCACTCCATTTTGCCAAATCGGAATACGAAACAACAATACGCTTCTGTTCGGCAGTTATCGTAGATCAGACTCCTCAAAATGAAAATGAAACACTGAATGCAGGTTGCTTGTTGTTTATTGACGATATCGCGAGAATTGTTGGATTGAGTGTGCTTCACAAGAAGATTACTGACAGTAATCTTCATTACATTGGAAGGCGGCTTTATCTTGATCTGCGTCTTTCATCAAAGGTTTTTGCTCATTATTTAACTGTATTATCAGCCGAAAGAAAATCCACGCGATTAGATTGTTGTCATGATTTACCAGATTCAGCATTTCCTATGGACGAATATCTGAAGGCTTTAACAAAGAAGAAATGCGTTGCTGCGATAAAGTCATGTACTCATTTCAATGCTACCAGACAGATTGTTTATCGCAGAACAGATTCTTTGATGGAAACGGATACTTCAAGTTTGAATCCCATGATAATTAAAGATACAGTAATTGATTCTTTGATGGAATATGCTTTAGAAAATATGAAATCATTCTACAATGTGATTCGCAATGACTTTGGTATTCAGTGCAACACAGTAGATTGCTATCGTGCTTTGTACCTTTACAAATGTCGTCAATACGATGAAGTGTTGCATTTATGTGAGCGAATTCTTCGTGAGTCTGAAATAAAGAACGACTTTATGGCGTTTGCATATACGCATGTTTTGTTGTTGCCACCTTTTGACTCTTTTTTCGATAGAGACGTACAGTCGTTGCTTGGATTTCACACACTCTGTTATTATTTATCACCACTGAATGATGACATTTGGAAATTTGGGAAAATTGTCAATCCAGCTTCTGAACACGAGTTTATCAGCGATATGTACTTTAACTGGGGTGATGAATTCACAGGATCTGTTATAAGCCGTTCAACCATTAGATGTCAGTACATTCTTGGAAGACATTTCCTAGCAAAATATTTAAAAGTCAGATGTTGTATCGATTGCAATCTTCCGTATTCAGAAGCAATTACTGAATTTGTTGCTCAGAAAACAACTAAATATCGTCCGTTTGAAGACATCATTCGCAGATTTCTTCTACGAAAGCTTCATATTATTAAAAAGTAACTAAAGAGTTTATTCACAACAAATACTAAACTCTGTCTTCGTGTGAAATGTTTGTTTCGTGATGTGTGATGCTGAATACTTAGACTTAGCCTACTTCAACGGTATTGTAACGTAACCAGGTTTAAACTATCACCGTAGTAGTGTGGCGACTTAAGTGTGTCACTGCGGGGATAGGAAAATCCGCTAGTAGGATCTTAGATATTTGCCGTGCATAAGTCAGTTTCATCATGGTCAACCGGAGACCGTTTCCGTATTCTTGCGTTTGGCCACAAGAGAGAAAGACATTTGAGCGGAAGGACAGAGAGTTATAGCGTCATTAACTCTTTCAGCTGGGTTCGACACGTGGCAATAACTTCTCCAACCATTCAATTATCACTTGCATGAAAGTGAACTCTTGTACGACTTCAATGTGTTCTTCGTATGCGCTACATTCTTTAAGTTACATTACGCTATAACACTATGGTGACTAAATTTTTTTTGGAAAGTTAACCCTCGGGCTACCAAGCTTTTTTTTTTACACGGACTACCAAGGAGGGGGTGGTTACCACCCCCCTGGATTTTGGGTTTGGTTTCATATATAATTTATTGTAATATACCAATGTATTCAGCATTCAATTCTGTACGGAATGGTATATTTAGTTGTACATTATGTGAATGCACCTCGAAATTACATCATTTTTAACAAAGGAACCGATAATTAGCGATATTTTATATTATTGCGTACATTTTGTACTTTTGGATAAACAAATATATGATTATGTGTGTTTTGAAACTGATATGTGTATCCAAGATACACAAATACATACCTACACATGTTTATATACATATAAATATGCATCCATACATATATACATGTACATGTATGCATGCATACATGTACAATGCTGCATTCAGCCATTTTCACACAGATTACGCGTATTATTATTTATTTTGATCACTTCCGGTTTCCAAAAGACAAACGTGTAAGTATGCAAATGAAGCCCTACATTCCCTCTAAAGAATGGTATATTTGTTTCTCTTCCAGGAAGATAAATGAATACGCTACAGACAAAAAACTAAGGAGGGAGTCCTTCCATTTAGCCATTTTTCACGCATGTTACGGGTATTATTATTTATTTTTATCACTTCCGGTTTTCAAAAGACAAACATTTAAGTATACAAATGTAGCCCCACATTCCCTCTATAGAATGGTATAATTTGTGTCTCTCAATATTAAATGACGGATAAGATATAGTCGAAAATCTAGGGGTGGTATCCACCCCCCCAGGTGCCTCTGGTATATCGGGTATAACTTTTGAATGGCGTGGGCCACCACCATGTTGTTTACCTCAAAATGTGCGCCAATGAATCTGCTACAGCTACCTAAATTGCAAAAATTATATTCCACATGGAAAAATTTATTTTGCATAAAAACTTAGGGGGGTGGCAACCACCCCCCTCCCTTGGTAGCCCGAGGATTAATGAGCATAGTTGCTATTTTTTTCCCCTTTGTGTAGGCCTACAGAATACATCCTGTATAAATATTTAAAATGCATTTTAGAGGTTGCTCAATGATCATAAAGGTTTCCATGAAGTCGTATTCAGGTTACAAATTATGGCGAACGCCATATGATAATTATATCGAACATAATTAAGTTGCATATCAAGAATCATAGATGGATTAGTAACTCACAATAGCCATAAAAACAGACATTCATTCACAACATATAATTGACTAAACAAGTCTACAATACTTTTAGACTTTTATTGTAGAATAATCCACTAGCAATCCTCCACTGCCTGATCTGCTTGTTTAAGTGCAAGTCGTTAACTGGCGTTTCAGATGCCACCGGACCAGCTATCCATGCTCTCACGTTTATATGATTTGCAAATAAACATAATGCAGGGACATTATTTTCTTCTCTCAGAGGCTATCAATTGAGATTGATCTCTAAAAAGATTGGTCTCCGAGCAATAGATGACCTTTATCATCCATGTGGCCAAATGTACCCGGTTGTCTGAAACGATACATCCCATCACCGACCGTCTCTCCTCAAATTCCACAATTTCATCACTTCCTTGTAATTGTCTCTTGGAATATATCTAGTCTTGATGTTAAGTGATTGCTTGCGATGAACAGTTGAAAATTACAACAGGCCTTCGTCCGCATTTTAACAGTTTGCTTAAGATATGGCAATCCAATGCAGATTCTGCTTTGTGTGTTTTGTGTGTGTTATTGACCCTAAGAAAATAGGGCGTAAAATGTTGGTTAGCGAAATGGCATCTGAGTTAATGATTCTCATTAAGAGAACGGCTTTGAAGAGTGAAGTGTCTGCTTTATTAGCAATAATATTCGTAGAAGGGGAATCTGACTGAAAAAACAAAGCGTTTTAATCTGTTATTCAGTCGTTCTATGCGGGATTTGTCCTTTTCGCTCGCCAGTCCCCACGAGGAGGGGGAAGCATACATTGTTCTTGCTATGATGGTTGCGCGGGTGACCAATTGTAGGGAATCTGCAGATGCACCATGGTTTTTCAGTGTTTTAATGGCGACTATTCAAGCAGAGCCATTTTGACGACTTTGTTGATCTGTTCTGTGACTGTGATAGTTTTTCATCATTGTGGCTTTTATTGAGGTAGAGCGAAGAATACCGTTGATTGAGGGTTTGATGTAGAGTTTGTTTGAGAGTGTATTTACTGATAATCAGTGTGATTCTCCTTACAGATTTTATTTTAGTTATAGTTACAGTTATAGTTAATGTTTTTTTTTAGTTATAGTTATAGTTATAGTTAGTATTATTTTTTAGTTATAGTTATAGTTAATGGATGTTTATTTTAGTTAATTTTAGTTACTACGTAGTTACAATAATTAAGGCTATAAGTAAAATTGTGCGTATTAACACGCTGTTTCTCAATTTGCTCAGAGCTTTGAAAGCCTTTGAAGAATTGGTGCATTCAGCTTCATAAATACACGAGTTTCCAAAGTAACTGACAAATTGCATAATAAAAATATCACATTGTTTCGTTCTCATTTATTTCGAATCGTCCATATTGCACTTCCTATTTTTATTTTTTGCATTAACGAAAATAAAGATGAATTTTCGTTAGTGTTATTTTCGTTATAGTTATAGTTATAGTTAATGATATTTTTAGTTATAGTTATAGTTATCGTTAACGAAATCATTTTATTTTCGTTAACGAACATTTTCGTTATCGTTATCGTTAACGAGAATCACACTGCTGATAATCGACATCTTTGGACACACATTGGCCGTAGGAACCCGACTTATCCTTTTCCTATTTTATGCTGACGTGTTTTGAATCCGAAGTTAAAATCACAGTTTCTGTGTTTTATTGTAAACTTTGAATAGGCCTACATACCGTCTTTTATAGCCATTAAGTAAGTAAGTATATCCTTTATTGAGAAGCACTAGCAAACGCACAGCAATGTACCTGGCAAGATTAATACATTCAAACAAATAAACAAAAATTTATATATGCAACCAATGAATTGAATGCGAAGCTTTATTGTACATCAGGGGAACATAGAGGAAGAAGAGCTAGGGCTAGTCATACGGGAAAATGAAGGATTTAAATAGCCAGATCTAGGGAAAACATAGTTTATTTGTATAGCATCCGGGCAAGGAAGCATTTCTGAGACAGGTTGTCAAACATGGGAAGCTCACGGTTATGGGACCGTGGTCGCAGGGAGTAGCGCGATTGCTTGATCGGCGGTAACAATTTATGCAATACATAACCAAGGATTGTGCAGAATTATACAGTCAAAGAGTCTAGTATCCGCATTGATGCAGACAGTGCTTTTTTTCATCCGGAGCGGTCCGGAACGGCGTTCCGGTACCTTTTTCAGTTATTAAAAATAATTTGGCTAATTTAAATTTTTTATAAAAAAATATTTAAAATTAATTTATATACTTTAATTTAATTTCAATTGATAGTGAAGTTTATATATATATATATATATATATATATATATATATATATATATATATATATATATATATTAAATAGAAATATCAGCATAAATTATGCCTCTATAATTGTTCTGAATTTGTTGAGTTCCGGAACCTTTTTTCTAGAAAAAAGCACTGGATGCAGAGAGATACTCAAATGAGAGAGAAGATAAAGGTAAGTACCTCGGGCGTACCAACCTTCGGATAATTCCCTCAAGGGCCTACCGTTCCTGCACTCTCGCAAAGCCCCACAACACAGGCGAACAATTATACAGCATCATACCAACTGTAGTGGCACGAACAACATCAAATAAACTGTCCCCCGAGAGCCCATGCGACCTCAGGATCCGAAGTGCATAAAAGGACTGCCTTGCTTTTATGGTCAAACGTTTAATGTGACTTGAGAACCCAAATTTCGCTGTAAGCTCAACACCGAGAATATTTAGGGTTTGCACTCTTGCGATACCTTTTAGAGGAGGGGGAACATACCGATCGAGGGCTAACAGCACAAACCTCGTATGTGCAAAAACGAAAACTTTTCAGGAGAGAGAAAAAACGTTTTTACAGGAAACGTGTGTCTGTTCTAGAGAAAGTGAGATAGCCAAAATATTTATTTTGAATCAACAAATGACACTGACACTGCATTTCGAGCAGCAGCTTAATGCAAGTAATTAAAAATATAATTAAAAGTCATATAATACATCTGTGCAGTAGATTATTTTGAGGGTCAACAGCACAAACCTAGTATGTGCAAACACAAGGACATTTCAGAAGATAGAAAAAAACGGTTTCTAACAAGCATGTCACTGTTTCTTAAAAAGTTAATTAGCCAGAATGTATTGTATTGTTTGTATTGTATCTATCAATTTATATAGCGCCTCTCACAGTGCACACGAATCAGAGGCGCTTCCAGTGCGAGGGACCCAGAGAAAAGAAAGAAGTCTTGCGACAACGAAAAGATGCACTTGGCCCACCAGTTAATAAACAGGAACGTGTCAAAGGAGTGTGGCGTTTCTGCCTTGGCCCCCTACTTTGGCCTCCTTCCCCTCCCCGGTTGCCCCTGCCTTTGGGCTGTGGTCTCCTGCCTTGGTTCCTAGGCTTAGTTTCTAGGCTTGGTTCCTAGGCTTGGTTCCTAGGTAGGCTTGGTTCCTAGGCTTGGCTCCTAGGTAGGCTAGGCTCCTAGGTAGGTTGGTTCCTAGGCTTGGCTCCTAGGTAGGCTTGGCTCCTAGGTAGGCTTGGTTCCTATGCTTGGTTCCTGGCTGGGCTTGGTCTGGCCGTGGTTCTGGTGTCCTACTCTCACCCCGGCTGTGTATAAATAGAGGGCGCTCTTGTGTAGAGTTATGATGCTGGTTACTCATGTTTTCGTGATTGAATAAAGATCGTGGTTGAATTTTGGTGTTGAATCCTTTCGGGGGTTGACTTTGATGAGCTCGGGAGTCGACTGGTGGATGCTGAAGCCCTTCGAAATACAACGCAGGCCCTACCTACAGGTGCCTACATCCTGAGCGACACGCGCCTGCACTCGGGCACCTGAAGACGAGAAAGGGTTGTTCTCGCTCGCGGGACAAAGAGATCATGCCGCTTTAATGAGCTTAGCGGGCGGAGAGAAGTAGCCGAGGCCGGCAGCCGGATAAGGTAACATAGATACTTGGGAGCTCGGCCAGTATACGACCGGTAGATTAAGGAAAGTACCTTGAGCTGAACCCGAGCAGTTGAAGGTGGTCAAACATGAAATCAGAGATGTGAGATGAGCGAGGAAGTCGGGCTATTAGTCTGGGCGCAGCATTTAGGCTAGAACAGGCTGAAGAGGAGAGAGACGAACCTTTAGGCGACCAACCAAAAGAGAATTACAGTAGTCGATCCGAGAGCAGATGAAGGCGTGGACAATAGAGGTAAATACAGAAGAGGAGACGGAGCCTCGGATTTCTCTAATACGCCTCAGGTGGAAGTAAGAAGAATGTGTAAGATTGGCAATATGTTCGGAAAGGTCAGGTTGTTGTCCACGACTACGTCAAGATCTCGTACACTGGAGTGGAAAGTGAATGTATAATGATTCAGCAAACAATACTGTCACAGCAGATTACTGCATGAAATTAAGATATTGATTAGAGTCTTACATAACCAGGGCTGTAGACGAGGGTATACGCGGGTATACAGCGTGTACTCACCTCAGAAAAGTTTTCGTTTAGTATACTCAGGGCTAGAGACGAGGGTATACGCGGGTATACAGCGTGTACTCACCTCACATAAGTTTTTCCTTAGTATACTCACCTGTGCAGCGTTTACTCGCCTCCAGAACGTACTTTTACATAAAAATCGTTAACTTTTGAAGGCTATAAACTACAATAAAGACGGAAAAGCAAAAAAAAAGCCAAAAAAAAAAGGTCATCGGAAATTTTTTTGTCCGGAGCCACTGATAGGATATACTGTAGCGTGTACTCACCTCTCATTTTACCACTACAGCACTGTACATAACAATTGTAAAATGAAATTTGAAGATTAATGCCTTAACTCGTACAGAACTGTACAATCTGCATCAAAAGAACTGAAATCTATAGGCTGGTTTCTAACAGAAATTATCAAGCATTCATTTACTTAAGCTACCACATCTAACGGATGCCCTTTAACTGGACGATGTTAAACAAACCGTAAGCACAAATGTTCTTCTATTATTATTATTATCCATTCAAGGCAAGTTATAGTAAGTTCTGTAACATGTTTTTACTTCTACGTTGAACTTGCTAGAAATAACATGTCAGAACAAATAGCCTGCAACCATCTTTGTTCTACCGTCCAAGGTTTTCATAAAATTCTGCATGTTCCTTAGGAACTATGGAACGGCAGATCAGCAATCTTGGCACGATTAATTGATATGGAACACTGATATTTTTGCTTTGAAGTACTTCTGTCAGTGGAAATTCGTGTAGCCGTGGTTGCAGTTCTGTCCCATGAGTCAGAGTGTACTCCATCCCATGTTTAGAGTATTTAAAATGTTTCACGTCAGTCACCATGGCATCTCCAGAAGTTCTCCTTGGACGGATAGATTTGAGAAGCACAGGAAAGGTTGTCCAGAATACATGATCCAGCGAATGTACATTTTGTATGGCTTGGTATGTCTAGCAGTTTTAATAATAGTCTCTCATTCCATTGGTGTGTAGACTTCAACATGTTCTCTGAGGTAATCGTTCAGAAGTGTAGCAAATTCTGATGCTTCTGAGGCACCTTCTCGGAGGCTTCTCCCCCCATGCCACAGTAACAGTCCAAACTTGATGTACCCAAATTGTACACAGTTAAATTGTGTACAGCTAGTTTCCTTTTGTCATATGTGGGTTTTCTATGGCAAGCTTCTTATCAGCTTCTTTATAGTTTCTAGCTAAATCCTTTTCGCGTACATGATTCAACCGAATTGTTTCCTCTATTAAACCGTTTTTGTGACCTAAGCAACGATCACACTGATCCTTGCGTGGTGTAAAAAATGAATAATTCATTGAATGAAAAACTGGTAGAGAAAACTTGGAAAATACTGGTGACAAATGTTTAACTTCCTTCCAGTTTTTATCGTAATTTTAAGAGATTACGATTAACCAACTATATGCCTAACCACATCATATTATCGCCCACCGTACCTAATGTCATCATAATACCTCATTTTAAAACAGAATCAAAACAAAAAATAACCAGCAACTTCCTTAGCGCTGAAATGATACCTTATTCGTCGTTTTCTATCCATTTCACCAGATTACAGCTGCTATTTATCGTAAAAAATACTGCATTCGTTATCTCTCTTTATTACACGAAACACGCTACAAGCCGTAGATACGATAAATGTGCTCACATGTATAACGTTTGCTTATGCACGCCGTGTAAACTGCACAGATCTCGTATGTACATACGAGGTTTGTGACTAGCTTCGAAAGATACGATATTTAGTTTCTAACCGATATCTGACTGCTTATTCATCGTATGTACATACAACCTTTGTCAGGTTATGCAGAATAACTTTACGCATCGAACTGCGTCAAAAAGTGAATTTCTGAAAAAAGTGTAGATACGAGGTTTGTGCTGTTAGCCCTCGCGATGGTATCCCGGGGACGTGTGAAAATGATCTCACAGGACTTGCTTGAGTTAAGCTTGAGGTAGCAACTCTGTGCCCATACACTAATATGCTCAAGCTCAATCTCAGTTGTGATGATATTTTGATGCGGGGACAGCGAGATAGCAATCATCTGCATATTTAAAAATGCTATTGCATTTATTAACATTAGATGTCGCTATGTCACATCTGGTCTCCGTGGCAACCGGATCTCCATTTGATACACCTAGAAAACCCCACTGACTAGACCCAACGCTCGTGAGTAAGCTGGTACCTCATGCTTTGCAATAAATTGCCGCTTTAGAGATTTGCAGTTTCCGATTATGACGGGTAAACGTTAACTACGCGTGTTGACTTTAATTAGTTGTTGGCATAAAACACCCTTAACCCGTTTTTGCCCAAATTTTATTTTTGCTTCATTTTGATTTATGTTACACAGTTTGATGCTAGAATAGCCATGCCACCTTAATTTTTCATTTATTTTAAGAAATTCCATGAAATTTTTGATTTTGTTCCTATGTTCCAATATTGGAACACTGGGCATAATATGGGGTCAGAAATATACATAATCCACGCCAACATTACCAAGTACAGCAATGATTATTTCAAGTGAAGTTACCTAGCACATTTGTTCTAGCTGCTATCACAGTGCTGCATAGAATGAGTTGGGGCCCATATTCAGTATACATGTGCCTAAGTTCAGACAAAGAACAGGAAAAATATCACAAAAATGACCATTTTCCCTGCAAACAAGCGAAGAAAATTATCGTGGAAGGGAATGCCGGCCAGAACCACACTGGCACCTGGAACCAAATCCTTGAAGACTGTCGTTCGCTCAGAATGTTCAGGGTTTCACCAGTTTTTTCATCAGCATTATCTTCTTCACTCTGGTGTGCATGCCATGCATGTATTTATGTATGTATGTATGTATGAATGCATGCATGTATGTATGTATGTATGTATGTATGTATGTATGTATGTAAGCATGTATGTATGTATGCATGCATGTATGTATGTATGGATGATGATGCAAAACAAAAAACTTATCTTTATATGCGAGTAAGTTCGCTAAACCAAGCTAAATTTCATTGTGAAATGCAATATAAGAGCCTAGAGCGATATGCGGTAACGAGAAAATTTTGCACCCATATTTGCCCAGTGTTCCAATAATGGAACATACAATATAATTGCAAAAAGTCCAAAGTAAAGTTCGTCCTAAAAACTAATTAAAATTATCATGAAATATAAGTGGTATTAGAGTACCAAAAACAGCAACTTCTAAAAAGATCTTTATTCTTCTGAATTTTATAATATATGTACCTTTTCGTCGAAATTCGTCGAAATTTTTTTAACACAAAAGTGCTCATAAAGACCGTATCTCATTACTATTAGTTATTAAAAATAATAATTTTGTGATAGATATATCTTAGAAATACTGTTTACAACGGCATGTGATGAATTATATTCACTATATAGCGCTAAATTACAAGTAAGTAAAGTATTTGCAAGATGTTCCAATAATGGAACACTGGGCAAAAACGGGTTAAAACGGTTTCAAACAATGCTATAAATTCGCCTTTGATGCCATAAGACGACTCTAAGTAAAGAAAATTAACTACTTAATTAGTCTGTAAAGAAGATGGTTTCCGACTGTTAATAAGTTGGTTTTACGATCAATATAAAACAAATGACGTCAATAAGAACAAATATTTTGCTCGGTTCTCTCAAACTACTTTCCATTTTCCACCATAGGTGCCTCTCTGACTGGTCTTCTGGATTCTGACCTGATTACGGATTATTGAAAGAGTTATTGAAAAGATTTATTGAAAAGAGCTATTGAAAAGAGTCATTGAAAGTGTTATTGAAAAGAGTTATTGAAAGAGTTATTGAAAATGTTATTGAAAGAGTTATTGAAAGAGTTATTGAAAGAGTTATTGAAAAGAGTTATTGAAAGAGTTATTGAAAAGAGTTATTGAAAGAGTTATTGAAAAGAGTTATTGAAAGAGTTATTGAAAGAGTTATTGAAAGAGTTATTGAAAGAGTTATTGAAAGAGTTATTGAAAGAGTTATTGAAAGAGTTATTGAAAAGAGTTATTGAAAGAGTTATTGAAAGAGTTATTGAAAAGATTTATTGAAAAGAGTTATTGAAAGAGTTATTGAAAAGAGTTATTGAAAAGAGTTATTGAAAGAGTTATTGAAAGAGTTATTGAAAAGAGTTATTGAAAAGAGTTATTGAAAGAGTTATTGAAAAGAGTTATTGAAAGAGTTATTGAAAGAGTTATTGAAAGAGTTATTGAAAGAGTTATTGAAAAGAGTTATTGAAAGAGTTATTGAAAGAGTTATTGAAAAGAGTTATTGAAAGAGTTAAAAGAGTTATTGAAAAGAGTTATTGAAAGAGTTATTGAAAAGAGTTATTGAAAGAGTTATTGAAAGTGTTATTGAAAGAGTTATTGAAAGAGTTATTGAAAGAGTTATTGAAAAGAGTTATTGAAAGAGTTATTATTGAAAAGAGTTATTGAAAGAGTTATTGAAAGAGTTATTGAAAGAGTTATTGAAAGAGTTATTGAAAGAGTTATTGAAAGAGTTATTGAAAGAGTTATTGAAAGAGTTATTGAAAGAGTTATTGAAAAGAGTTATTGAAAGAGTTATTGAAAGAGTTATTGAAAGAGTTATTGAAAGAGTTATTGAAAAGAGTTATTGAAAAGAGTTATTGAAAGAGTTATTGAAAAGAGTTATTAAAAGAGTTATTGAAAGAGTTATTGAAAGAGTTATTGAAAGAGTTATTGAAAAGAGTTATTGAAAGAGTTATTGAAAGAGTTATTGAAAGAGTTATTGAAAGAGTTATTGAAAAGAGTTATTGAAAGTGTTATTGAAAGAGTTATTGAAAGAGTTATTGAAAGAGTTATTGAAAGAGTTATTGAAAAGAGTTATTGAAAGAGTTATTGAAAGAGTTATTGAAAGAGTTATTGAAAGAGTTATTGAAAAGAGTTATTGAAAGAGTTATTGAAAGAGTTATTGAAAGAGTTATTGAAAGAGTTATTGAAAGAGTTATTGAAAGAGTTATTGAAAGAGTTATTGAAAGAGTTATTGAAAGAGTTATTGAAAGAGTTATTGAAAGAGTTATTGAAAGAGTTATTGAAAGAGTTATTGAAAAGAGTTATTGAAAGAGTTATTGAAAGAGTTATTGAAAGAGTTATTGAAAGAGTTATTGAAAAGAGTTATTGAAAGAGTTATTGAAAAGAGTTATTGAAAAGAGTTATTGAAAGAGTTATTGAAAGAGTTATTGAAAAGAGTTATTGAAAGAGTTATTGAAAGAGTTATTGAAAAGAGTTATTGAAAGAGTTATTGAAAGAGTTATTGAAAGAGTTATTGAAAAGAGTTATTGAAAGAGTTATTGAAAAGAGTTATTGAAAGAGTTATTGAAAGAGTTATTGAAAGAGTTATTGAAAGAGTTATTGAAAAGAGTTATTGAAAGAGTTATTGAAAGAGTTATTGAAAGAGTTATTGAAAGAGTTATTGAAAGAGTTATTGAAAGAGTTATTGAAAAGAGTTATTGAAAAGAGTTATTGAAAAGAGTTATTGAAAGAGTTATTGAAAGAGTTATTGAAAAGAGTTATTGAAAGAGTTATTGAAAGAGTTATTGAAAGAGTTATTGAAAGAGTTATTGAAAGAGTTATTGAAAGAGTTATTGAAAGAGTTATTGTTATTGAAAGAGTTATTGAAAGAGTTATTGAAAGAGTTATTGAAAGAGTTATTGAAAGAGTTATTGAAAGAGTTATTGAAAGAGTTATTGAAAGAGTTATTGAAAGAGTTATTGAAAGAGTTATTGAAAGAGTTATTGAAAGAGTTATTGAAAGAGTTATTGAAAAGAGTTATTGAAAGAGTTATTGAAAGAGTTATTGAAAGAGTTATTGAAAGAGTTATTGAAAGAGTTATTGAAAGAGTTATTGAAAGAGTTATTGAAAGAGTTATTGAAAGAGTTATTGAAAGAGTTATTGAAAGAGTTATTGAAAGAGTTATTGAAAGAGTTATTGAAAGAGTTATTGAAAAGAGTTATTGAAAGAGTTATTGAAAAGAGTTATTGAAAGAGTTATTGAAAAGAGTTATTGAAAGAGTTATTGAAAGAGTTATTGAAAGAGTTATTGAAAAGAGTTATTGAAAGAGTTATTGAAAGAGTTATTGAAAGAGTTATTGAAAGAGTTATTGAAAGAGTTATTGAAAGAGTTATTGAAAGAGTTATTGAAAAGAGTTATTGAAAGAGTTATTGAAAGAGTTATTGAAAGAGTTATTGAAAGAGTTATTGAAAAGAGTTATTGAAAGAGTTATTGAAAAGAGTTAAAGAGTTATTGAAAGAGTTATTGAAAGAGTTATTGAAAGAGTTATTAAAAAAAGAGTTGAAAGAGTTATTGAAAGAGTTATTGAAAAGAGTTATTGAAAGAGTTATTGAAAGAGTTATTGAAAGAGTTATTGAAAGAGTTATTGAAAGAGTTATTGAAAAGAGTTATTGAAAAGAGTTATTGAAAGAGTTATTGAAAGAGTTATTGAAAGAGTTATTGAAAGAGTTATTGAAAGAGTTATTGAAAGAGTTATTGAAAGAGTTATTGAAAGAGTTATTGAAAGAGTTATTGAAAAGAGTTATTGAAAGAGTTATTGAAAGAGTTATTGAAAGAGTTATTGAAAAGAGTTATTGAAAGAGTTATTGAAAGAGTTATTGAAAGAGTTATTGAAAGAGTTATTGAAAGAGTTATTGAAAGAGTTATTGAAAAGAGTTATTGAAAGAGTTATTGAAAGAGTTATTGAAAAGAGTTATTGAAAGAGTTATTGAAAAGAGTTATTGAAAGAGTTATTGAAAGAGTTATTGAAAGAGTTATTGAAAAGAGTTATTGAAAGAGTTATTGAAAAAGAGTTATTGAAAAGAGTTATTGAAAGAGTTATTGAAAGAGTTATTGAAAGAGTTATTGAAAGAGTTATTGAAAGAGTTATTGAAAGAGTTATTGAAAGAGTTATTGAAAGAGTTATTGAAAGAGTTATTGAAAGAGTTATTGAAAAGAGTTATTGAAAGAGTTATTGAAAGAGTTATTGAAAGAGTTATTGAAAGAGTTATTGAAAGAGTTATTTATTGAAAAGAGTTATTGAAAGAGTTATTGAAAAGATTGAAAGAGTTTGAAAAGAGTTATTGAAAGAGTTATTGAAAGAGTTATTGAAAGAGTTATTGAAAAGAGTTATTGAAAGAGTTATTGAAAGAGTTATTGAAAGAGTTATTGAAAGAGTTATTGAAAAGAGTTATTGAAAGAGTTATTGAAAGAGTTATTGAAAGAGTTATTGAAAGAGTTATTGAAAAGAGTTATTGAAAAGAGTTATTGAAAGAGTTATTGAAAAGTTAGTTATTGAAAGAGTTATTGAAAGAGTTATTGAAAGAGTTATTGAAAGAGTTATTGAAAGAGTTATTGAAAGAGTTATTGAAAGAGTTATTGAAAAGAGTTATTGAAAGAGTTATTGAAAGAGTTATTGAAAAGAGTTATTGAAAGAGTTATTGAAAGAGTTATTGAAAGAGTTATTGAAAGAGTTATTGAAAGAGTTATTGAAAGAGTTATTGAAAAGAGTTATTGAAAGAGTTATTGAAAGAGTTATTGAAAGAGTTATTGAAAGAGTTATTGAAAGAGTTATTGAAAGAGTTATTGAAAAGAGTTATTGAAAAGAGTTATTGAAAGAGTTATTGAAAGAGTTATTGAAAGAGTTATTGAAAGAGTTATTGAAAAGAGTTATTGAAAGAGTTATTGAAAGAGTTATTGAAAGAGTTATTGAAAAGAGTTATTGAAAAGAGTTATTGAAAGAGTTATTGAAAGAGTTATTGAAAAGAGTTATTGAAAGAGTTATTGAAAGAGTTATTGAAAAGAGTTATTGAAAAGAGTTATTGAAAGAGTTATTGAAAGAGTTATTGAAAGAGTTATTGAAAGAGTTATTGAAAAGAGTTATTGAAAAGAGTTATTGAAAGAGTTATTGAAAGAGTTATTGAAAGAGTTATTGAAAGAGTTATTGAAAGAGTTATTGAAAGAGTTATTGAAAAGAGTTATTGAAAAGAGTTATTGAAAAGAGCTATTGAAAAGAGTCATTGAAAGTGTTATTGAAAAGAGTTATTGAAAGAGTTATTGAAAGTGTTATTGAAAGAGTTGTGATTCCGAGCCCATTAAGTTCTGCACATCACGATAACTCATTATTTGATCCAATAGCGTTAGACTTAATTTATACTTATCGGTGGGGGTTCCGTTGGGCAGTGAGTTGTGGACTACAATGGACGACGGCCTCTACTTCCGTCCATTAAATTCTAACCTAAGGAAACTGTAGTCAACAATCTGCCGGCCTCTTATATCCTTTTGTTTCAAGAAGGGTTTGCGTGAAAATAAAATGGCCGTTCCTATTAATCAAAAGCCTTTAAAACAATAGGCCTAATATCGATAGTACAAATAGGAACAATAATAAAAAAGTATCCATTCATAACAGAAAGAGAAACGCAACAGACAACTTGCACCTGACCAGCACCTTGAAGAGGCGCCACATAAATTTCGACTGATTGATTGCTGAACGAATGCCCATTGCATATGTCTCGACAGAGTTGACCTTTACAGCGATCCTTATTAATTGTATTATAATTTAATTTATTATTTGCAGTTTAGTGCGAATCTCTTCAATTTACTGTTTAAATCGTACAAAACATAAGCGTACTGTGCATTAATTACTGGGGCTGTATACAATACACTGGATTAAGCTGATTAGAAATGCAATGTTGTTAATTACAGATGCAACAGCCTCTGTTTTTCGGGGCTGTACAAACAACACAATCGATGCAGACAACTGTGCATCATCGAAGTACAGCTTGTATACAGAAATTACTTGCCTCTGCAAAGGTGACTTGTGCAATGCTAGTCCGATCGTGAAAGCCTTTCCTGAGATCACACTTGTCTTCTTGATTATGTCGTCGTATGTTACGATTCTTCTTTTACAGTGAAAGGAATGATGATCTGGCATAAGATGTAATTAATATATGCCGGTGTCACGAAATAGCGTATTCACCCATACACGAGTATCCCCCTTAGCGAAATGGAGTATTCGGTTTAATTTGCATTTTTGGCGGTTTCTAAGTGTATTCAGTCGTACTGTTTGGATTTATTGTACACATAAAATATTTTTAAGTTGCGTATCTTTAGTTTGTACGTCGACCTGAAATTATTTTACTTTGTGTTTTGGTGATTTTGACTGGATTTTCGTCGAGGCTATCGTGATGCGTATGACGATGGGGGATAGAATGGTTTATCCCCGGATATTCGAAACCGGTATATTCCATCCGGGGGGATAAATTCATACATCCCCCCGGATAGTCTTAAGACGGATACTCTAGTTCGTGATACCGGAAATAGAAATGAAAACTGATTGACAATTTATTTTCAAGTGAAATGTGAACACATCTGTGTTAATCATATTATAGACAAACAAACCCAAGCAAATTTAGCAATGGAGTCATGCATTAGCATAATCTAAATCTTGCGAAAATCATCGATTGTATCAAAATAATGTTTTTTGCTATCATATTATAATTATATGAATGGATATGTGGCGGACAGGCCACAAGGCAGAATGAAGACTATATGTATGATCCATAATAGCTTAATATTGACGTTTTTCTCTATACGGTGTCGCCCCTCTGAATCGCTAGGTGGAATTTAATCAGCGATCGATTAGAACTGCAGTTATAATAATAAAAATTATACGGTAGCTAATTTTTTTGCTATGTTGGCGATTTATAAAAAAACTACACCCGTTTAAGAGTCACGGGACTGATCAGCTGGAGCCACAATGGATAGGGAAACTCGGAATAGAATTACAGTTTACGGCAAAACAGTCAATCAACAAGATAGAAGAGAATGGCTGAAATTGGTGGAAAAACAGTCTAAACCAGTGCATCCCAAAGTGACGGTCCGCGGACCGACACACTCAGTTGCCGATCCGCAAAGTGAGTCAAGAAACTGGTCAAACTGTCTCGGAATCAAGAAATGGCTATTATATGTTGAAAAGTCATAACAAAACACTTACTACGTTAGCATTTAAAGGGCAACAGAGTCGAGGAATTGGCTAAACACGCATTTAGGCCCAAATCAATTATAATACATTTTGAGGAACTTAGGTGATCGAAAAAGAAAAGAGAAATAATTAATAATCAATAAATTTGACACTGGTCATCCTGCAGTGGAAAAATTCCTGCCAGTCCGTGACACTGCAAAGTTAATTCCTGCCGGTCCGTGACACTGAAAAGTTTGGGAAGCCCTGGTCTAAGTAAGCAAAGCTACAATTTATGACCAAAGATAGGGCGTCGTTGAAATTTAATTTACGATTTGAATCTCTTAGTCACCTTTATTTGAGACGGGTTGAATATGCTAGTATAAATATGAAACGACCTTTATAATGCATGATGACGTTAGGATAGAGCATGTAAAACGCTGCAGTGCAGCAGTGCCTATAATGTAGTGTAGGGCTGCCAACTTTTGATTTTGCCATTCCCGGACGCCCGCATTGTGTGACTCGATATGTCATTACCAATGTTCCCTGTCTACATCCTTGTAACGAATGATGCGTCATCCTAGTGAGGATCTGCAGTGTAGACCTAATTAAAATAGTCGTTAAAATGAGTCAAATCGTGAAAAGACAAGTGGCCTATACAATGCTTCTTCTCTAGAAAAATGGTTCCGGAACTCAACAAATTCAGAACAATTATAGGGTCACTGTTTTTTCTAATAATTCTATTTAATACATGTCAATATCAATAAACACTCGAAGCACTGAAATTAAAGTATCTAAATAATTTAAAATATTTGTTTATTAAAAGTTTTAATTAACTAAATTATTTTTTAATAGCTGAAAAAGGTCCCGGAACTGCCCTCTGTTTAAAATTTGAACCAACTTAAGGAGCAAAACGTTTACTAAATTCCAGTATCTTACCAGACTTTACGGGCCAAGCAAGGGAAAAATTGATTTAAACATAAATATATTTACACCAAATTCTGGGACAATTTGGGAACAATCCGGGACACGGAACGCACAAGGCAGATTCCGGGACTCTGTCCTGGTGTATCCGGGACGGTTGGCAGCCCTAATGTAGAGTGGTGGTTCTTACTGCTCTACACATGCAGAGTAGAGAGTGACATTGAAAATTTCCCCGCGGGAAAACCGCGGTAACCACGGTAAATCACGCGATAATGGGGACAACAGTTGCGGTATACCGCGGTAATGGAGACAACAATTGCGGTAATACCGCGGTAATGGGGTTTACTCTCGCGTTAATACCGCGGTGATGGGGAATGAGCCGGCAATAAACTCGGGTGATGTTAAGAACTTGAGAACTGATAAGAAGATTTGCTTATTTCTTGAAGCCTACTAGTCAGAATTTCTGACTAGTCAGAATTTCTGACTAGTATATAGGCTTCAGGAAATAAGCAACTCAGAAATAGTCAGGACTTGGTTAATGCAAACTGTCGATAGGATAATAACAGACTAATGCAGTTCAGCAATACAAATAGCTTTTCAAGCTAAATAATGTTATTTTTTAAAATTTGCATTGGTGTAAACTTTTTGCGAGGAATGTGATGTCGTCCTGCGGAGATGGGTGATGATGGGGAGAAACCTGCGGGATGGGGTGGGGATGGGGACAAACCATGCGGGAATGGGGCGGGGATGGGGAAGACTTACTTGTTGCGGGGCGGGGATGGGGACGATATTTTCTCCCCGCGTCACTCTCTGATGCAGAGTCAGTGGTGGTTCGTACCCTCTGCGCATAGTGACACGGTGCTTTAGTGTCGTTGGTTCGGGTGAGTAACGGACGCCCATGCGTCCAGAATAAGTCTAATCCGTGCGCTCCCGAGTGATTGTCTAGGTCGAGATAACGTAGAGACTTTGTCATAAGTATTCCTGGTCCTCAGAACTTAGAGAACGTTTGGTGTCCCTTATTATTGGCGATAGTTTTAGGAGTCACGAGATGTAGAATGGTAAGTCGAAGTTAAGATCAGGTAGAGAGGAAGAGGAAGCGCGTAGCTAAGAAGGTAAACACGAAGAGAAAGACTCCTGAGACGGCCATCCTCAGGACGTTGCCCATTCGTGGACCGCGGAATCAGGCAGAGTATGGCCCCGAGTTAGAGCTGTATAGAGTGATCTCTCTAAGACAATTGGCCCATCCTAGACCTTCCCTTACAGAAACGACACCCTAGGTAGAGATCGAGAACAGCCATTTACATTGAAAGTATGCAAATAGTCAGTGACTCGGGCAACTCCAAACGGACTGTGGCATGGAGTCGACGACGTCCCGTGAGCAGGAGATATACCGTCAGGGGCGGCGTTCGCCACAGATGCATCTGCTCATTTACCATAGGGCCTTTTCATTACATCACAAAAGTGCTTCCTGAGGCGATCTATCAAAATATCAAGTGTCATTAAGACAGAGATATCATTAGCAAGTAAAACAATGTACGGAAAACTAGAAGAGTCACCAATGGCGCGTCGCAGCACACACGTTGACCCCAACTAACGGTTTCCCAACCATTGTTAACAGATGACATGTTCGGGAGTTTCCGGACCAAGCTGCGTCGATAATATAATGTACGATAGCACTGGTTAAGACCTCTGTGTATCTTGATTATTGGTCTACGACAATCCGAGTATCTTTCATAGGGCCAAACAATGTTTGCTCAAATACGAGTTTGGAATTTGGAATTCATTATATCGTATTCGTAATCGTAATCTCCAAACTTCTAAAGCGCCACTCGAAAGCCAATCGCAGGGCACCAGCTTATTCACGAGCGCTGCGTCTAGTCAAATATGTCTGTAGTTTCCTTTCATCTGCTTAGTTTTTGTAATGGAGTCTATAAGGTATGAACGTTAACCTCGTCAGTGAGTAGATTCAAATGTTTTTGCAATCCTATGTGGGCTACTGCTAATGAGAGTAATGTTATTTTCCGGCAGTTAGGTCCTGCTGGAATTGTTGTCTCGAAATAGTCAGGTTAATACTGACAGAAAATATGACAACAATTAATTTGTTTAACAAATAAATAATTTATGTAATAAATATTCACCGCAAGTCTGTTGTTAATTCCAGCGGACCATGTGCTTTGTAAAATTTAATTAGGCCTAGGTCAATTTCACAACAGCCAGGCCTCGTTAGGGCTAAAATATCTGCATCGTGCAATCTGTTTGGACTAACTAAAGCCTAAATACATTTTTTCGGAGACTCCGAGGCCGAAGAAAAAATTTTGTCATTATTTAAATCTTTATTAAATATGAATACAAACACTTAGAATACCGGTACTGGCAAAACTGGTTTGCGTGGTTCACCGTTTTCAACAGGATTGGTAGAAACTGTTGGCAGGCAATACTTCCTAGCATACCAATCTTAATGTTAACACTTTAGAAACATAATAATAATAACACTATAGCATTATTTTATATTATGAGGTTAAAATATTTCGCCCTATGTATATTGTACAAGCACAACGTATATTCGGACGTTTTCACTGACACGTGCCAACTATTCTACATAAGACACAAGCTGAGAAGTTCAACTCCGTCAAGGCCATTATGATACTCCACAGTAACTTTGGTAGTGCCAGTCACAAGCTTTGATAAAGGAGGGCAACGCTGATCATCTTATTTATGACACAGCGCCGTTAAACAGCAACTAACCAACCCAACTGGAAGGCTATTCCTTGGTAGATGATTAACATACCATTGGCATATCGCACACTGGCCGCCTAGTGTTTATGATCTAATCTCGCCGAAATGTTTAACATCTAATATTAATTTTTGCCATTTATACACGGTGGTTCAATAAAAAGTAAGCCAAACTTTATAAACAAATATTAAAACTTGAACTATATTTTATTAATAATGTTTTCAAAATAAAAATATGCACATGCTTACTTTTTTATTTTAATTAGGGCTGCGCGTTAATCGCCGTTAACGCCCGCGATTAACTCGTTAAAAAATTTTGCGATTAATTATTTTAACGCAAAAATAACGCGTTAAAATCTCCGTTTAAAAGGTCTAAAATAGAAATGCTCTAATTAAAAATTCAGATCTATAATCAGTACTTTTCAAATAATCGGTTATGAGTTATCGCCCACTTCTGTTGAGTCATCCAGCACTACTTGCGTGGGTCATCCGGCGCCATGTTCTTTTCATTCTTTTGTTGACATCAAAGAAACGTGCCCCCAAAGTCCTAGCTACTGTAGCAAGGAAATTTCTCGCTTCTCCAGCCACAACTGTTTCATGCGAACGATTGTTCTCTCTATCCGGGAACATTTTGAACAAGAAGCGAGCATCCTTGTCAACTGACAATGTTGATAAACTTGTTTGTTTGAGTAAATGGCTGCATTTGCAGCTTTAGATTGTTGCAGTTTCAAGTGTTACGGAGACAGTCATAGACTTAGACTAGTGGTTTATACAATCTCTTTAGGGTTGTCCTTTTGACAACAGAAGCACAAACATTAGTAAGTCGTATTATAATTGCACCCTACTTGTACGTATTATTTGAATTTGAAATACTTGATTTAGAATATTGATTGAATTATTTGAATTCTGTACCATTAAAAAGAAACTTTAAAATGCAATAAATGTGCGATTAATCGCGCGATTAAAAAAATTAATCGCGCGATTAATCGCGATTAAAAAAATTAATCGAAATGCAGCCCTAATTTTAATGACTTCCGTTAATATCTCCTACTCAAAAAAAGCTTTTCTTTATTCTCAGGGACTTTCGCACTGGGAACGCCTCTGATTGGTGTGCACTGTGAGAGGCGCTTTATAAATCTTTAAATACAATGCAATACAATACAATAGGCCTATAGGTCCCTAATACAATTTTTCGGATGCTCCGAGACCGAAGAAACAATCGCATCATAGCCTAATTAAAATCCTTATTAAAGACGAATGCAAACACTGAAAACACTGATTTGTGTGGTTTTCCGTTTTCAACAGGATTGGTAGAAACTATTGGGAAAGAACATTTCCAACCAATTTTAATGTTAGCACTTTAGAAACCTAATATGATGTTAAAATGTTTCGCCTTATATACCAGCACAACGATATATATTCGGACGTTTTACTTGACAGATGACAACTGTTCTACATAAGACATTAGCTGCGAAGTTCAACGCCGTCAAGGCCATTACGATATTCCACAGAAACTATGGTAGTGCCAGTCCCAAGCTTTGATCAAGGAGGGCAACGCTGATCATCTTAATCATGACACAGCGCCGTTAAACAGCAAACTAACCAACCCAACTGGAAGGCTATTCCTTGGTAGATGATTCACGTACCATTTGATCAGCGTCCTTCAAGACACTGATATATATGGGCATATATCGCTCACTGGCCGGATGGATTAGGGTAGGAATTCTTGAAGAGGTGAGACTTGAGTCGTTGTCCAATTGCAATACATCGATGTCTTATGTTGCGTCTGTATTCAGGACTCCTTCCGTTTTCGAACCTGACTGTCTGTTGTCTTTTGTAAATAAGGCACATCGTTTCGATTATGGTCTGTAATATTTTGGGATCGTATGTTGGCTCGGAATAACATTGTGTTAGGTTTAAGTTTTAAACAAGCTTTTTTTGTAACACTGGCTACCAAGGATTTCGTGTTTGGTTTTACATATCATAACTTGTAATATAGCAATGGATTCAGCATTCATTTCTGCACAGAATGGTATATTTAGTTGTACATTATGTGAATGCACCTCGAAATTACATCACTTTTAACAACAGAACCCATTAATTGGCAATATTATTGGGTACATTTGGTACTTTTTGGATAAAAATATATAAGATTATGTGTGTTTTGAAACTAATCTATGTATAAAAGATACACACAATCATCCCTACACATGTTTATATAGTATAAATGTACATCCAAGTCATCCATACATATATATCCATACATATATATCGGTTTACGTTGTAACGCTGTATTCATCGATTTTCACACAGATTACGCGTATTATTATTTATTTTGATCACTTCCGGTATTCAAAAGACAAAGATGTAGGTATACAAATAAAGCCCTACATTCCCTCTAAGGAATGGTATCTTTGTTTCTCTTCCAGGAAGACAAATGAATATGCTACAGACAAATAACTAAGGGGGGTGCTTCCATTCAGCCATTTTTCACGCATACTACGCGTATTATTATTTATTTTGAGCACTTCCGGTTGTCTCAGGTGAACTCAGTGACCATAGAAATGTAGCCCCACATTCCCTCTATAGAATGGTATAATTTGTTTCTCTTAATATTAAATGACGGATAAGATATAGTCGAAAATCTAGGGGGTGGTATCCACCTCTGGTGCCTCGGGTATATTGGGTATAACTTTTGAACGGTGTGAGATATCATCTCACATTTTACCTCAAAACGTGTGTAAATGAACCCCTACAGCTACCTAAAAGGTCAAATTTTTATTCCATACGGAAAAAGTTTGAGATGAAAAAAAACCTAGGGGTGTGGCAACCACCCCCTTGGTAGCCCGAGGGTTAATCCATGCAACGTATTACCATATGTGGAATTCTAAAACTGCTGGATAGTAGCATTTCTCAGCATACGTTTACATAATAGGTATAGTAGGGTCAAAGTACGAAATATATGAGGAGTACCCCAAAAAAATTGCAAGAAAACGTTTTATGTCGATTTTCTGGTGTATTAGGTCTGGAGAATAACATACTAAAAGTTTCTCGAAATCGGACCACGGGATCACCCCAAAAATGCATTTTAAACAAAGATGGCGGCCAATATGGCGCCAATACAGAAAACAGTATATATCAGGTCATAGGTAAGCTAAATAACAAAATGAAGTGTCAAATTTAACATTATCAAGGTCGAGGAATCGATTTATCACAGTGGCAATAGTGTCGAAATCTTACTATCCAAGATGGCGGCCAATATGGCCGCCAAAACACACAAATATGTATATATCAGGTCATAGGTAAGCTACAATAACAAATGAAGTGTCAAATATAATATTTTCAAGGTCGAGGAATCGATTTATCATAGTGGCAATAGTGTCGGAATCTTACTATCCAAGATGGCGGCCAATATGGCCGCCAAAACACAAAAATATGTATATATCAGGTCATAGGTAAGCTAAATAACAAAATGAAGATTTATCATAGTGGCAATAGTGTCGGAATCTTACATCTAGCTGTTCTTGAAGAAATTGTCAAATACTTCTTTGCACTAGACTTGACCAATTACTCGGGAATGATAGCCCTCTACCTAGCGCAAATGAAAGCTTTGAAGGAATGTGAACCACGAATCTGGAACGAATTTCAACGTGGAAACTGGGTAGTCAATAGATCAACTATACCGTTCTGTGCTCTGGGTTCTGACGAAGCGCTGGAACATCAAAACAGATCTCTGAAAGTGGCCGGAGGTTTGGTTGGCATTACGCAGAATCCTCGCGCTTTGGCTAGATTCTTTCTGAGTGCATCCGAACTACACAGGTTATCAGAAGAAACTGAGGATATGGTATTAGGTTCAAAGGTTTCAAATGCTCATAAGCATCATCATCTAAATAACACAACAGCTGCAGTAAAACAAGACAAGGCAGTTGCAAAACTGTCTGCGGAACTAGCTAGAGTTGGTAACCCATTTTTGATTGATGGCGGTGAATTGATAAATATAGCATCGAAAGCTGTATTTGATGAAGAAGTCAGGAGAAGTGTAGAAAGAATGGAGCAATTGGGTGGTGATTTGTACAACACTTACAAATGTGACAGACTCATCGCAGGAAAGGAAAATGTGTGGGCGCCTATAAAACGGAACAAACTGAAGTTATGCTCAAGTGCGAACAAAAGGCATGTGAAACTCTCCACTGCCGAAAGTGTATCGGTCCTGACAGCTGACAGATCCTTATTTGCACGCTTACTTATAATCACTAGATCTCAACGTGATGTAGATTTATGCGAAACTCTCGGAGCATACGAACTGTCAACAGTGCCCCGATCGATGTTTTTGTGCGATGGTACTATGCATCAATGTCCTGCTAAAAGTCGACTGATTCACATACTTAAGTCTCTTCCTCCAGTGGAAGTTGATAAACCAGTCGAGAGTTCTTCTGGAGAGTCAGGTTTCTGTGCAGCAATAGTTGATTGCATGGCTGAACTGCAATCTATGGCAAAGTCAAATACCATGAGAACTTGTGCAGACCTTGCAGATTCCTTCTTGAACAAGTTGGCAACGAAGTACGGGAACTATGAGGAATTGCACCTTGTCTTTGATTCATATCGAGACCAGTCAATTAAGAATGTTACGCGAGACAAAAGATTGCACGGCGGCGTTTCTACACGTTTCAGTATCTGCGACTCAACGGATATATCTTCAGTTACGATGAAAAAGCTATTGTCACACAGTACTACTAAAGACGAGCTAACACACTACTTGTCCAAAAAAATACTCGACCGAGCAAGAAGCTGGACGTGCAGATGTATCGTTGCTTGGCGCAATGAAGCAGCTTCAACAAGTGGTACTGTCGAGTACCTACGAAGTACGCAGGAGGAAGCTGACACCAAGATGATCTTACATGGCTTGGATGCCAAGGAAAGAGGAGCGACGAAATTGTTTATATTTGCACAAGACACTGATGTGCTTGTGCTGATGGTGAGACGGTATCCAAAGCTTCCAAAAGAATCCTTCTTTGTTCCTGTTCCGGGAGAATACATCTCCATCGGCCAAATATATGCATCACTTGGGCAACTGAAAGCTGCAGCTTTACCCGGATTTCACGCACTTTCCGGATGCGACACCACAGGTTGTTTAAAAGGCAAAGGAAAACTGTCATACTGGAAAGCATTCAGTCTCTCCAACGATGAAATACTTTCTTCTTTTGCATCATTAGGTAAAAATGATCTTGTTACTGATGAAACTCTGTACAATTTGGAGGAATTCCTCTGCCGGGTTTATCAGCCGAAATCGAAATCACAGATCAAAACTCTTGCAGCATTGCGATGGTCTTTATTCTCAACAAAACAGACTGTTGGAGACAGTCTTCCACCAACAACAGGTGCTTTCATACCAGCAGTGAAAAGAGCTAATTTTCAGGCAATTGTTTGGGCGCAAGACGACAAAGCAATGCCGGCGATTCCATCACCAACGGAACACGGGTGGGTATTGGAAGATGGACGGTTGTCACCGGTTATGAATGAATCGCTATGTGCCCCGGAGGCATTGCTGCAATTGGTCAAGTGTGCTTGTCTTAAAAACAGATGTGCGGCACCATGCAAATGCCGAACTAACAACCTGCCATGCACAGAAATGTGTGAATGTAACAGCGACGAGAATCTCTGCGATAATGTAGCGGAACGATATGACGGTCACGAAGACAGCAGTGACAATAGTGATGATGACGAATAACATTTTGAATGTTCATTTTTTCTCAGCTGCTACGTTTACACATTGTTTCTTCCGTTAAATAAAAGTAATAATGAGTATCGTAACATTCCAAGACTATTGCCACTACGATAAATAGGTCTGTTTTTCTCATGTTCCGCCATGTTGGACGCCATCTTGAATTGTGCCTGCCTGCTTACCTATGACCTGATATATACATATTTTTGTGTTTTGGCGGCCATATTGGCCGCCATCTTGATAGTAAGATTCCGACACTATTGCCACTATGATAGATCGATTCCTCGACCTTGATAATGTTAAATTTGACACTTCATTTGTTATTGTAGCTTACCTATGACCTGATATATACATATTTTTGTGTTTTGGCGGCCATATTGGCCGCCATCTTGGATAGTAAGATTCCGACACTATTGCCACTATGATAGATCGATTCCTCGACCTTGATAATGTTAAATTTGACACTTCATTTTGTTATTTAGCTTACCTATGACCTGATATATACGGTTTTCTGTATTGGCGCCATATTGGCCGCCATCTTTGTTTAAAATGCATTTTTGGGGTGATCCCGTGGTCCGATTTCGAGAAACTTTTAGTATGTTATTCTCCAGACCTAATACACCAGAAAACCAACATAAAACGTTTTCTTGCAAATTTTTTGGGGTCATGCTTAGTAAGCGCTTCTATTCGTTGAAAACCGGTTAAACATCGTTTACAATAGTGCATTGAATTTTTAGATTTCTCTGTATGTTTCTTCATCAATCTGTTAAAATTCTTTATCCAACAATAATGTTTTTTTTCTCCGTCGGAAATAAGCAATAGATCTATAGACCTATCGTTATCATGCTTCGATAAATATAGTGGGAATAGGTTAACATCTGTCTCGTAACCGAAGACATTAATACTAATATTATTATTTCTCTCAAACTTACTTATCACATTAGCATCCGCCGCTACTGGAAATTCGATGCCGGACCAATCGAGTTCCTCAGACTGCCTAATTAATTCTTTCGTAATTCTTTCTGAATCTCTCGCAATAGGGTTTAAGGCTCTCGTGACGCACCATTTGAAACATTGTTCGTCTTCGTTCTTCATATTAATAATTCCCTTTTTACTAGCTAGACATTGCGGTAGTGGAATGTAAGAACTTCCTTTCAACGGTTTATAAACAACCGTATCGATATCCAACTTCGCAACGGATTTAAACCTCCAATTACTACCTCGCATCTGATAACTTGCCATGCTCTCCTTAATTTTATCCACTGCACCGCTATATATTTCACCCACATCGGTTGCGTCTAAAATGATCTCAGTCTTCGATTTAAAATTAGGTTCAGCCTCTATTACTTCCCCAGATTTCATATCTACTTTCTCCATTACACACATAAGATTGAATTGAACTTTTACCCCTCGAGATTTCGTTAGCAGACTGACTACCTGCGGCCTTACAGCATCGAGGAAAGATGTGACGTCGATTCCCTCAGTTCCTTCGATCGTGTATCGCTTAGTAAATCCCTTAATAGCATTCGCGGTCTCTATGATTTCAAACTTCTTTTTATTAATTTTACTAAAAATACTCGAAACCTTTGACATCAACGAGTCTAATTTTTCATTCACGGGTTTCTTTTCTCGAGGAGCTACGTAATTAATCAACCAATCCGCAAAAGTGTTAAGTTTCGACCTTACCTTATTCTTCGCTTCAGTCAAAACATTATTAAAACGAGATTTCCATGTATTAGATGGAGGTGTATACTTACCTGGAACAAGCGTTGGAATATTAATGTCTGGAACTGGAGCGTCTAGAGGGTTGCTTTCATATCCGGTCTTGACATAATGCTTGAGTCTCGATGATACGAATTCCATGAGATCCGCTTTACGCAGTCTCGAATAACCTACCATCCCGTTCTCTTTAGCAATATTTCGTAATTGTTTTACTGTATTCGTTTTGTGATCCATTTTATATACAGAAGATTTTTCTTTAAGTCCAAATCGAGATTTTTCATTCATTTTAGTTACATCAGAAAGTTTGGGGATTGTATTTGAACCAAGGCTATAGGTCTGTGCATGAGGGGGGGACTTAATATTAGTCTAAATTATCGTACACTGACCAATATTAAGGTCAGTTTATGGCGATTTGAGGTGATTTTGACCAGTATTTTAGTCAAATGCGCCAAAGGATTTATTTCTCCTCTACTGAAGTGAATTGCAGGTGGAGTTTCTGTACTAAATATATCGTGGAATATAGAAACATATCGCGCGTATACAAACGATATGTTTCTAAATAATGTAATTACGGAGAAGACTCATCGCACACAGAGTTCTTTCCTTTGCGTACGATTTATACTAAGAAATAATATCGTATTTTAAAAACAATGCCTGTTGATAAATTTGGTCATACAGATTCCGGTTCGATGCAACGAGTTATAGCCGGAGGCGTTACGCTAACTCAGATAAATAATACTTTTCTAAGGCTGGATGGAAGCAACGACATTACCGGAGATATAGATATGGGTGGTCATCTTCTCGTAGGTTTACCGACTGATTACCCGTCAGCGGGCAACGGCGATGAAGCTATTAGCTTTAGCCAGGCTACTGCTCTAGTCGCCGATAAAATCACTAATATCACCGCACCAACCGCTGACAACCATTTAGCTAACAAGAAATACGTTGATGAACGAGACGCGACGAAGGTATCAAAGACTGGTGATACTATGACGGGTAATCTATTGTTAAACTTCGGCGCCGATCGTACACGCACGATGGGTTGCAAGGATGTGAGAGGGTGATTTTGACCAGTATTTAGGTGGAATGCGCCAGCTAGCAACAACTTATACTACTAGATACAGTCCTACGCCCATAAACTTACGCACTCCGATACTAGGCCTAAATGTTCGCCGTTTTCTTATACGAAACTAATTGGTTGTTTGAAATAACAAACACGCACAACGCATAGGCCTACTGTTGAAAACTACATTGCATTTCCTACTTACATTGCGAGCCTTCATTTACTTTCTGGTCATCACTGGATTCAGTTGATGCTCGTTTCTTCGACATAGCTTAACGGAACAGACGTCGCCTTTCCTCACAGTCAACACAAATATTACAAAAATCAATTGTCGATAAATGTTGAACAAACCGAACGAGAAAAATAAGAAACTTTAAATTGCGAATCAACAAATAAACCGGCTACAGCGAATATTGAAAGCCAATCGCAGGAAATAAACTTTTATTCAAATTTAAGAATTAACAACGAATCTCTCAAAATTACGTCATGTTATTTAAGCAGTTATCTTCTGACGTCACAGTTTTAATCATGGACGCTTGTATAATGGCGCGTCGTTGTAATTAAATAAGTAAGTAAGTATAGCCTTTCTTATTCAATCAAATCATACAATACAATACAACTTGCATTTATAACGCGCCTTAATAAAACAAAGTCTTACTCAAGGGACGCGTTACAATGTACTTACTAATCATAGTACTTAGAGAACAGATAAGTTTTAAGTTTAGATTTTAAAATATCAATATTGAGGATCATCTTCGGATTAGTTCTGGTAGAGAGTTCCATTCAGCTGGACCAGCTAGGCTACTTCAAACATTCTGTTTCCAGATTGTAGATTTGTTCTTTTGATTACGAAGTGTCTTTTCGAAGCCGATCGCAATCCACGTCTTGATTCAAGAGCAGCACATTGTGTGACTAAAGATGATAAGTAAGGAGGAGCAGAACCTGACATTATTTTGAACATGAGAAAACAGATTTTAAAGGATATCTGAGCCTGAATGGGTAACCAGTGTAATTGCTGAAGGGAGTTGGTGATGTGATCTCTAGGGCCAAGATTCTTGACTAGGCGAGCTGCAGTGTGGATAACAGAGGTAAGCGGTGAAAGGGTGGATTTTGGCGGTTCCGCGACAATTCGTCTACAGCCATTTCGTCTAACGACACTTCGTCTACGACAATTCGTCTAACGATATTTCGTCTACAAGTGTATCTGTATCCATTACAGCTAATCAACAGAGGCCTCTTTCTTATAGTTTCGCTAAAACGTGCTATATATTCTCAGGAATCCAGCTTCCAATTACTGACGAGATTATTTTCATCAATCCAGCTTCTATTGAATGGAAACTTATTTTCATCCATGCATCCAGGTTGATTTCCAGCTTCTATTTACGGGAAAAATTATTTCGATCAATCCAGCTTCTATTTTAACACAGGAATGTTTTCATCAATCCCACTTCCATTTAGGGAAACAGTTTTTTTCATAAATCCAGTTCCATTTTAAATTGACAATATCAAATAACTTTGTAGACGAAATGTCGGTAGACGAAATGTCTGTAGACGATGTGTCGTAGACGAAATGTCGGTAGACGAACTGTCGTGACACCGATTTGGGCAGACCATAGAGTATTGAGTTACAGTAGTCAATCTTGGATAATATAAGTGAATGGACTAAGATATGAAGGCAATGCTCATTAAGGCATAGTTCCACAAGCGTCTGAAAACTTCCCTTTACCAATGAAGAGACTGGCTGGGGTCGGGAGCGCCTCTGTTTTGAGTGGCGCTATATAAATGCTTGATTACGATTACGATTACGATTAATGCAGCGCTTGATTTGGTGTATTCGTCGGAGATGAAAGAAACAAGCTGTAGCGATAGAGCCAATATGATTAGACATAGAAAGTTTACTATCAAGAAAAACTCCAAGATCACGAACTACATTAGAAGGCTGGATAAAGCAGGTTTCATCTAGTTGCAGAAAGAGAGTTTTCAAGTCAAGATATGGTCTGGATCGACGGTCAAACCATATAAATTCCGTTTTCTTCGTATTTAGCTTCAGGCGCATGGATGCACACCAAGACTGTATCTGATGGAATCAAGCAATGAGTCTGGTTTTTGAGTTACCAAATTTAGCGGTCGAAAGTTTTATATTATAGTTGGGTGTCATCAGCGTAAATATGGATAGAAATACCACAACATTGTGCAATTTTGGCGATGTTAGATGTGTAGAGGATGAAAAGCAGAGGGCCAAGAATGGAGCCATGGGGAACACCAAAGATCAAATTTTCAGTTCTAGAAAATTTACCACCAGAACAGACGTTGTGAGTCCTAGAAGGAGAAAAGAGGAAATCCAGAGAAGTGTAGATGCAGAGATTCCAAATTGCTTTTCAATAATCTGGAGAAGGATAGTATGGTCAACACAATCAAATGCAGCACTAAAGTCAAGGAGGAGAAGAACCGTTCTGAACCTAGGTCATATTATTCGTTTATTGCGTTAACAACAAAAATAACGCTTTATGTGTACATAGAAAAAAACAACTAGATATTAGGCCTATAGAAATAATAGCTTAGTAAGAGTTCAGGAATAACATACGAGGTATAAAATTTCGTGAGTCCTTGTGAGGAGGATTAAAGTTATGTGGTCTGACCCTAAGAAAATAGGCGTAAAATGTTGGTTAGGAAAAAGACATCTGAGAGAATGATTCTCATTTAAAAGAACGGCTTGGAATAGTGAAGTGTCTGCTTTATTAGCAAGAACATTCGTAGAAGGGAATCTGTCTGAATATATCCAGATCGTTTTAGTTTGTTATTCAGTCGTTCTATCCGGGATTTGTCCTTTTCGCTCGCCAGTCCCCACCAGGCGGGGGAAAATAGCTACATTGTTCTTGCTATGAGGGTTTCGCGCGGGTGAACAGTTGTAGAGAATCTGCAGTTGAATCATGGTTTTTGAGTGTTTTAAGGGCGAAGATTGGAGCAGAACCACTTTTGACGACTTCGTTGATGTGTTCTGTTAATTATAGTTTTTCTTCAATGGTGACGCCTAGAGCTTTTATTGAGGTAGAGCGAGGAATACCGGTGATTGAAGGCTTGTTGGAGAGTGAAGATTGGCTATGTTTGATGACTGCCATTTCACGGGTTTTGGAAGAGTTTAGGCTATTTTCAGGCTCTTTTCCTTTGACCAGTTGTAGATAATGATTAAGTTCTGTTTCTGCGGTATGAAGGTAGTTTGATCCGATGAAGAGATAAGAATCGTCAGCCTATTTGGAGAGACGATTTAGAGGATGAATGGGATGGCAACAATGAAACGAGTGGGGCCGAATACTGAGCCTTGGTTATGGTTGCCAGATACATAGGTAGCCAAAGGAGGACACAGAAAGTCGGAAAGGAGGACAGAGGAGGACGCATTGAATGTTTGACTCCGGACTTTGGAGTCAGACTCCCAAGTAACCAAGAAACGAAGTCAAATTGGAAAGCTGCATGGGAAATCAATCGAGGCTTTTTATCATAATATTGCAAAGGGCTTATTATTAAGCAATCGCACCTTCTTGATGACGCACAGTATTTAGTATCGAAGAGCAGAAAATTCTACTACCCTCCCAAAGGTCGACTCAGCCTTTCATTCGCCAGATGACGTTACTGAAATGAGCAGTAGGACATGATGGGCACCTCTCATGGCTGTAAAACAGTTAAATTCGACTCCAGTAATAACTTGTGATCATCCATTCACACTATGAATTGTAATTATACTGCAGTGTGCCAGTTTGAAATAATGAACGAAGGCTATTATTATTATATATTTATTTCTCTGAGGAGCCAACTCTTTACAACAATTCCTCGTTACCAATAATATACCCACAGAACTTCTCACAAGAAGCATTCTTCATAGTGTATACTTTCTAAGAATGATTCCATTCACAGCTAGAGTCAGCATGTTTCCCCTAAGTTCCCCTACCAGGCACTGGTAGGGGGACTTGTGGACATTATGCGCGTGTAAAGTCGTTTTAAACTGTTATAAAATAAGAGCCAATAGCGCAATACAGAAAATATACAAAAAGCCGGACATTTTTCCGCGTTTTTAGTTTTGCCTGCCAGACGGAGGACATGAGGCAAAAAGGAGGACATGTTCTCCTTTTGGCGGACGTCTGGCAACCCTAGCCTTGGTTGACACTGGCGTTGATAGAAAGTACTCTGGATTTTTGACCTTTAGAGAATGATGGTGTAGGCCTAGGCTAATGCTTTCTTCCATTTAGGTAATTGATTAGCCAGTTGTTGTAGATGTAGTCCGGAAGGGACAGAGATGCTAGTAATTGGGCTATTGCAGAGTGACTGATAGAGTCAAAAGCTTTAACAAACGCACAACGGGGCATCGAAGTAAAATGTAAAGTAACACATAGAAGTAATAATAATGAAAAGTAATGGCAGGATGATGTAACACTGCAGCAGCCAGTCTCAGTTCCGTGTCGAATGTCCGAAGGTTCGATAGTCCGAAGGTTCCATTTCCGAAGGTTCTATAGTCCGAAGGTTTGATTGTCCGAAGGTTCTATAGTCCGACATTGATCCGAATTAACAATGCTCTAATTATCAGAGTTGTATTGTATCGAGACACTGTCTCGGTCTCCAGACGTCTCGAGACAGGTTTTTTGATGTCTCGGTCTCGGTCTCGAGATCATTTCTTGACTTTTTGGAAACTGTCTCGAAGCGAAAGTCTTGTCTTCTTGGAAACTGTCTCGAAGCGAAAGTCTTGTTCTCTTGTAGAAGCGGTCTCAAAAGTTCTCGTACAAACTGTCGATGATATGAATATCCGATGACCACTAAGCCAGTTTACGTCGTGTTGGCTGGCCTCCGTGGAGGATACCATCTGTTCGTCCTCACTGCAGTCGTCATTCTCTGTCAGTATCCTCTCAGCGGTGAGGATGATGGTATGCTTAAAGGAGGCTTCATACCATTCCAGGTCAACAGCACCTCATCTTCCAACGAAATCGTCGACATGGATCTTTTCGTCGTGGAGCCCAATCCGAAATTCAGATCGTCAGGAGTCATAGCTATGAAGTTCGAGGTAGCGTCCTTGAACTGATCTAGATTCAGCGACGATCAGTTTGACCTACTTAGCAGAAGGCAGAATCAGATGGAGATAGACAGGGATCATAAGGAAAGATGGAATAACGCGTCCTCTGTCGTCGCTTCTGCCCAGCGGATCAAACTACCGAGGACGAAATGGACGAATCCAGTTGGCCGATCACTGAAGCATTCTCTCTGATTGGTCGGAATAGCGAACGACGCCTGGTCTGGGCGTGTCATGAGCTCAGAAGATGACCAATCATCTTCAGTCTTGACAGTACAGCGCTTAATCGAAATCGTCTATTTATCGTTAATGTTTCAGGCTGATTACTCTATCACTTGTTCTCATTCGTTTAAACGAGCAATGGAGTTTCTTAAAAGTCACCACATAGTTAACCAAGTAAAAACATTGACGGTGAGATCTCACGTTAACCGCTTTTTTCTCTCAATACCAGATCATTTAAAGCGGAGGGTGAGAGAAGAATGGAAGTACAAGAAAGAGTGACTGTGTTAGAAATTGGTAGGAAATAAATTGATTGGTCAATGCAGTAGATCGTGCAAAAGTGCGCGATATTAAAATATTATTCGTTGTGCTGTGGAGAAGTTTACACTGAAAACATGCATTGTCAGACGTAGGCAATACGTTGATATATCTTGTTGAAATGGTTTATGAAATCAGACACAGTTTTAATTAAAGCTCCGTCGAAGTAACGCCTGCTTTCCAAGTAAAAGCCTAGAAAAGCCTACCGAATGAGTCGAAGTACCGTCTACTTTCTAGTTCAAATAAAAGCCTACTTTATAGGTCAAAGAAGCGCTCAGTGCATTAAGAAAGACACCACAATGGCATTCGAATGATCTTTGTCCATATTGTGGTTGGATCGAAACCTCTTTAACATCTTCCGATTGACGGACGGACGGACAAATGAATGGATGGAAGAAATATTTCGACCGTGAGAAAGCTGACGTATAGTAACAATCTGACTGGATGTAAAACAATTCAAGTCAGTTCGATCAAACGTTTACACTCGAGAATAAACAGAAGACGTAATTAGTTCACTAGATGTCGTTCCTGTGAACTGTGTTGAAACGTCCGATCAATAATTATTGTAGAATGTTGATTACAGAAGCCAATTACTGTGGTCTTTGTTCACCAATTGAACAACGGCTGTTTTCTCAATTATCCTACATCCACCTGTTACCTTCAAACGCATTGGAACACGTGACAGCAATTATAAAAGCGTCGTTAACCGGCTGATGTTGAATGCGCAGTCGTTGGCAAGATGGCAAAGTTGACATTCTTAGATGTTGTGAGTGCCGCTCTGTTCACGAGTTTCGTTCTTTGGCAGGGTCAGTTTTATGAAATTGTCTCTCTCTTCAACTCGGTCTCTGTCCCTGTCTGTCTCTGTCTGTCTATGGCAGGGTAAGTTACATCAAATTGTCTCTATATTCAACTCTGTCTCTCTCTGTCTCTGTCTGTCTGTTTATGTTTTGTTTCTGTCGCTGTCTGTCTGTCTGTCTGTCTGTCTGTCTGTATGTCTGTCTGTCTGTTCCTCTATCTCTATCGCATTCGTTCTCACGAACATAATGTTATGTAAGTATTTATGTATCTACGCATGCATGCGTTATGTATATTATATATTTGCATATGTCTATGTATGTACGCTTTTGTTCATTTTCTGTCGAAGCATTGAAATTCAAATACAACTCTGTCTGTCAATATTATTCCTTTATGTTATTCCGGTCCAAACCCAACTGTCTCCTTTAACTTGCATCTCCCACTGTAGCCTGGCTTCTGCATGGTTTCTCTGATCTATTCGATTTCCTTTGACCTGGCTGTTTCATTGGATTATGATCCTTTATTGCAATTTCACTCGAAAAGACATATTAGACTGATTGATGTCTTGGACATCATGATATTCAAGCTATAGTTATAGGAGTCATTATATTAGATACAATGTCATGTACGTCTACGTTGCTTTTCTGTCTGTATCTGTTTGTTATGCGTTAAAGGAATCTTCCGATACAACGTTCGTGACACTTTGCACACAGCCATGAACCCGGTGTTCACCTTCTTTCTTTTCTCAATCGAACCGTGACCACATGACCCGATGTTTACCTCTTTTTTCTTCTTAAACGAACCGTAACAATGCGTAGGCTACCTGTTGATTTCAAAATTAGTCTGTCTAATTATTATAGACTTTAAAAAATTTCAGTCGTAAGTACAGAGGCCAAGTTCTTGTTTATAAACGATTCCGTCTCGCACCTGTTCGAGACATTGGAAGTAGGCTATGTGGTTCCTAAACGATACAAGCGACAGTCGTAATCGTAATCGTAATCTTCAAACATCCAAAGTGTCACTCGAAAGCCAAGCCCAGGGCACCAGCTTATCCGCAAGGGCTGCGTCTAGTCAGAAGGGTTGTCCGAGAGAGTAGTCCGAAGGAGGTCCGAGTCCGGTTTCTATATAGAGGATCAGAGGGGGCAGTTTAGCTGTTTAAGGTGAATGTCGTTTAGGTCGAGAGTTGGAGGGTATAGATTATCATCAGTTGAGTCGGGTAAAGAGTTCTTGAAGAGGAGAGACTTTGGTTTCGAGTGGAAAGCCTTGGCGGTGATGGATAGATGAGCCTGAGGCAGATGATGGTGAGTGATTGGAGATGATGGTGGAGGAACCGAAAAAGTTCAGAATTCAGGAGGTAGATCGTTCCAGAGATGTGGTGCAATGTTGGAAATGGCTCGGTTGGAGAACTTGATATGAGTAGCAATTTAAGACTAATATGACACAGTGATCGCTCAAATTTCGAAGCCTGTTTGTGATATATACTGAAGTTGCGGGTCTGATTATAATATTTATTACGCCACTTTTTGCGGTGTAGGCCTAGTTTGTACCGCAACCCAAGTGATGTAGTAAGACATTTAGTTAAACTGTTTGGTTTGTAGAAACGGCAGCAGTTAGTCTCAGTACACCGATAAGCACACTGCCGCCAAACACTACATTTAGTCCCAAAGGTGTGTTTTCTACACGTTCAGCCATCGTAATCGTAAGCATAATCACCACTATCATCATCATCACTTTTTTCGTCGTCATCGTTATGATCGATAATAAAAAAAATCATCAATATTCAGTTTATTGCAATGTTTCTTGCTAGTTAACAACTTTGCTAGTTTTAAGCAAGTTAGATATGAAACGGTTTCGTCTTAGAGAGAAATTTACTAGAGAATCTAAGGTGGTTGAATCTCAACTGACTCAGAGAGAGCATTACATTAACCCTTATACCAGTGCTGTCCAACCTTTTTGACCCCGCGGGCCACCGAAGAAGTTATTCTTGAAGCCGAGGGCCGCACCATTAAACTCAAAAGTGACGACTAAAATTTATTGAAAATATTAACTGTGTTAAAAGTTAATTGTGGAATAATAATAATGAATATTGTATGTATGGAATGTGTATCATGCTTTACAATAGTTCAGTAACAAAAATAAATGCTCAAGCACGAATAGCTATGCAAGTAGGGCAGTGACTTTGTCTTTTACTAATTTTTACAGAAATTGAAAATATTTAGTGAGCTGGGGCGGGCCACTTAGAATCAGGTGGCGGGCCGCATGCGGACCAGAGGGAGCATTACATTAACCCTTATACGGTAACCGGGTGGTAAAAATAACCCCCAGTCTACTTTTTTTCGTATACTTCTTTTGAATAAAACAAAAAAGACTTTTGCTTTTGTGACTTTTCCTAGATATGTTTAAACTTCACAATGTCGTTTTCAGCTGTGCCACATTGCGCTGCCACCTAGCGGCAGACTACTATGAAGAATAAGGTTTTATATTCCGGTACTGTATATCATTCCTGCAGGTATATTTGCAAAATACATACATATTTATATATATAGCACGGTGCTACAGTTTATATATATGTATATATATACATATATATACATATATATATATATTCAAACATAGTCAACATCTAGGGTTAGGGGCTCTTTGTATACATAAATTTACATATATATATATATTTATATTTATGTATATAGCAACCGCAACATATGTTTGGATACATATATATACATGAATATATATACATACATATATACATATATATATACATACATATATGTATATATATATATATATATACTCACACATAGTCGACATCTAGGATTAGGGGCTCTAACATATAGGCTACATACATTTACATATGTGTATATATGTATGTACATATATTATATACATAATATATATTTATGAGATATACATATATTCACATGTAGGATATTGTACATACAACCCAAATGAGACATATATATATATATATTATATTTATATAAACGACAGCAGTAAGTCATAGTACAACGACAAGCATTATGGGTTCAAACACTACATTTAGTCCCATAGGTGTGTTTTTTATGTATGTCATATATGCATAAATATATATATATATGAATATATATACATCATATATTTGTCTATTGTCCTTGTCTATCAGATAAATTAAACATGACCAAAATTGGTTAAACATCGTCCTAGATTTGACATCACTATTACTTCATCATCATCAAATATCACTATTGTTTAATACAATTTTTACCCAAGGTTACCTAGTTTCAAGCAAGTTAACCGAAAATCTGTTTCATCTTAGGGAATTGATATTTACTAGAGAATCTGAGATGGTTGAATCTCCAATGACTCACAGAGAGCATTAAATGTTATTATTAAATTTTAAGAATACAGCTTCCAATCTTCCAATATAACATTATTAACGCGCATAGAATTCAAGGTAATTCTCAAATAATCCAATGAGATCATAGAAAATCTGTTTTCAAATTAGGTTAGAAATTATTAAACTTAATTTTCGGATGGAATATTCTTTCTATCTTGGTTTCTGTAGCGACCGTCGTGTGCGATGGTGTCACGTGTCCAATTGGAAGGAAGTGCGCTGTCGATGAGAATCATCTTCCAGTCTGTGTCTGCCTTGACGAATGTCCCTCCACAGAGAACATGGTGTGTGGTAGTGATGGCCGGACATATGGCAATGAGTGCCAGCTTCAGAAGGAGGCATGCCCTACGAACAAAGACATTCGAGTAGCTTACAAGGGTTTCTGCCTCGAAGGTAGACAATGTTCCCTCTAATTTTCTTTTCGTGCGAGCATTGGCCTGCCGCTTGGGCAGTGACATTTGCGACCTTTGCTAAATATAATATCGTGAGAGGTTGTACATCTGTTCAAGTTCGCCGCCCCTGTGCAGGTTCTAACTTCGAATGGCGAACTGGTGATCCCATTGTCAGAATAGTCTTACTCGGGAAGTTTAGAGAAGTGGTTAACAGTTGCCTTCCTTTCGGTGTTTTTACTGAAACCACCATCGCTTGTCTGAAGAACGGACTATGGAGGAGATCTCCTCCATAGTCCGTTCTTCAGACTCCTTATGTCGCGAATCTCGATTATACCCGCGAGGACTCGGTAGTCCACAACGCTCTTTGTTTCCAGCATGGTCACCTCGTAAAGGTGGCGTGAGCGTGGTGGGCATTTCAGGGTAGCAGAGGCCTTTAGAGAGGCTTGCTCTCCCATTTTCACCATAAGACTACACTAAAAGCCTAGTAAATCGCATCATACAAAACGAAAAAGGCTAAAGACAGGTTGATGTAAGTAAGTAGCATTCATGTGCATATGACAAAACACTGTAGTAGAACTGTATAGATTAATTAGACCTACGTAGGCCTATAGCCTACACATTTAAAACTGATCATAACAAGAACAAAATGTAGCCTAATTGACAAGCATGTAGCCTACAACTTCTTCTTCTTCAGGGTCTCTGTAGCATTGATGCCGTTTCAAACGTCCGATGACTCCACTCAATATAGGCCTAGCAACGTAATATAACTAAAGATTAATTGATTCACACAGCACTATGCTTTCTGCGATTGCATTTACCTGCCTATGCATGATTCAAGCTGTTTCCAAGACAATTAACCCTCAGGCTACCAAAAGGGGGGGGGGTGGTTGCCACCCCCCTAGGTTATTTTCATCTCAAACTTTTTCCGTATGGAATAAAAATTTTGACCTTTTAGGTAGCTGTATGGGGTTCATTTACACACGTTTTTGAGGTAAAATGTGAGATGATATCTCACACCGTTCAAAAGTTATACCCAATATACCCGAGGTACCAGGGGGGTGGATACACACCCCTAGATTTTCAACTATATCTTATCCGTCATTTAATATTAAGAGACACAAATTATACCATTCTATAGAGGGAATGTGGGGCTACATTTCTATGGTCACTGAGTTGACTTGAGACAACCGGAAGTGCTCAAAATAAATTAAAATGTATGAAAATAGGTTACACTTTCACACATTTTTCATGTTTTTTCGATTATAACGTATTCATAATTTATTTTTTAAAGAAAATAAATTATGCTGTTGCATAGAGGACACGTAGTGCTATTTTTTCATACTAATTAATTTGTCCTTTTTGATGACCGGAAGTGTTCAAAATAAATAATAATACGCGTAATATGCGTGAAAAATGGCTGAATGGAAGCACTCACCCCTTAGTTTTTTGTCTGCAGCGTATTGTGAATTTTGTCTTCCTGAAAAGAAACAAAGATATCATTCTTTAAAGGGAATGTAGGGCTTCATTTGCATACCTACATCTTTGACTTTTGAATACCGGAAGTGATCAAAATAAATAATAATACGCGTAATCTGTGTGAAAATGGCTGAATACGGTATTACAACGTAAACCGATATACATGTATGGATAAAATTGGATATATATGCCCATGGATGTACATTTATACTATATAAACATGTGTAGGGATGATTGTGTGTATCTTTTATACATAGATCAGTTTCAAATGACACACATAATCTTATATTTGTTTATCCAAAAGTCAAAAATTTTTACGCAATAATATAAAATATCACTAATTAATGGGTTCCATTGTTAATTAAAGTGATGTAATTTCGAGATGCATTCATTAATGTACAAACTAAATATACCATTCTGTGTGCAGAAATGAATGCTGAATCCACTGCTATATTACAAGTTATGATATGTGAAACCAAACGCGAAATCCAGGGGGGTGCCTTAACCCTAGGGCTACCAAGTTATTTTTTGTAACACGGACTACCAAGGGGGTGATTACCACCCTTACTGTTTACTAAATGGAAGTTTGATAAAACGGACTACCATGTGGGGTGGTTACCACCCCTTGGTAGTCCGTGCTACAAAAAGCTTGGTAGCCCTAGGTTAAGGCACGTCTGTAATTAGACTATTAAAGGCTACAAAATCCGTGTAGGGTATAAAATGGACCAAACAAAATTAAGCTTAGATTTTGTCGCGTCTGTCTAGCCTGGAAGCCTATACTATTAATCTCAATTTACTCCTATTCTTAATTATCGGTGAGTAGCACTGTCTCGTCTGTCAGTACTCAAAGATGACGTTTCTAGTACCTATTGTTAATGTAGGGCCTTTGCGGTCCATTTCTACTTGTCTTCTAGCCTACATTTCCATACAGTCCATTACCATAGCTTCTATAGAGCTTAATGCCTGTTTCATACTTTTCTGCGTAAGAGAGCGTGCGATCGCAGTTCGCCTCTCGAAGGTGGCTTATTTCGTGTAGGCCTACACTTACATGCAGCCTACACTCATGCTTGGCTGGAAGTAATAGGACGACAGGGTATTAAAACATGTGACTGGGATGTTGCTCGTCAGTGCGTAATAATAATTATTGGTTCACGTTAAAATCTCCCGACAAGAACACTTTCGTATTCGCTCGAATTATCTCAACGACTTTCACATTTGGAATTTAATTTAAACATTGCATTATAGAATTTAATTTAAACATTGCATTATAAAATTTATTTTAAACATTGCATTACAGAATTTAATTTAAACATTGCATCATAAAATTTAATTTAAACATTGCATTAGGCTATAGAATTTATTTTAAACATTGCATTATAGAATTTAATTTAAACATTTTATCATTAAAGAATTTAATTTAAACATTGCATTATAGAATTTAATTTAAACACTGCGTTATAGAATTTAATTTAAACATTGCATTATAGAATATAATTTTAGCATTGCTTAAAGAATTTAATTTAAACATTGGATCATAGAATTTATTTAAACATTGCATTATAGAATTTAATTTAAACATTGCATTATAGAATTTAATTTAAGCATTGCCTTAAAGAATTTAATTTAAACATTGCATTATAGAATTTAATTTAAACATTGCATTATAAAATTTATTTTAAACATTGCATTATAGAAGCTCTGTTCATTGTCTCAATGCATATAATTATACTAATCTGTTGTAGGATCTGTTTGCTACGGCCACAAATGTTCATCGGACAAACCGTGTACCGTCGATCAGAATAATCAACCAGTTTGTGTCTGTATTCAGTACTGTTCCTATGACTACGACCGAGTCTGTGGCAGCGACGGAGTCACCTACATCAACCTATGTTGGCTGAAGAGAGAGGCATGCACCACGGGCACCAACATCACAATGGCACGCACCGGTCCATGCGTCTATAGTACGACGATCAGTCATCCTACTCCTACTCCACTCACACTTGCTACTCCTTCTACTCCTTCTCTTCCTACTTAGGCTACTTCTCCTTCTTTTACCCTTCCTAATCCTCCTTCTACTCCTCTTCCTACTCCTCCTTCTATTCCTTCTCTTAAGCCTCTACTCCTCCTTCATTTACCCTTCCTAATCCTCTTTTTACTCCTTCTCTTCCTACTCCTCCTTCTATTCCTTCTCTTAGGTCTCTACTCCTTCTTCTTGTACCCTTCCTAATCCTCATTCTACTCCTTCTATTTCTACTTCTCCTTCTTCTACCCTTCCTAAACCTCCTTCTCATCCTTCTATTCCTTCTCTTAAGCCTCTACCCCTCCTTCTTTTACCCTTCCTAATCCTCCTCCTTCTACTCCTTCTCTAGCTCCTCCTCCTTCTACTTATTCTCTCAAGTCTCTACTCCTCCTTCTGTTACCCTTCCTAATCCTCATTCTACTCCTTCTATTTCTACTCCTCCTTCTTTTACCCTTCCTAATCCTCATTCTACTCCTTCTCTTCCTACTCCTCATTCTACTCCTTCTCTTCCTACTCCTTTTTCTACTCCTTCTCTTCCTACTCCTCCTACTCCTTCTCTGCCTACTCCTCATTCTACTCCTTCTATGCCTGCTCCTCCTTCTATACTCCTTCTCTGCCTACTACTCCTTCTACTCCTTCTCTTCATACTCCTCCTTCTACTCCTTCTCTTCCTACTCCTCTTTTCGTCCTCCATTTCTCCTCCAGTCAATTCTCGTCTACAGTATAATTCACTTGGATTCGTTTCTGCATGATAAGGCGACTAATAATTAATTTGATGATTACTGAACTTTTGGCATTCGACAGATTGAGAGAAACGCTGGCGAGTAATGTAACGCTAAGATATAAATTTGTGACTGTGTGTGTGTGCGTGTCAAAAGAGGGAAAGAGGGAGAGATGACCATTGATCGAGTTCTGAAAAATGGTCTTAGAAAGTATCCGTTTTAAATTGTGTTTGTAGGGGATTATTGCAACGGAGTCGTGTGTCCTTCATCGAAGTCTTGCGTTGTTGACGTGAAGAATCAAACGTCGTGTGTTTGCATAGACGACTGCGGCGATTACTATGATCCCATTTGTGGCTCTGATAACAAGACCTACGACAGCCAGTGTCACATGATTGTAGCCGCCTGCAAGACAAACACCAGCATCACGCGCCGCTCTTACGGCTTCTGCTCCGAAGGTCAGACTGCACGTGTGTGTGTTTTTTTGTTTGTGTGTGTTTGCGTGTATTTCGTGTAGGTTCAGAAAACAGTTTTTGTTTGTGCGGCGCCAGCTAGCTACAATTTCAGCAGGTCGTATCAGGGTCATGGTAGTTATTCAGCAGGTCGAAGATATTAACTGACGCATCAAGCAGCATAATCTCAACATAAGCAGCAAAACTTAACTATATAAAACGAAGAAAATTATTATTGAACGCTTTTAGCCCAATTGTTGTAGCATATTCAAATTTAAAACAGTTCAGCATGGAAACGTTAAAACTTTAGTTACTTTACTAAAACTATGTGACAAATATTTACAGAAGTTTTGTTTCGATTTTCTTTTTAATGTTCTTTATGAAGTTTGACATGCTGAATACGAAAATCACATTACTTTTTGTGTATCATCAACGGTGCTCGTAACAACTAAGAAAATATAAAATGCTGTCATATAAAATATGACAGCATACTATAACAGCTAATCTGTTATTACTCGTGCATAGAAATTAATGGTACACGCATAATACTGAGCTAACAACAACAGTTTCCATAAAGAGTTACTACAAGTGAGTCGTCCAAAACTTCAGAAGTGTACGTTGGCTCGTTTTTGTCTTTTATGACTAGTATTGTCCTCACGAACCAAGTTCCAGACGTGTGTGTGTGTGTGTGTGTGTGTGTGTTGTGTGTTGTAGGATATTTTTATTTATCTGAATCTTTATATGACGCCTTTGATCACCTCTCAAAAGCTGATATAGGGATGCTAGGCGCCTGGTCTTACGTTCAGTCATAGTTGATCTGCTGCGTTTGTAGGACCTAACTGTCAAGGAATCGTTTGTCCTTATGGAAAGCACTGTGACTCCCAGCATCAGCCAGAACCCAATTGCGTCTGTGACACAGTCTGTCCCAAGTTCTACAAGCCTCTCTGCGGCACCAACAACAAGACTTACAACAACTCCTGTGAACTCAAGCGAGACGCCTGCCTCACCAACACCTCCATCACAGTGCGGTTCGACAGAAGATGCGACGAAGGTAAATCAATGAGGGTAAATTGTCGCATCTTCTGTGAAATGGGAAGATTCATAGAAAATGAATGCATATTAATCGAATGAACAGGTAAGATATGAAACATAATGTCAACTACGAATGGAGAAGATGTTGAGCTGGGATGTTTTCCGTATCAGTTGATTGTACAGGTAAGACGCGATTGAAAAATAATGCAGAATTTTAGTGATTGGAGTTCCTTGTGAGTTTCTATTGGATTTACGGCGAGTGTTGTTGTCTTTGTTGAAGGTCCTGGATGCAGTTACGCCCATTGTCCTTACGGTCGAACTTGCGTGATTGATGATCAGAATCAACCAATATGCGTCTGTCTTCAATACTGCAGCTCCAACTCTAAAGAGGTCTGTGGCACGGATAACAAGACTTACACCACCGAATGTTTACTCAACGTCGCTGCTTGTTTTACCAACAAAACTATCGCAGTGCAGCGCTATGAACGGTGCAAAGAAGGTTGGTTATTCAGAAAGCCTCTGATGAAACTGTCTTTGAGTGGTGCCATCTAAATCAGAGCAGTTTTATAGCGACTCTCGTTGAATCTAGGTAGATTTTGATTCAACAAGTTCCATGATTAAAAAGTTATTAGGGAAATGACCAGGTTAATACCATTGCCATAGATAATTATCGACACCAGCATTGTTGTTTTCGGAAAATGGCAAAAGGTGTGATAGATTTATCAAATCCACGAAAACCACTGCGACGAAAATTTTCAACAGTTTGTTAGCATCTGCCACTATAAAAGGGTCAATCGACCGACATCTTGCAAGGATTGCAAGATTAAATGAATGTAGTTATGCCTAAGACGAAAACTGATATTGTATCAAGAACTGCATTCAGTTGCAAAGCAATTCCGAATTCTGAATTTGTCAGTCCAAAATCAACTCCAGTAATGACCTTTCCGTAGTTTCAAAATGGCAAAATGGTTGGGAGATTTCAATTTAATTTTTTAACAACGTTCAGAGATATTATTTCAAATAATTTTCATGTAACCTAGAAACATCAATGACATAAGTTTCAATATATTTCACCACTGTTACGGTCACAGTATTTTTCTATTTCTACGGTCATATTTTTAATGTTCTAATTTCAAATTTCTAAACCATAAATAATTGTGCGAATGATTTCCAACCAAGATATTTTGTTTTCTTTTCTGTAGCGACCGTGTGCGATGTCATTCTCTTGTCCATTCAGGGAATGCAGTGCGCTGTTGATGAGCGTCACAAACCAGTCTGTGTCTGTCTTGATAAGTGTAACTGGCTCAAAATTCCGTTGGTTAGTGGTTCAAATCTTCTAGAAGCTGCCATACATCTCTTCCATGCTTTGACTTGACATTACAAAAGCATTCACCTGCAAACTGGTCCTCAAATATACTAGAATAGCAGGGATCTTGAATAACAAAGAACAAATCATTATTGAAGGCAATAGTCTTTTATATTTGACCTAAAACAAACTCCTAAAAATTCTGAAATGGATTCATTATCCAGTTTTGAAAAACTTTTAATTTTCAAAACAACATCTTAGAGTAAATGATCACAATAGGGGCCTACAGAAACACAAAACAGAAAATTTTAAACTCTCAAGTCATACAGTTTATAAAAAACCATAATATTATACCCAATTTGAAGGTATACAAAACCTCTGAAAACACACTCTTCTGTAAATAGACTACAGAAAGCAGTGATGTAGTCGAGTCCACCTTAGCCGAGTCCGAGTCGAGTCCGAGTCCACGTAAGCCGAGTCCGAGTCGAGTCCGAGTCCAGAGTTGCTCGAGTCCGAGTCCGAGTCCGAGTCATAAAGGATCGAGTCCAAGTCCGAGTCCGAGTCCTTCAACACCAAAATTCACTGAAACACGCAATTTAATGGCATAGAAAAATAACAGCACATTTATGCTGGAAGAATTATTATTATTATTATTATTATTATTATTATTATTTTATTATTATTATTATTATTATTATTATTATTATTATTATTATTTTACACTGCCATTTACAACGCGCCTAAACAAAAAGAATCTTGCACAAAAGCGCGTAACAGGAAAGTCTAATCATACTAAATCTTAAACTAATAAAGTCTTAGGATTACTTTTGAAGAGCGATAGTGTAAAGTAATGTAGCTTGTCCGCTGCAACTTTTGGCTTTGGGACCTCAGCCATAATTTTAATTACAAGATATAATTGAAGAATTACGCTTTGAAAAACTGATTTCTAAACAATGAGATTAGACTAAGATATTTTAATACTGCTTTGCTGCCAACACATATGTTTCTAGATACATGCTAGGCCTACGGCTCCTAAGGTTCGTGCGCAGAGGGCTGCAAAATCGCTTAATGTTCGATTGCCATTCGGCTGGCCCTGCTGCGCGAATGGGGTATTCCGTTAGGTCAGAAGCGCTATAAACGGGTCAAATCTCCCTTCGATGGCCTTGATCTTCAGACGCTTTATTCTGCCTAGCCATTACTTGGGGGGTATCGCGGTGAAGAACTCCAGAAATTCTGCCAAACGGGCCTCTTGGGCGCGTCTGATACACTCATTAACTCCGATGAGTGCAGGAGCCGAAGAATATCGTCTCTGGCAGGGTGGGGTATGATCACCCGATTCCCTTTACACGCCAACCCTCCACCTACGGCGAGCTCTTTGATATCTAATGCGCTCTTTAGTTTAGAATACCTAGTTTGGACTCGTAAGTAAGGAAGTATAGGCTTACAAGTCGTTTTTTATCGTGAGACAAAATTGTGACTCGGAAACCGAGTCACCGAGTCAAATTCGAGTCCAGGGCCTTCGAGTCCGAGTCCAAGTCCGAGTCATAACAAGCCAAGTCCGAGTCCGAGTCCGAGTCCACAAAAAATCGGACTCGAGTCGAAAACACACTCTTCTGTAAATAGACTACAGAAAGCACTGTAAAAATCCCAATGACTGTAAGAAAATTTAATAAACAAGTTTCAAAACTTTAAATTAAAAACGGCTTTTTAAAATAAACAATCACGTTTAAAATCACAGACAAACTGCACAACAGTTGCAAACAATCCCAAAGCACAGAACAGAAAATTATAAACTCTAAAGTGATACTGTTTTAAAAGAAAACAGCTTTAAAAGTAAAAAATGTTTCAAAACTCAATCTTCTGTAAATAAACTGTACATGAAGCACTATAAAAATCTCAATTACTGAATGCAAATTTAATAATAATAATAATGCAGATTTAATAAAATTTTAATTTACAAAATCATCATTTCTAAAATAAACAATCACTTTAAAATCCTATGATAAACTGCACAAACACTTGTGAGAACAATTCCCAAGCACAAAACACAATATTCTAAGCTCTCAAGTAATCATACTATTTCAAACACAACATTAACATACACAACTTTAAAAGTGAACCAAAACCTTCCAAAACTCAAATCTTCTGTTAATAAACTACAGCAGCCAGCTTAAAAATCAATTACTGACAAAAATTTAATAATAGTAATAGTCACAATAATAATAATAATGACAGAAACTATTTGAGCACACTGACATCAAAACACAACAAGTTAACGACAATGCCATCCAAGGCACTGGTTCTTGACGAATTCTAGCTGTCCCAGAAACGTTTGTATTTTTAATGGTTAATAGATAACTTGAGGCAAAATAATAATAATACTCATTATACTATTTAAAATTTAACTCACAAAACAGAAACACCTTAAACAGTAAATAGCACACACAGCACAAATCCACTCTGTTACACATACACTACAACATACCCTTACAGTAAATATATTAATCCACACATTCAGAATGTGCTATATTTTAAAAAGTGTCAATTCTTTTGAGTTGAAAGTGTACATCTTTTGTCTATCAACTTTATGAAACCCTTATGCCTTGGTCAGGGTTTATTCGATAGAAGCATCTGAAAATAACAAAATAAATACATTCGTGTAAGAGAATATTTAGCATCTTTATTTTGACAAAAATGTAACTGTAATTACAAGTTTATATGTATATCACCAATTTTAGATATTTAGTTGTTTTCTGAGCAGCAAATTCAGTAATTGCTTCTGAATACGGAAGATTGCAATCGATACAACATCTGACTTTTAAATATTTTGCTAGGAAATGTCTTCCAAGAATGTACTGACATCTAATGGTTGAACGGCTTATAACAGATCCTGTGAATTCATCACCCCAGTTAAAGTACATATCGCTGATAAACTCGTGTTCAGAAGCTGGATTGACAATTTTCCCAAATTTCCAAATGTCATCATTCAGTGGTGATAAATAATAACAGAGTGTGTGAAATCCAAGCAACGACTGTACGTCTCTATCGAAAAAAGAGTCAAAAGGTGGCAACAACAAAACATGCGTATATGCAAACGCCATAAAGTCGTTCTTTATTTCAGACTCACGAAGAATTCGCTCACATAAATGCAACACTTCATCGTATTGACGACATTTGTAAAGGTACAAAGCACGATAGCAATCTACTGTGTTGCACTGAATACCAAAGTCATTGCGAATCACATTGTAGAATGATTTCATATTTTCTAAAGCATATTCCATCAAAGAATCAATTACTGTATCTTTAATTATCATGGGATTCAAACTTGAAGTATCCGTTTCCATCAAAGAATCTGTTCTGCGATAAACAATCTGTCTGGTAGCATTGAAATGAGTACATGACTTTATCGCAGCAATGCATTTCTTCTTTGTTAAAGCCTTCAGATATTCGTCCATAGGAAATGCTGAATCTGGTAAATCATGACAACAATCTAATCGCGTGGATTTTCTTTCGGCTGATAATACAGTTAAATAATGAGCAAAAACCTTTGATGAAAGACGCAGATCAAGATAAAGCCGCCTTCCAATGTAATGAAGATTACTGTCAGTAATCTTCTTGTGAAGCACACTCAATCCAACAATTCTCGCGATATCGTCAATAAACAACAAGCAACCTGCATTCAGTGTTTCATTTTCATTTTGAGGAGTCTGATCTACGATAACTGCCGAACAGAAGCGTATTGTTGTTTCGTATTCCGATTTGGCAAAATGGAGTGCAGCGAGGTAGGCCAAAGCTGCAAGAGCAATGCCATTCGAATTGTAATCTCCATATTCTAAGGCTTTAACGAGAAACTCTTTTGACATGAGAGACACTATTTGAAATTCTGAAGGGCTATTTGATCCAGTTAAATGTTCCATGAGACCTTGAGCACGCAGGTATTGAAACCGACTACTTTGTTCTGTATACGTTTTCGGAAAGTTATGATGCTGTGACCTCATTTTAGGGGGTATCAGCATAGCTTCGACAAGTTCAACAAAGAGACTGCCCTCCCAAGATATCTCACCATAACATAAACCATGTGCAGCATGCAAACTATGCAGTACAATAACATAGTATCTGAAACACAAGATCTTCTCTATTGTTGGGAGATATGTCATTATACTCGCTTCTTTTGGATTACATTTTGGTTGTCGTTCTCCTTTTAAAAACTTGCGCAATCCTGAATAATTTCCGCTTTTAATTGTACGACGACCAATCTTAGTAGAATATGAAATTCTGTAAGAGAGCATTAAATCCAAAGCTTTTAATTCAAATGCTTTCCGAAATTGAAGGAGAGGCAGCAAACAATCCATGAAGTCTGGTATTACTTTTTTTGTTTTCCGATCTTCAAATTGTGTCCGAGTGATTGGCAGTATGTAATTTTCCACGAACCAAATAGAAAGATTGCCAGAGTTGCGGAATTCATTTAGTCGTCTTTTGGTCTGGTGAAGCATTGCAGAGCTCAATGGCTCATGAAATAGATTTGCTTCAGGAATAAAATAGTTAGCACAGAATCTCCTATTAAGCCATTCTGAAAGAATTTTTAGCAACTTACAGCAAATTGCAATTACAGAAGAGGAATTCCACCATTCAGGTGGCATCTCTTCACAAGTCCACAACATCAGCGTCTTTAAATGATACGGACAGAGAACCTCATCCTCCTTTGGACAATCCTTTTGTATCAATTCCTTCTTTGCGAAGACTCTCAGCAAATGATAGACAATCTGTTGGATTTGAGTCCAACTCTGAAGCAAAATTACCTCTGCGACTGAAAATGACAATCTCCACTGTTCTTTATCGTCTCTGCAAGAACGATGCTGAACATAAACCACATGACAACCATTTTCTACAACTTCGGAGATTGTATCCATTGTCGGCCATCCGTATTTTCTTAGTCGAGTAGGCCAATTGTTGGTTTCCTTAGGCCACTGAGGGCAAAATGACGCTTTGACTGCATCAGTTCCAAAAGTTAGGCTTGAATCTATTTGAGATTTAATTGCTGGACCACAAACAATGTTTGGCAGCGCGACGTGATTCGATGTTTGATTGAAATTTACTGCATAATCTGTTAAAACAGAAGCCAAATCTAGCGCCAGGTATTGACCTGGATGAGCTGTATATTTAAATTCGTATTCTTTGCATTTCCAGTTATAGTTCATTTCACCCAAATTTCGTAATCGAACAAAACTTGGATACTTATGATATGGCTCAATCTTGCAGAACATAATCCAATCGGATAGACCTCTCATATCACTTGGCAACACTGGGAAGTCGCCAGTGAAGGCCAATAGGTCAGTGTTGCATAATAACTCATCAAAGTCGCCGATGCATGTATTCAGCGGCAGAATAAAGAACTCCGTCATGCTGCCACACGAAATCGTATATTCTTTTGGTGCTGGCCACTGTGACACGACTAGGTCATGCATGCAATCAGAAACAGTAGAAAACGATTTTGGAAGTAATTGGCATGTGCTAACAATGAACACAGAAGCCATTTCTTCAATTGAGTGAAACGCATGGTCTGCCATCTAAAATTTACCAGATATAGGCCTATATCTCGTGCCGGAATAATCACGTCATCATTATACTTATATCACTTTCATCATCTTCATAATAGTCACCGTTATAATTATCATCAAAATATTCATCATCATGATCGTTGTATTCATTATCGGAAGAAGTGTTTTAAATTCTAGTTGTTAGCCAAATCAAGTTGTAACAGCCAGTCACATTTCAGGCGATCGTGTTCTGAAGACAACCTAGGAAAACTTTCAGTCATCTTAAAAATCACACTCATCAGTGTTCATAGGTGACCAAACATACTTGCAAACATACAATTACAAACCCCGGTAATTAAAATTCTATAAGCATAATTATTATGCGAAGCATAGTTGTAAAAAAAAAATTTCCGTTTTTTATTTCTTTCCAAAAAACGTCGTTTTTTCGTTTTGTTTTATTTCTCGTCGCGTTTTTCGGGTTTTTATTTTTTTTGTAACTTTATTTATTTATTTACTGTCTGTTACTATTTGTTTAATTTTATTTGTGTCTGATACCCCTTACTACGTTGTCTCCGTCCTTTCAAGGATTCATCTAATTTACGTCACTCTTTAGTGTCATCAGTTGAGAAAATAAACAGCACAGTACAGGAAATAAAATTTAGAAGTTATTTGAATTTATAAGTTATCAAAAATGCAAAATGTTGTCTTTGTACTCAGTAAACTCTGATTTACTGAAAGACTGATGGATATTACTCCATTCCATATCAAGTTCTTTTTATATAGGCCTAAGTCAGAATAAGTAGACGTAGGCCTACATTTTAAAATTAAGTACACTCTATAATTACAAAGTTTAGTTTTTAATTGCTTAGGCCTATGTCAGCATGGATTTACGTGGACTTATGTATACAATTTAAATTTGAAAAGATTTCAATATTTCTTTATTTATCAATTACTTTTTAAACCAAACTTATGAAAAAGAAAATAATTGTTTTAGATTACTGTTGCTTAGTATTTACTAATAAAGTTATGTTATTTGCTGATTCAAATTAAATTGTGTAAACACGGTTCTTAATTATAAAATGCAGTAAAAGATGTAGCAAAGTCAAATTATTTTCCTTTCCATGTTTTCCTCGTTTTTGCCGTTTTTTATGTTTTTCAATAAAACGGCGGTTTTTTTCGTTTTTTATTTTTATTTTTCAGCTTGCTGCTCTTGCAATCTCTACTGGTCAACGCCAGTCACTGGAAATATCCGAAAGCTTTTGACTACGTAATGTGTTGGCATCCGCGTTGAATAAAGCAACCAACGGAGACATAGAAGTTAAGTTCGTGCATTAGAAGTCATTGATGTAATAATTCAGAGACTTCTAGTTCGACAAATCTTCATTTGAGGCCAATAAATGGCAAACAAAATTATGTGTGAAATCCAACAGTTACTAAAGTCTAAACATTGGATGTCGGTGTCGAAATGACAACGCATCTACACTTTCTTCAGCATTTTTACTCCGTTCAGCAACATTTTCAAACTTGCTTTGCACGTTCTTATTTACAAGAGTTAACTACTCATCCCTGGAAGCGAAACTGTGAGGTTCTTACAGTGCGCTATATTAATTGTCTTGATACGTATATACAAACGTACTTACTTACTTACCACAAATAGTTTCTGTTTTAAGCTAGCACGTTAAGATTGTAGATTACTAATTTTTAAATACAGCAAACCTGGGCATCAGGCATTAGGGTTGAAGTAGCCTAAGTGTTCCGGTTGACTTTATACTACACTGTGTCCGGAAAATTCCGACCCCCACAGATGTGGTTAAAAAAACTATAGTAGATAATAATCGATTTAAAAAATACAAAAGCATTTTCATCTTGACATACTTACAAACGAAATTCTTTGTAATGTATTAACGGCCCCGTTTAAACTTACGTCATAGTGACGTATTTGAGTTTTATATTTTGTAAACAAAGTTGCAAGAAAATGGCGTTTAGCGAGGAAGACAAAATTGTTATAAAATTTTTACGCCAAAACAAGAAATATGGAGCCAAGAAGTTTCTGAAAAAATTTCCGAACAAGGGTTGGACATTAGGTGGACTAAAGTACCTTATACGAAAAATTGATCTAACCGAATCGTGTAAGCGTCGCAAGGGTAGCGGTAGACCGAGAGTTGCACGGACAACTGAAAATATCGAAAAAGTTGAGGATCTCGTTTTAAGTCAAGAAGATCGACCTCAATCACATCTAACGCTAAGAGAAATCGCTCGAGAGACTGGAATTTCAAAAACTTCAGTGCACGAAATTGTCAAAAATGACCTTCATCTAAAGTGTTTAAAGAAAAGACGAGCGACTGAATTAACAGAAGCCAACAAGGAAGCACGGCTCGAGCGTTCAAGGATTTTGTTAGATCGCTATCCTGATGAAATGGTAAACTTTATTTGGTTTACAGACGAAAAGTTGTTTACCATCGCCACACCAAAGAACAGTCAAAATGATCGTCTGTACGTTGCCACCGGAACTCGGAAGAAAAACATCCCAGCTAATCGTTTGCTTAGTACTCGCCCAACATTCAGCCAGTCAGTAATGGTTTCAGTTGGTGTATCTGCTCTTGGTAAAACAGACATACATTTCATAGAACCTGGCGTTAAAATAAATGGAGCTTACTATCGAGATTCTTTGTTGTTGGAAAAATTATTACCTGATATCAGGCAATATTCAGATTACTACACATTTCAACAAGATGGTGCTCCAGCTCACCGAGCACGTGAAACTGTCGAACTGCTGATAAAGGAGACTCCAGATTTTATACCTCCAAATCTTTGGCCTCCAAACAGTCCGGACTTAAATCCTGTTGATTATAAAATTTGGAGAATAATGCAGGAGAAGGTATACAAGACAAAGGTCAGAAACATTGAAGAACTCCGTGAGCGAATTGTTAATGCTTGGGATGAATTTGATCAACTGGTCGTCGATGCTGCCGTTAGTCAGTGGCGTGTGCGTCTCGTAGCTTGTGTTGAAGCCAATGGCGGACATTTTGAACATAAATTATAGTTCACTAATATTTCAGGATTAAATTGTTTTTGGAATTTTAAAAATTGATGACAATTTACTAGTTCTCTCATTCGTATCTCAGGGGGTCGGAATTTTTCCGGACACAGTGTATAATTATGATAATTACTGTAGAGACTCAGAAGAGTCTCAGAAGAGGCTGAAAGGTTGGATGCTGACGTCATTCAGGAGGCAGTTGATTCCACATTAACTTGACTTTTGTATAGATCAGGCGTAAAATAATAAGGACGAGATAAGAGGAGAGGTACAAGATTGCGAGTCCTAAACATAAAACGATCTAGTTCAGCGGATTGATTGTATTATAACTTATTGACGAATGTTGGCTTGTTGGTTTGTTTTTGGCGAAATATAGGTAACCAGTAATCGTTTCTAAGAGGAAAAAGGCATTATAAACTTTGAAACATACATTGCCTGGATAGCGTCAACCAGACTTGTATACGAGACATAAAACTCGAGACCGAGACCGAGACAGTGGGGTTCGAGACCGAGACCGAGACCGAGACAGTGGGGTCCGAGACCGAGACCGAGACGAGACACCAGGTCCGAGACAGTTTGAGACAGTTCAAAACGAGTGAAATGCACATTGGACCCAAGTCCCGAAACAATTTTTCTCAACTTTTGAAGTCTAATAGTCACTTAAATCTGCCTATCACCTGAACTGTATAAACTATAAAGAAATTAAATATTTCAGCCATTCTGAAATCTTCTAAATGATTCTAAAATTTAAACCAGCAAAATTCCATATAGGCCCTAGGCTTATTAGCGATTTAGCGACATAAGTCACATCACTCACCTTGAGAAACTAGATGTTGTTAAAAGAGTTTCACTTATGTTGGCTTTACACAAACGACGAACGGCATGCCATTTATTTTGGTTTTCATTGATTTCAAACTGCGTATATGCAAATTTCACGATTTCAGGTTCTTTATGAGACATTTAAAGATATTTGTACATTTTGGACTGAAAGTGCAAACTTAAGACTGCTTTTTTCAATACTCTTAAATCTTAATACCAGAAACACCGCTTTTTAAAACTTCCTGTCTGTTTGGCACTTCCGAGTAACTAGTTATCCATTCGGCACATGACAATTTTACAGCGCAATACTGTACGAAGTTCCGAACAAAATGCAGTTTGTATACGAAAACTTTGGCGACCGCTTCTACAAGAGAACAAGACTTTTGCTTCGAGACAGTTTCCAAAAAGACAAGACTTTCGTTTCGAGACAGTTTCCAAAAAGTCGAGAAATGATCTCGAGACCGAGACCGAGACCGAGACAGTGGGGTCCGAGACCGAGACCGAGACATCGAAAAACCTGTCTCGAGACGTCTCGAGACCGAGACAGTGTCTCGAGACAATACAACTCTGGCGTCAACTGGTTTAATTAACCGAAAAGGAGAAAGCTGCCTTTCGGGGTCTATAATTCAATCGTTTGCGTGCACCGCCGAAAGTGACATCTGATCCCAGGAGAGATGCTCATCTATGCTACAGCATTGAGATTGCAGTTTTTATTTGAACAATTTTCCCGAAATGATACTAACAAATCTGGGTATTGTTTCAAGTGTCTTGATTCAAGTCAATTCAATTTTATTGTTCACAGAAACCCCCAAAAAGAATAACATGAAACAGCATGCATACAAACGTACTTATTTACTTACTTATAGTCGTTGTTTTAAGCTAGCACTCTTCGAATAAAGATAGCAAATTTTTATATACAGGAAAACCTGGGCATTAAGCATTGGGATTCAAGTGTCCCTGTTGACTTTTATTATCGTTTTACTGACTGTAAGGTTAGATTGCTGACGTAATTCAGGAGGCAGTTAATTCTACAGTGGCGGTGTACCTCAAACTTGTCAAATTATAAGACGAGATGAGAGGAGATTGTGAGTAGACCTACTAAAAATAAAACGAGCGAGTTCAGAGGATTGGTTGTATTGTAACTAAATGACGAATGAGGGTTGGTTGATTTGTTTGTGGCGAGATGTAGGTAACCAGTAATCGTTTCTCAGAGGAAGAAGGCATGATACACTTTGAAAGAAACATTGCCTGGGTAGCATCAACCGGTTTCAACGAAAAAGAGACAGCTGCCTAAGCCTTTGCTGGTCTATTCAATCAATCACGTGCACCGCCGTCAGCGACTTCTGATCCCAGGACAGATACTTATCTGCGCTGTAGCATTTGGATTGTATTTATAAGTTTATTAATTATTCCCTATTTATATTTCCCAAGATTGCTGACGTAATTACAACTACTAAAATATTTGAGCACTGTTTATTCTCTATGTCCATTAAAAAGAGTTTGGTACTGTACCTCAGTCGAAAAAGTTGAAGAACGGGCGTCCCTCGCATTCGAAAATCACACCGAGTGTAAATTATTGCTACCGGTAAGCATCTATTTCACATCTGACTTGACGCAGCTATGTGCATTTCTCTAATAGGAAATTCTTCCTATAAATTGCACCTTTGACTTAATTTGCTATTATAAAAAAGCGATGTAGGCTACATTTACAAGTATCAACGCAATCGTAGTAAACGTTAAAGTGTTTTGTTACTATGATTTATTCTCACTTCCTCGTGTTTTCCCGTCGGCGTTTCCAGTTTCCTTCTGGGTTTGTATTTTAAAAACGAAAGGTAGTAATAGCAATTTTTAAGACAGAAAGACAGACAGACAGAGACAGCGAGACAGACAGAAACAGAGAGAGAGAGATATAATAGACAGACAGACACAGACAGACAAAATATATTAGACAGTAGGTTAAGCAGACGTACACACCAACAGACAGACAAACCTGCAAACGAAAAAATGGAGAGATAGACAGATCAAAAGAGAAACGAACCATCAAATACACAGACAGACAGTGACATGAAGTTGCAGTTTCCTCTACACCTGAAAATTTCCATAAATTTTCCTGACCTTCCTCACCCGTCCGTAGAATAGGCGATGAATTCATTTTCTCTTTCGATTTCTTTGGCAGAGTGCCAATAGATAGTCTAGTGGCCAGCGCGTTGGGCTGTCAGCTGAGAGGTCGCTGGTTTAAACCAAACCAGAGCATAGGCTACATTTTTGTCGAGCTTTTTCTTCATTTGCGACCCTAGCCAACTCAGCTGTAATAGTACACTGACGATACACTGTGATTACGAAGATCAGTCGAAGTGACTGATCACCGCCCTAATATGCCGAGGCTAAGAAATAAGAAGTTGCAAAACTCATACCATTGGCCCTTCTTCTTCTTCTTTCTTGGGATTTAATCCCGATGCCTTCGGATCAGCACATCACACAACAATAGAAACCATTCGATGAATGCAAACCCGTCTTATGAGTGGATAGTTTCGGTTTAACGACGCTGCGTAATAAATAAGATGAATATCGTCACCCTACTCTTTTTCCCGGCCATCGTAGGGGGGCCTACTGGCGCCACTCCATAGTTTTTTCAGCTGTTTGGAAACAATGTTCATCTTGTGGCTGCCAAGGACCGTTAACGTCAACGTTGCGTAGTGGTGTGGTGGGGTTTAGCGATTGGATGGATCCACAGTTTAACGACAGCTTATAATATGACAACATAGGCCTTTGCCGTCGACAGAAATTATGTTTGTCATATTACAGATCTGCTCCTTTACATGTAAGTTATATTCTAATTAGATATATTTCCATCCTCCAATGTAGTTCCTGTTTAACGATGCATCGTCATAACAGACATTAGCAGCATCGCCCTTCTTTGCCCAGGCTTCAGACTGGTACCACCCATGGCCTTCAATATCCAGAGGGCCATGTACCAACTGAGTACACGGTAGTAGCTGAGACTTTTTTTCATATTATACATTGTTTAACGACTCAATGTCACAACATAAATGATCAGCGTCGCCCTCCTCCGTTATCAAGGCTTCGGACTGGTACCACCCAATGGCAGGCAGTTTTCCGTTGTTTATCCCCATTTTTATCTCTGCGACGAATGGTGAGCTCCTGGTTCCACGAGCTTGTTTGGCTATTAGGCAGCGCCGTGGTTTTTCGGTTGTGGGCCCTACCATCTGGAATGACCTCTCTCTTAAGATCCGCTCTTTACTTGCGAACCATCCGGCAGGGTTCTACAAGTCCCTCTGTTGTTGCTGGTTGCTATGTAAGTATTCATAATCGAAGTCGCTAGGGCACTTCTTACACAGTGTTCATGCCTGATTCCCATGACAACGCCTGGTCCCAGCGTCCTACCGAAGTTCATACCTGATCCTGTGTACTTTATCTGAGTAAAAATAAAAATAAACGTCAGGCAGTCGATCAATCAGTCACTCAGTCTGTCAGTCAGTCAGTGTAAGTTCTCTTGAACCATATTTTCAGCGTATCTTACAAATCAACTTCGAGTATTCAGTAAATGATTCTGTGAAGAATTATTATGGTCAAACGCACACCACCACTACCACCACCACCACCACCACCACCACCACCACCACCACCACCATCATCATCATCATCATCATCATCATCATCATCATCATCATCATCATCATCATCATCATCATCATCATCATCATCATCATCATCATCATCATCATCATCATCATCATCATCATCATCATCGGTGTGCCTTTGTATTGAACGTTGCCGTTTCCGCAACACTGTGCCAGCCGTCTCCGTCCTGAGTGCAGAGCGTGTCAATTTCGCATGTAGTCATTCTAAAATACATGAGTCCGTTGTCAGTAACAGATGATTTCTTAATAAGTGGTTTTCCCTCAGTTCATTAAACACTTCACTTGTGTCGCTGTCCAATCTTCTTAGGTTGAACTCAAGAGCTATAAAACTTAAATGAATCCATAATTGCTTATGTCCTGTTGATCTAAGGTAAATATCATCCACGATACAGGCGCAGTTATATGAACGTTAATTATTCATGACCTAGATATATATAATACGAAATCTAACATATTGGTTGGATTGTTACGGTTTGAAGAAACCTTATGCCCGTTCTGTCCAACATGCGGCCCGCGGGAGGTAGGATGATTTTAAGTGGCTCGCCCGACCTCGCTAAATGTTTGCAAACGCTGTGTACAATGAAGTATAGGACAAAGTCGCTGGCTTATTTGCATAGCATTCGTTCGTAACTTTGCTGAACTATTATAAAGCACGACATAAATGGGATAATTATATACATGCGATTATTCATTATAACTATTCCATAATAAATTTTAATACTGACTTTCCTATTTTGACACATTCAATCAACCGATGCAAATGCAGACTCGATCCATTTGAAGATAATTTCCCAACTGTTAAGATAACACGGCTACAAAAGAAACACATCGATACCTAATACAAAGATCCTGGTAAATCCACTAAAACTCCTCCTTTCCACAAATAAAGTTAAACATCGGACAGAATACTTCCACAGAAATTATGGCCAACGAGCGCATCCGTAAAATATTCGCCAGTTCTTTTTCGGATCAATATCTGTTTAAAAAACCCGTGTTCACTACCGCTTTTTAGCAATCAAATACATTGTCTCATTGCTAATGAAATATTAAACCCTACTCGCTAGATGCCGTTAAACCCTCGATATGAAAAATCCTCTCCTTAGACACCTTTCATACGTCTTCAATCGATATTACATAATTATTCGTCCTACGCGTTCTGTCGATATATAATGCTTATCGTTTCGATCTATAATAGATTGAATGTAAGGTGAGGTCGACGTTAAACAGTTCAATGCTATGGGATCGCGATACGCATTTCAGTGAGGTGATGCGTCAATAACAACGGTATAACTGCCCAACATTGGGTGATGCCAGTCCGAATCGTTGATAATGGAGGAGGGCGACGCTGATCATTTAGTACATGAAATAATGTCTCGGCCACTGACGTTAACTCGGGTGGTGTCTTATCCAAAGCTTGGAACTTCTTTGGATAGAGACAGTCCCAAGCCTGGATATGAGAAATGGGTGAAGTTAACGGCCGGATGATGTCGTTAAGCACTAGTATATTATACTGTTAACATAACATCAATCGTCACAAATTATTTGCTGGCGAAGTAAGGTCAACGTCAACATGCCTCTCCTAGAGGTCGCTTAAGGCTGGATAAAGTAATGCTTTCATTGAACACCTCTTTTACGCTGCAACGGACGAAATAATGAACTTCAACAGTGAGCCTTGTTATTTAACTCCGCCACTGATCATACTCTGTAAGTGCCAGGACCAAGCCTGGATGAAGGAGGAGGGTGACGCTAATGGTCTTTGTTACCACTCAGTTGTCGTTAATCAGTAAACAAGCTAAAGCTTGTTGTTTGCACTCTCACATTGCCAGTCCCAAGCCTGGATAAAGGAGGAGGTCGACGCTAATGATCCTTGCTATCACACAGTGTCGTTAAACTGAAAATACTAGGCCTACTAGGCCTACTTGTTCTCGAAAGACACCTTTAAAACGCTGTCTACCGAAGCCATAAATTCAGTGCCTGCGCTTGAGCTGTAATAATTATGCCAAAACTAATCTTTGTCGGCGGCACGGCCTATGTTGTCATAAGCTGCCGTTAAACTGTGGACACACACGAGCTATGGTTTGATGTGGTGACCTTCTTCTTCCGATTCTGCGGCGTCCTTAAATAATCGTATAATAAACATAAACCATGACTGTGTAACTGTCGAATCTAATGCTCTAATATTCCGAACGTTGAGCTAATTAAAGACACAAAAAGCAAGTCATAGGCCTACTATCAGGCGAGAAACACCGCCACTGCTCATACTCTGGCAGTGTTAGTCCCAAGTAGAGCCCTGCGCCGGCCGCGCCGCGCCGCCGCCGTCGACATTTCTTGGACGCCGCCGCCGCCGATTTTTGTCGGTCGGCGCGCCGGCGCCGCCGCCGACAATTTGTCGGCGCGCCGCCGATGCCACGCTGATGTGTATAATTCTTGTTGTTGCATTTCGCATGTTTTGCATGATTTCACCATAAATTGTTGCTTCAATGCGAAATAGAAGTCGAAGTCTTGTATAGGCCTACTTAAAACCATAAGAAAGTTTTCTTTGCGAAACTTGATTGGAAGTTGCTGGAAGTTGCGTTGCTGCAAAACTTAAGAACTCCACGTGTGTGATTTAGTTGTGCTGTGTGTATCTTACTGTCTGTTAGCCCTGCCGTACGATAGGATGAAAGAGAACTGTCTACCGTCTAGTACTGTATTACACCTTTTACATTGCAGCGGAGGTAAAGGGCCGGGAACATTATGGCGACAAAGGCGCCGATGCTCACACAGGTTATGGCTCTGTGGCCCGAGGCAGGAGCATGTTCACATAACTTTTTGGAAGCATTGATACATTAAAAATATTATTTGCGACCTAAATCTTAACACATTGAGCACAAATATTTCCTGTACACGCCACCTACGAGGTATCTCGTAGTACAATAGGCCTACATAGTGCTACACGCAAACACTGGCTCACGCCTAATAATTCTGATGATGATGTTGGTAGTGGTGGTGTTGATCACGATGATGATGATGGTGCTGCTGCTGCTGATGATGATGGTGGTGGTGATGATGATGGTAGTGATGATACTGATGATATTGGGGTGATGATGATGATGGTGGTGGTGGTGCTGATGATGTTGAGGATGGTGGTGGTGGTGATGGTGATAATGGTGATGATGATGATGGTGATGATGATGATGAAGATGATGATGATGATGATGATGGTGATGATGATGATGATGATGATGATGATGATGATGATGATGATGATGATGATGATGATGATGGTGATGATGATGCTGATGATGATGATGATGATGTTGATGATGATCAATGGTGGTGGTGATGATGACGATGATGAAGGTGGTGGTTATGATGATGGTGGTGATGATGATCATAATGATGATTAAGATGACGATGATGATGATGATGATAGATCTGAGAATGATGGTGGTGGTGGTGATAATGATGAGGATGATGTTGGTGATGATGATGATGATGGTGATGATGATGATAATGATGGCGATGCCAGTGGTGATGATAATGATGATGTTGGGGGTGATGATGATGATGATGATGATGATGATGATGATGGTAATGATCATGATGGATGGTGGTGGTGATGATGATGATGATGATGGTGATGATGAGGATGATGATGGTGATGATGATGGTGTTGATGATGAAGATGATGGTGACGATGATGAAGATGATGGTGACGATGATGGTGGTGGTGATGATGATGATGGTGGTGGTGGTGGTGGTGGTGATGATGGTGATGATGATAATGATGGCGATGCCGGTGGTGATGATAATGGTGATGATGTTGGTGGTGATCATGATGATGATCATGATGGTGATCATGATGGTGATCATGATGGATGATGATCATGATGGATGATTGTGAACAAATGTTTTGCATATATAATGAGCACAGGTGTTCCTTAGGTTGATATATATATAATTCGTATTCGATTGTTAAGCTGTTTTAGTCTTAGGCCTTAGTTGCGCGGTCACCTGGCGGCGCTTGGCCTAAAGTAGCCTAAACTTTGGCTGACGATAGATTCTCTGCACGTGTAGTTAGCGCGCCGAACTTAGAAACTGCTGATGATAGTGAATTTGAAGACATGTAGTGTAGTAGTTGTTTTAATGAAGTAGAGAGTTGTTGTGATGTAGAAGTTACAGTCGCGTTGTGTTTAATGAAGAACTGTGTTTGAATATTAACTGTGGTTTAAAAGAAATACATTCAAAGAACTGTGTCAATTTACTTCGTAAACAGTTAGAAGACGTTGAGCAATATATATACGTAGAAATAAGGAAAGTTTTGAGTTAGGTCACAACTAAAGAAAGGACAGAAGAGTTGATGACATATTTGGTGGCAGCAGCGGTGGAATTCGAAACAACGTCGGAAGGATTCGAAACAACGTCGGAAGGATTCGAAACAACGTTGGAGATTTG